>CP092886.1:30050611-30187868 GCA_030710605.1 Cordylochernes scorpioides | reverse complement strand
GTAACGAAAGTTTTTAGCGAACACCACTTATGAAATTTGCATTTTATTAATATAGATAGATAATTGAAGTTTGTTTTATGTGTAAAAGAAATATTCGTGATTTAATACTTTCATTTCTTATATATAGATGGCGCGTTATTACTATGTATTAATTTATGTCCAACTGGCCTTGTCCTTATTGTTTGTGGAAGATCATTGCTCGATGCAAATATTTATATGTAATTCTATTGATCTAAAAGCTTATGTCCATACGTTTGAAGAAATAGCTATTAATTATATATACTCGTATTTTGAAATAATTTTTGATTTTAACACTTATTAATTATTTCCTAATATTCTTTTTTTTCTCTAGACTCTTCGGGGAGTGTCTATATAAAACTAGTTGTCTTAATAAAAATGAATTTTTGTCGTTACCATACATATATAAGTCCGGTAGAGTATTAAACACACACGCGCACATATTAAAAACATATATATATATATATTAAACAGATTCAGTATAGAGGGGATATTTGCTGAAAAATATTATTGTATTTTTATAAAGATATATATAAATTTATATCGACATTTATATAGAGAGATATACAATATAATGCAATGCGGCCTGTGATTGTAAAACGACACTAGAAGTTACACCGCATGAGTTTCTTTTCAACGAAAAATCTAAATTTATTTCAAGGTGAAATATTGACTATTTCTAACCTTTTGGATGAGGTATGAAAGGGTGAATTATGAAGAGTAATGATGAACGGAAAAATAAAAGTGTCCAGGGATGGGAATCGAACCCACAATGTTCCGCTTACCGGGCAGATGCCATGTCCACTAGGCTACCCTGGACGTATTTTTCCGTTCTTAAATAATACATAAAGTAACTTATAATACAATATAATGCAATGCGGCCTGTGATTGTAAAACGACACTAGAAGTTACACCGCATGGGTTTCTTTTCAACGAAAAATCTAAATTTATTTCAAGGTGAAATATTGACTATTTCTAACCTTTTGGATGAGGTATGAAAGGGTGAATTATGAAGAGTAATGATGAACGGAAAAATAAAAGTGTGCAGGGATGGGAATCGAACCCACAATGTTCCGCTTACCGGGCAGATGCCATGTCTACTAGGCTACCCTGGACGTATTTTTCCGTTCTTAAATAATACATAAAGTAACTTATAATACAATATAATGCAATGCGGCCTGTGATTGTAAAACGACACTAGAAGTTGTGGGTTCGATTCCCATCCCTGGACACTTTTATTTTTCCGTTCATCATTACTCTTCATAATTCACCCTTTCATACCTCATCCAAAAGGTTAGAAATAGTCAATATTTCACCTTGAAATAAATTTAGATTTTTCGTTGAAAAGAAACTCATGCGGTGTAACTTCTAGTGTCATTTTATAGAGAGATATACAACACTTTGATCATAGCTAAAAGACCGAGAAGCGATTTTTTTTATAGAGAGATGACCTGGCTTCGTGTGTCTTCTACTTGAGTGACTGTTTTTCTGTTAGAATCTTGTTCCTGCCTACTAAAATGATGATCTGGCTTCGTCCCTGGTCCGCTTTGTGGAATTTCCCCCGAAAGAATTTTATTTTTGACAACCAAAAACTTGATACATCAATATTGTCATCATTTTTTCTAACTAAAAAATAACTAATTTTACCCAGTATTTGGTCAATTTTAATTTTACTTGGCTAAAAATGCGAAATGAGCTTTTCCAGATTTTTCTCTATGTCCTGTTAAAATTAAGCCAGATTAGGTACTTATTGAGGATGTGTATAACCGACAAACACATATATATTAAAAATAAAAGAGGCATATCCTACCCAGGCTCACATGAGAATTTCTAGATCGCAGAGCGTCACGATATGCCTCTTTTATTTTTAATATCAACACTTGACCATTTTATATATATATATTTTTAAAATTGTTTTTTCACACATATATATATGAAAAAACAATAGAAAAAAAATAAAAGATAAGTGGGTCGGGTGTTGATATTAAAAATAAAGGCATTTCCTGACAACGAACACATGTGATTTTAAGATGGCAGAGCGCCATCTAGTGGAGAAAAAAAAACTAAACGTTTATTTAAATTGCTCCGTGATATTTGGCCAACCCAATTTCTTGATAAATCAAGAAAAGCCATCCACGAACGCGTTTTGTGCTGTTGGCGCTCGTCAGCGTGGAGTAAGCTGTACCACAGCGACCAAAGAGGTTTTTGGTCCCAGAGGCTTCTTGAGAAACCAAGAAATGGGTATTTAAGGTCAAATACATATATGTTATTCTCTTTCTCTTATATTCATTTTGAAAAAATATGATTTCGTATATTTTAAATTATAGGATTACTATAATGAAAAAAGCATTTGTTATTCGCTCACTCTCTCTTTTATTGCTGTACCAGGGGTCTGACATATTTTTGAGCCTTGATTTTCTGCTCAGACATGTCCCGTATCTTTCCAGAGCGAGTTTCAACCATCTTGCAAGAATAGATAAGGGAATAATGAGGCAACTATATCTTTATGTAGCCTCAATAACAATTCTGTTAATCACATCAATCCTTAAAGTGGTGTGTAGTCCAAATGTTGAAAAATACAACGAATGATTTCATAAAATATAATCTGTTTATAAAAATAAGAATATTAAAAATTGTAATTGATTTTTAAAAAATATAAAAAATAATATTTTAGATTTTTTTTATATAGAGGCGCATCCAACCTGATGTTACAAATATATTACCGGAAAAAAGGCTTAAAAACTGTAGTTTCAGTCAAAATATTTTATACTGTAAAGGGAGGGGGAAGGAGGGATAAAAGAAAACAAAGAGCAAAAATGGTTGCGAGATTCAATCATGGCCACACCAGCCTTTCTGATGAACTTTAATCCGGGAGACTATTTTCTGTAAAATTTCAAACATTGCGACAAACCGTAGCTCACCATAACTACAAGCAGGTTATCCAACAAACTTGGTATGTCAAAATTAAACCTTGGTTCAACACCAGCTCGGAAACGTTCATAAGAGCTGAGTGCCCCATAAATTGGCTCTCGCCCAATCCCAATTCCAGGTTAAGACCTGCCGTTCTGAACCTTCCCAAAGATGACCGCTTCACCAAATTAATGGTTACTTGTGATGAGAGAAAGATAGTATTATTTTTATCGACTGTACCCAGGGCAGCTTCCATAACCAATGCTTAAGGGAAGAATAGGAACATAAGGTGATGCTTTGAGCTTGGGGGAATTTTGAAGATTCGGCACACTTTGAATTGATTCGTAATAATTTAGAAAAGAAAAGTACTGAAATATAATCTAACCAAATTCAAAGAAATTGTATGAAATTTTATTCCTGAAAAACCTAACTCTAGCCAACCGAAAGCGGATATGCTCCAGAAGAACAACTCTCCGCCTCACAAGGTGTGTTTAATCCTTAGGGAAATGCGAGGTTTGGAAGGAATTGAATGTCATCCAGCTTACTCCCCAGACCCTACTGTATCGGATTGCTACCTCTTCAGACTGATGGCACATTTACTTCACTGGAGGAACTTCGAAACTACCAACGATGATGAAAAGGCAGTTCGGGAATTTTTAACTTCCAAACCAATGCAATAATACATATCTAAAATTCGGAATTTAGCTGGAAGATGTGTTGAGACAAAATATAATAAATGTTTATATTTAGTAGTAGAATAAGTATTACTAGTTCACACATATATAATAATGGCATTTTAAATTTTGGTTATAAAACATTAATTAAGCTAATTCACCCTCTGTACATGTGCAAATCTATATATCAGTTCGGGTAAATCTGCATGTAGGTAAATATGTATGTCTCTGTATATAAAACCTATATCTCTATTCGTGTAAATCTGGCGTAAATATGTTTGTATGTAAAAGTCTTTATTTCTATTTGTGTAAATGTATGGTAAATATGTTTGTCGGTATCTAGAAGCTTATATCTCTATTTGTATAAATATGTATGTCTGTAAGTATCAATCTATATGGTTGTATGTATAAATGTCTTATGTCTGTATGTTTGAATGTTAGTGTATATATACATGTCTGTAAATATAGATCCAGGTCTATAGGTGTGTGAATCTATAATGTTTGTATTGATACTTCTATATGTCTGTATTTATAAATTTATATGTCTTTTTGTGTACATATATATGTCTGTATTTATAAATCTATATGTCTTTTTGTGTACATATATATGTCTGTATTTATAAATCTATATGTCTGTTTGTGTAGATCTATATGTCTGTATTTATAAATCTATATGTCTGTTTGTGTAGATCTATATGTCCGTATTTATAAATCTATATGTCTGTTTGTGTAGATCTATATGTCCGTATTTATAAATCTATATGTCTGTCTGTGTAGATCTATATGTCTGTATTTATAAATCTATATGTCTGTCTGTGTAGATCTATATGTCCGTATTTATAAATCTATATGTCTGTTTGTGTAGATCTATATGTCCGTATTTATAAATCTATATGTCTGTTTGTGTAGATCTATATGTCCGTATTTATAAATCTATATGTCTGTTTGTGTAGATCTATATGTCCGTATTTATAAATCTATATGTCTGTTTGTGTAGATCTATATGTCCGTATTTATAAATCTATGTCTGTTTGTGTAGATCTATATGTCTGTAGTTATAAATCTATATGTCTAATATTTATAAATCAATATGTCTGTAAGTGTAATTGTGGTGGGCGTACAGAAAGAAAGTATAGGTACCACATTTCAAAATGAGTTTCCACGAAGCTCCGATACTAAGTGATCCATTTACCTGCCATTCAGTAACCTGACCCACCTTATTATCTCTAATTATCTCCCTAATTTCAGTAATTACAATCGGTTTTTGCTGCTCGGGGATTTGTTGGGACGCGCAAATATTGCTGGATTTTATTTATTTTGGCTTCGGATTAACGTTAATTAGGATTTTAATTGGCATTCCCCTGATATATCACCAAGCTTAATGAGCGGATCAAGTTAAATAATCTCTCTTGTTCATCTCCGCCGGGGATAGCTAATGAGAGATCTCTTCAACTTCATTTTTAAAATCAAATGTTCAAATATGAGGAATAAAAAGACACCAATATAGAGATGATGTTCCTTTACGCGGTTTATCGGGCTCTAATTAAAATAAATCTGTATAATTGGCTGTTTTTTAATCTTTAACAATAATCCTTTTGTTTTTCCTTGGTACAACGTTGTTGTGAAAATATGAGAAATAAATTTCGGTTGAATATTCCGAATAAATAAATAAATTTCTGTGAATAAATAAATAAAATTCCAAAGTGCTAAAACTCTGATTAGAAGCTTTGAATAAATCAAGATGTTCTTTAAAGCCATAAAACAGGTAACTAAGCGCCTATAAAATGACACATGTTAGAACACCTTGTCTAAGGTCATTTCGATCATAAATACAAAAGACAAAACAGGTTTACTACGATACAGCTTGGTGGAAGACATCAGTACGTCATCCTACATTTGTTCAATCGACAAATATATCGAAGGATACATTGAATCCTTAATTATGTCCTCTATAAATCTTAGATTTCGTCATTGACCTCATGCAAACGTTTACTTTTGGAACGATTGTTTGTCATTTTATGGATTGTGGGGTTTTCTTCACACAGATCGCATTGGGACATATTCAATCCATTGACTCTACTGCGAAACTGAGAAGTTACGTCATCACACCAGATTTTATGAGGACAATTAAAATTTTGCTTTCCACTTGGCTATCGAAAGGTCAGGCAAACACTTGTGTTTGGATAACAGACTTCTAATGTAGGTCATTATGCAATGTCTGCACAGTCGTCCGTTATATGATATCACGTTCTGTTGAAGGGAATCCTTGAATTCGTCTTCAAGTCCTTGATATACTCATTCTCCACGTATACTCTAATGGCCTTTAAAATTCTTCTGGCTCAAACCATTAAGATAATAAACTTATTTGAGTCGTCCCACACCAACTGTGACTGGAAGCTTATCCTAACGACATATGTGTCATCTGATATGGATGTTTGTTGTGCAATTATTTCGTAAAAACGTATCAGATAATCCATAAAAAAATTAATCTAACCATTGTGCAACTCTGCAGGCTGAGCATATCTGCCCATGGAAATGCATATAAATTCAAGATATACACAATTAATATAAATAATTTGCCAAGAGCTGACGACGCAGAAATATATAGAAAAAACACATTATTTATTTTTCTGTAATGTCAGCAGAATTTTGTTAAAACTGGACTACGTCCTGTTTCTTCTTTAAATGAAATTCGTCAAGTAGTCATCACCTTCTGGCTAAGTCCTATTGATATAGCGGATTATTTAATGTATGATATATATGACACGGGGGTTATATTCAAAAGATAGATGTAAAGAGTGACATAATTATAATTTTATGTAATCGAGAACACGCACGACAGACTCTCAATTTTATCTTATAAAGCATAATATATAATCGATATAAAGCTAGTGGTTTGAGAAATTATGCACAAACACAGACAAATCTTTATAAGAGCACCGGTCTTATACAGATTCACCACAGAAGGAAAGGAAGCATAGATGGAGCTCCTGTTTAAGAATTATACACAGACAAAGCTTTATAAGAGCACCGGTCTTATACAGATTCATCACAGGAAGAAAGGAAGCATAGATGGAGCTCCTGTTTAAGAATTATACACAGACAAAGCTTTATAAGAGCACCGGTCTTATACAGATTCACCACAGGAAGAAAGGAAGCATAGATGGAGCTCCTGTTAAAGAAATTATACACAGACAAAGCTTTATAAGAGCACCGGTCTTATACAGATTCACCACAGGAAGAAAGGAAGCATAGATGGAGCTCCTGTTTAAGAAATTATACACAGAAAAAAAATTATAAGAGCACCGGTCTTATACAGATTCACCACAGGAAGAAAGGAAGCATAGATGGAGCTCCTGTTTAAGAAATTATACACATACAAAGCTTTATAAGAGCACCGGTCTTATACAGATTCACCACAGGAAGAAAGGAAGCATAGATGGAGCTCCTGTTTAAGAAATTATACACAGACAAAGCTTTATAAGAGCACCGGTCTTATGCAGTTTCACCACAGGAAGAAAGGAAGCATAGATGGAGCTCCTGTTTAAGAAATTATACACAGACAAAGATTTATAAGAGCACCGGTCTTATACAGATTCATCACAGGAAGAAAGGAAGCATAGATGGAGCTCCTGTTTAAGAAATTATACACAGACAAAGCTTTATAAGAGCACCGGTCTTATACAGATTCACCACAGGAGGAAAGGAAGCATAGATGGAGCTCCTGTTTAAGAAATTACACACAGACAAAGCTTTATAAGAGCACCGGTCTTATACAGATTCACCACAGTAAGAAAGGAAGCATAGATGGAGCTCCTGTTTAAGAAATTATAGAATTTCTTCACGTCGAAAGTAAAATTTCCCTGTTACGTCGATTGTATCTCTCATTAACGACAAAAACTATGTTTTTATGTCTGTTTTATAAAATAGAAAACTTTCAGCATTATTTCTAATAGAATGACCTTGGTTTGAAATTGCATTCACTGGACCTATATGCCCACTTTTGCTTCATGAAGAATATTGTTTCAAAATTCACATAGTCACAATCTTTTTATATTGAAAAATATTTTTCTTAAAATTAGGTCATTTTAGTCTAGCACATGAATAGAACAACGTGTTAAAGGAAGTTGGTTAAATTCACATTGAATAAATGATGTCGATCACCCCCTTCTTCAATTTCTCGCAATAGAGGTTCCATGATATCGGTGACGAGATGGTACATCTTCCTTTTTCCCATTAAGCAATTTTTTCTATATGAGGCCATCTAGATATTTTAATTGAAAATGATTAGTTCTTTTCATTTAGTCGACCTATGTTAATACCCTTTTAAAGCGAACGGTGATAATATTTCTATATTGTTAAGCAGAGAGTTTGGCAGCACATTCTATTTTATCCATTTATTTTCAATTTGTCTAACTTCATTTGTATTTATACCTTTGTTCACTTTATTAACTTTTTACATAGATGTTATCTTTTTTAAATTATTATTATAAATACACACACACACATACAAAAGCCTTTATTAGGGACTTGCTCCATACAGATTCTCCCAATTGGGTTAGGTAATAATAATATTGTGTTATTTACATAGAGATTGAACTGACTTTGCTCTTCGTCTCAAAGTCATTCACTTGTTGACTGGTCCTTACATAATGATGATCTAAAAAACTTATAGTATGCTATTGCCTTAGATTTGTTTTCTGATATTTTGAAAGCAATACGTAGGGTGAAGTGCTGGTACATTTAATTTTTTGATATAGGGCCTTCCTCTCTGCATCAAGGGCTGTACAATTAAGCAGGTAATGGGGGAGTTCTTCAGTAATTTCCTTGTCACACAGTGTACATATTAAGTTTTTGGCCTCAAACGTCAGAACGTGGTTTTTTTTAAGACTGTAAATAGTATTCTCGATTGAGCTATACATCGTTTGACTGGTAAAGGGAAATCATCGGTTAGGTAGGATTCTGTTTCTATTGAGGTATGGAAATTTTTATAATTTACTATTATAAATACCATATTTTCATAATCATGTTAGTTTAGTCTTTACCTCGACTTGTCCAGTGGAGGGCGTTACCTGGAAAGAAAAAAACCTTTATTATCTGCTGTCTTCATGTTTCCTCGTTGCACTCCAAAACGTAATCGCAACAATCTTTTATGTCGTTTTTTAACAAGCCCTTCCTATTATATAATTATCTAATGTTACATAAAAGTTAAAAATAGAACAAAGTATTCAATTTAGAATGAATGTATATAAAATATCTTCTTTTTATAATACACGCATTTATATTATTTTTACCTTTATAAATTTAGTCATTAAAAGAATATTGACCAGAAGCTCGAAAATTTTAAAAGAGATTTTTCAAAGTTTCGTGTACTCTATATATTAAATAAGAATTAGAAATAGTTTAGAAAATTGCGTGCCTATCACTCAATTCGCAGATAATGTATTAGATTATTTTAATGGCCCTCATTTTAAAAATCCTCAAATTTAACCAAAAATCATAATTTTAATCTTGTAGATAGAAAGAGAGAGAAAATTAACATAATTTTATTGACATTCAGTCAAAAATTATCAAGATATACAATTCGCACAATTAGTTAATTATAATGATAAATAAACAATGATATGAAGTTGATGATAATTCAAATGAATGCTATGTACAGTGAATATGTACATTGAATCTCTAGAAACGTCATGGATTTCACATGAAAATCGCCAGCAGGTCTTCAGAGATCCCACGTATTCCGCGGTCTACGAAGAAAACGTAGATTGTGTGCTTCGCCGCTGAGGAGATGGTGTGGACCTCGAGGCCACCGCGAAGATCAGGAGAAAGAGAACAGGTAAAGAGTTTCAACGAATATTCTATAAGAGGTGAATTGACACACTAGCGAACGTTTAGCGAAAATCTTCACTTGTTAATTTATATAAAGGCGCTAATATTGTTTTTATAGAATGGATATAAGTTGAAATATATAAAACATACAGATAATGGCTAAATATATCCAATGAATGCTATAGTTTAAATAATCTAACGTAGAAAATTAGGAAAGATAAACTTCAGGATGGCAAGGCAATTTATTTAAGACAAGAACAAATCAATATCTATAAAATACCAGAGCAGAGAAATGAGAGAAGTTTACTGAGAAGAAAAATATTAATATGAAAATTAATAATCTGTGTCTATAAACTAATAAATACGTTGCTACAATACTTATAATTTATAAATATTCTTTATGTGGGCACTTTTTTAGGTGAAATAATTCTGTAGTACAAACTATAGTAACTTTTACTTTTGTCTCCTAAATTAGAGATCCAAGTCTACGATTTAAAAAAATTAAGATACTAGTTGAGGATATCTAACAATTAGTTCGGTGGAATGAGTGCTACGGCTCAATCTTCAAGCACAATGATTCCCGCGCCATCTTGTTTTAAATGTCGGCGAATTAAAAACCCTAGGAAGTAGGAAGCCTGTGAGGTTTCTGCAGATTCACACGGTCCGACTGGATTCATTGTATAAAGAAATATATATTGCCATTATTTTTTAAGCTAACTCTCTAACAAAAAATGTGCTATGATAAAAAAATATTTATAATATATCAATTTTCCTTTGGAGCGCTTTGTGCGAAGTTGTTCTCTTGTTAATCTATAGTATAGTAGCACCCCCCCCCCCCCCCCATCTCTTTTTTCTATATTTTATATTTCTTTTAAAAAACTAAACTATAAAAAATACATTATTATATATATAATCTTTAACTAAAAAATAACATATTTTAGATAAGAGTATCTTTTCGAATTTGATATACTTCAACTTTATATTTCTTTAGAGAGTATTTTGCAGAATCATATTTGCAGAAAAACGATATATACATTTTTAAATGAATATTTTATAGATCATTATCCCACCGTCAAAACTTCCAAATATTTATTATAAATAATAACAAAAGAGATTAAGTTTGAATTCAATTTTTCAACTAGTTCTTTTAAAAAGAAAAATGCTTCGATGTATCCCTTAGACGTGTAAATAATAAATGTGTTATATATATATAAGATATTTAATTAGTTGAAATAAACTAAATAATTAAAATAAAGGAAAGAGTTTTAAATAGCAATGTTGCCTTTAACGTGCAATCCAACTCTCGCTCTCTCGAATCGCTCAAAAGCAAACGCGCATCGTTTGAGAAAAGATTGGATTTTTAACGTTGCTTTTAAGAAATAAAATTGATTTCATCTCTGAAAGTAAAACATTTATAAATGAATCTATTCAAAATAACTCAGATTTTTTCTTCTTAGATACCGTGTGTGAGTCATCAGGACCGAAATGTCAGGCCAGGGAAAGAATCAAGAACACGAAGAAATTCCCGAAGTGGACGAGAGCGAATTGACATTCCTCACGGATGGACAAGTGGATAAAGAAGATGACGCGGACTCACTCTCAAATTTATCCGCAGTTATGGATCTTCGCCCAAAAAAGACACAAGCTCGGCGCCCAAGAAGATTCCTAACAAAATCTTTTCTGCCGAATAAAGAGAAGATGATGGACAGACCGAGCTGCTCCTTGGCATATCGGGACCCAGCAGACACCGCGCAGGACTTGCTCTCTGGATGGAACTTCGATGATGCTCTTCTCTCCGCCATCACAGCGTCGACTCCTGAAGTGGCCGTGGAAGACGAAGCACAGTCTGGAGGCCCAGAGGCTACTGATGAATCATTACGTTATTCTACGTCAGTTAAAGGTAAATTCCTCTTATAGCATTTATCTAGTTTCAACTGTGTATGTAGCGATTAAATTTATTACTCTAAAGTTAGATGACTTGTTATTTATTGATTATACTATATATAATGTAGAATAAAATTTATCTATTTTATTTAATTATAGAATGAAATTTATCTGTTGCTATCAAAAATGTAAACGATTTTCTCTTTCCATGAATAATAATTCGTGTAATGTGTTTCAGGACACCTAGAAGCATCCAATAAGAAGAGTGACCTGAGCAAGATTTCAAAAAGAGGCTCTACCTTTGGTTTACCGTCTAAACGCCCATCTACGCCTCCAAAGACTGCTGGTGAGAAGCTCTTCATGCCAAAGAAAGGAGATCGTTTTGGCTATTCGGGTGTATATTCATGTCGGGCGTCGAAATATATGGACAATTTTGATAATATTCAGTTACCCAAGATTTCAAAGGGAAAACACCCCTATATGTCAACTACTAAAGAATCTGTCACCGATCGAAGAAGTGGCGATATCTCCAAAGAGGGGGTCATACTACCTGAATTGCCGATAGAGCGACATCCCTATCCATCTGCAATTCCTCGCGACAAAACAGCGTTCAATGAGAATATAATACTACCCGAGTTGCCAATGAGCCAACATTTTTCTTCTGCGCTTTCCAAATGCCCATCTTCTATGCTGCGCTACAAGCCATCTCTCGATCAAAAAATTAAATTACCTGAGTTGTCAATGGATCAAAAGCCCCGTTCTCACTTTGCCAAATGTCCCTCCGCCTCGCCATACGCCGAACAAGATCTCGACGAAACTATCATATTACCTGATTTAGCGACTAAAGAGGACGAAAGACCTTTTGAACCTCGAGATATATATGAAATTCTCAAGGATTTTATCGACGATGACGACAAGTTACCGAATATCCATCCAGTAGAAGGGAATAAACATATGTCCAAAGAATTGTTTTCAACAAAGAATGTGGACATTAGCAACGAAGACGATGAACTTCAAAAAATACTAGGAGCAGTTCCTTATCACCGTTTGCCGGCTAAACATCTATCTAAGACTTCAGTAGATCTGAAACTCCCGCCGATACAAAGGCAAGCACCTCGACGATCTTTTTGCGGAAAATGCCCATTTGTCCTTCCAGGAAGAGTTTCTAGCGAGAAAACCGAGGTTCCCGGAATGCCAGGAGGACAACATAGCTCAACGTTGGCCAAAAGACGTTCTGTCAAAGCTGAAAATGAGGATAATTTGCTTCAAAACCAAATTTTGTGGACCAAACCTTCGCCTCTCTTTATAAAGGATGAGAAGAGCGACAAAGGACAAAAGCCTTCCACCTTCAATATGCCGAAGCTGCCCGTGAAAGGATCCTCTGGCCAGATGTTCCCTGAAAAAGCTCAATCTTCAGTGCCAAGAGATGCAGATACTTTCAAGGATGGAAAGGATCTCGCCAGAGACTCTTAAAATGAAGAGATCGCACCATCTAACTCCGTAAAACTGTTTCTTTATTATTATTTTTTTTTTAATTCAAAAATTACGTTGGGGTTATTTTAAATAAAAGGCGGTCTTCAATTTTTTTTTCTCTTCATTCTACAAAATAAAAGAGAATTGGTTTTAGCGTGGCAACGCATCACCAGATTTAGCTTTGTCAATAGTGCACGTAAAGAAATGTCGACTTTGGAGTTCAAATATAGCAGCTAAGAAACAAAGTTTAATTGATATATGGAGTATTGAATTCCAAAAGAACAAACATGGTTTCTAAATGAAACTTTTGAATTTTTCATAAGAGACTTATTTCTACTTCTTCAAAGAATAATTATTTACACAAGGTAATAAGACAAAATCCGAATAAATAAATAAATAGTGTGACGTTTCGGTAACAGCGTTGTTACCATCTTCAGACAAAAGTATTGAATGAGATAGAGAAAATATGATTTTACGAGCTACACTTTGATTAGTAGCCCGTAAACCATATTTTCTCTAATTCTCATTCAGTACTTTTGTCTGAAGATGGTAACAACGCTGTTACCGAAACGTCGCACACTATTTATTTATTATGATTTGGTCTTATTACCTTGTGTATATAATCTATAATCCAAATTGTGTGCTTTATCAATAATTATTTAATTGTATAAAAGAGATAGAAGCTTGTTGGGAGAATCTTAATAATTATTTTCTATTATAAGTAAAAAACTTCTTTATTGAAGACACTAATTACAATGAAGTCAAATTACTATAAAAAAGAGTTTTAGAAACTCATACGTCTCCACACAGATTCTCAACCACTCTCACTCAAAGAAAATACCTATATATATATACACATAATCTACACCACAGAATAAAATAATCCACAGATTAATATAATCATAGAATGAAAAATGAACATTTTAAATTATAAATATCAACAAATCTCCCCTTCAAATTTTCAATTTTCATTCCTCAAAAAGTAACTCCACCACTTAGGCAGTTCTTAATCTTGACAGCATCCACACTCTTGGTGAGATGATCCGCTTTCATTTCTTCGGATGGGACATGCAAAACTTCAATTTCTTCATCTTCCACAATTTGTCTTATGAAGTGACACTTTCTATTCAAGTACTTCGTACTTGCTTTCATATTTTTTGACTTAATCATTGAAATAGCATTCTGGCTGTCACAATAAACAGTAATTCGATCTTTCAAATCAATTTTTATTTCTCCAATGATGTTACGTGTCCAAATCAATTCTTTAATTCCTTCAGATAAGGCTTCTAATTCACTCTCTGCAGTTGACAAGGCAACATTTCTTTGTTTATTACTTTTCCAATTAAGTAAGTTGTTTCCCATTTCTATAACAAAACCAGAATACGATCTCGCATCAGCTGTTCTGTCCCAACTCGCATCAGTATAAGTCACAATACTTGAATCTCCCCTAGAATAAATCAATTCATAATTCATAATTCATAGTTCCCTTCAAATATCTTAATATCCTCTTCAATCCATTCATGTGAACCTCTCTAGGATCTTTATTAAATCTACTCATATTGCTTATAGCATAACAAATGTCCGGTATAGTTCTAGTTGCTATGTAAATCAACTTTCCAACAATTTCTTGATAGTAATTTTGATCAATCGATTTACTATTTTCAAATAAATCATAATTTGTAGAAATGCATAACGGAGTTTTCGAAGGATTTCAATCACGTAAATTATAGGTTTCCAATTTTTCTTCAATATATTTCTTTTGATTTATAAAAATATTATCATCCCTATATTCAAATTCCATTCCAAGAAAGTGTTTTGCTGCTCCTAAATCCGTGATATCTATCTCTCTTTTTATCCTTTTCCAAATATTTTCCTCAAAATCGTCACCAGATCCTACACTTAGTATGTCATTCACATGAATTCCCAGATATAAGAAATGATTTCTAAAATTGCAATAATATAAACATGGATCATTCGCAGATTGTTTCATTCCTGCATTGGTTAATAATTCATCTAATTTCTTATTCCACATTCTACTCGCTTGTTTAAGGCCATAAATACTTTTCATTAGATAACAAATCTTGTTGTTTCCCTTTTCATATCCAGGAGGTTGAAGCATAAATATTTCCTCCTCCAAATCACCATATAAAAAAGCTGTTTGAACGTCCTTTTGCTGAGGAATAACTTTTTTCATTGCAGCTATTTTTATTAGAATTCTTATGGTCTCAGGTCTTATTGTTGGAGAATAAATTTCGTGGTAATCACTACCCAATATTTGATCATATCCAGTAGCTACTAGCCTCGCTTTGAAGTTTTTAATTGATCCATCACTATTTTTCTTAATTGAAAAAATCCACCTACTTTTGATCAATTTTTTATCTTTAGGCCTATCTATCAATCTCCAAACTTTTAACTTATTAATCCTTTGCATCTCATCTTCCATGGCTTTAATCCATTGTTTTCTATCATCAGAATTCAGTGCTTCTTGGTAATCCCTCGGACATTTAATTTCAAAAGTTCTATCAGAAACATTTTCCTTATTCTTTATTAGTCTTAATCTTTCAGATCTCCTCACACCCTTTTTATAAGTTCTTCTTCCTCTGTTTCTCTCAAACGAAGATCTCGTTCTTCTCTCTTTTCTCTCGTCATTCCTGGTTCTGGTCCTCTTCATGTCGAGTAATTATTTCATCAGGAGGTATTTCCTCTATTTCACTCAAATCTATATCATTTTCATCTTGAGGAATATGCTCATCATCGATGTTAAAATTTTCTACTTGGTCTTCTCTATTACCACCATAGTCTTCATTCCCGTGAGAAATCAAATTTTGGTCTTCTCTACAAAAAAAGAAAAGTTCATTTTTATCAAGATTTCTACCTCTATTATTCATTAAATAATATCCTAGCTTAGCTTCATTAAATTTAACGTCTGATACTTCATGAATTTCATCCATTTCCGGTAAATATATTCTATAGCCTTTTCTTATCATACTATAGCCCATCATGATCCCTTTATGAGCTTTTGGTTCCATCTTCTTTCTCTTTTCTTTTCTAATATGAACATAAGCTTCGCTTCCGAACCTTTTTAAGTAAACAATGTTTGGTTTCCATCCTTTGTATATCTCGAAAGGAGTTGTATTCATTTCTTTGACTTTAATTCTATTATTTATATGAACAGCCACCTTAACACTTTCGCTCCAAAATTTTAAAGGTAATTTAGAATCAATTAGCATGGTTCTAGCTGACTCAACTATGGTTCTATTGAATCTTTCGGCTTTTCCATTGCTTTCAGGAGTATAAGCTGTAGTAAATTCTTGTTTGATGCCCTTACTAGATAACCATCGCCTCAATTAGTTTGAAATATACTCTCCTCCATTATCATTTCGAATTCTCTTTACTTTCCTGCCAGTCTGTCTTTCCTCTTGCATAATCAAGTTTATTATGAAATCTGCTGTTTGAGATTTATTAGCAATTGGTATAACAAAAGTAAAATTACTATAGTCATCAACAATAGTGATAAAATACCTATATCCAAAAGAATCATTTAAAGGTCCAACTATGTCGGTATGCCATAGATCCAAAATATCTTCAGATTGTTTATATTGTATACTTTTGTAAGATTTTCTATGAATTTTTCCTAATGTACAAGATTCGCAATTCGCTTTGTTATTATGTAAATTTTTTAATCCTAATACAGTTGAATTATCATACATTTCTTTCAATTTCTGAAAATTTACATGAGCAAGTCTTTGATGCCATAGCATATCATCTACTTCTGCTTTTCTAGCTATTTCCATATTTAGGGTTCCTTCCACTTCAAATTTATCACCATTTCTCCTTGCCTCATATAAAATCTCACCATCTTTACCTATTACCTCAGCTTTATATTTACTAAATAATACACTTAAATCATGATCCACTATTTTTGCAACCGATAATAAACCTTCTCTCAAATCAGGCACATGCAAAACATTTTCAAATTTAATGAATCCCTCATCTACATTCGACTTCATTCTTATATCTCCAATTCCCGATGATTTCATCACTGCACCCTTCTCAGCTGTTGCTATAATTCTCTCCTCCTCTTCATACTCTATAAAGAATTCCTTCCCACTAACCATATGGCTAGAGGCTCCAGAATCCATTGTCCATCTTATTCTCTCATCCCCTTATCTTCCTCTTCGTAATTAACTTCACTTGTCTCCATCACATGACTTGTAGACTCTCTATAATTTCTCCTGTTTACTCCTCTCCTAGGCCCATTATATTTATGCTCTGCATTCTCTTCACTTCTATTCTTTCTACATATTTCCGATTTATGACCAAATCCTCCACATTTAAAACATTTGATCTTGCCTCTGCACTCTCTAGAAATGTGTCCCATCTTTCCACAGTTGAAACATTTGATAGCAAAATTTCGTCTTCCCGTTCGGCCCTCTCTAGCTTTAGATGCTATTTCTGTTTGCCGTTTTTCTTCTTTTCTAAGTTTTAATTTTTCTTCTGTTTCCCTCAGGATTTGTCTTATAGTGTTCATATTATTTTGCCTGTCTGATTTTATAATTTTTATGTCAAAATCAAATTCAACTCTCAACCCTTCCAAAACGAAGCAAATTAACTCTCTATCTTTAATCTCATCTCCTGCTTGAATGCTTTTGCTCTTTATAATCATTGATCTATTTAAGTAGTCATCCACCGTTTCATCTTCGTTCATTTTCAATTTTGACAATTCTATTCTATTTTTCATCTGTAAGTCTTCATTTTTAGATGCCATTTCTTCTCCAATTATATTCCATAATTTCTTGGCACTTTTTTCGCTCGAGTATTTCAGCACTTGTGTCATTCATTTTTCTATTCATCAAATTTCTTGCAATGGCATTGTCGTCATCCCAGTCTTCCCAGATATTCATTTTTTCATCAAATTTCTTGTCTGTTTCTATTGGCTTTTCCACTTCTTCTCCTTCTATAATTCTTCTCCATAATTTTAATCCCCGTAATTCACTTTCAATTCGATTTGCCCAGATCAAATAGTTTTTGTCTGAAAGTTTTTCTATTGGAGATAAATTAAAATTTTGCATCTTTTCTTTTTCTAAAAATTTTTCAATTAATCTTGATTTGCATAAATTTAAATTCAACCACGCTCTGCTACCAATTGTTGGGAGAATCTTAATAATTATTTTCTATTATAAGTAAAAAACTTCTTTATTGAAGACACTAATTACAATGAAGTCAAATTACTATAAAAAAGAGTTTTAGAAACTCATACGTCTCCACACAGATTCTCAACCACTCTCACTCAAAGAAAATACCTATATATATACACATAATCTACACCACAGAATAAAATAATCCACAGATTAATATAATCATAGAATGAAAAATGAACATTTTAAATTATAAATATCAACAAAGCTAAGTAAAGGGCGACACTCGGGATAATGCTTTTTCAAAGAAGTTTCTATGCATCTCCAAGGAGAGAGAACTATTTTTACTTATTTAATGAAGTATTCAAAATACCATAGTTGATTATATCATAAGACCCTGGACGCATTTCTTCGAATAAGATATACTCAACTTCATGTTTAGGATTATAAGCCATGAGAGAAACTGGATTTTAATTCTTCAAATGATAAGTATTTAACTCAATGTTGGACAATATCATGAGATATCATATAGATTTTACCTCTTTAAAGAAGAAATATGTATTTTCTAATGGACGAGGTGTCAAGACATTGGTTTATACTTCTTCAAAGTACTTCATTCCTTAATAATCTAGGTTTCGGTGTGTCTAGACTAGATGCTACTCCTTTAAAGAAGTATTTATGTGCTCATTTTTTTAAACAAATATTTATGTTTCTTTTTTCCAAAGAAGTATGTGCATTCATAATTCTTTAAATCAGTATTGAATTCAACGATAAAGTTGATTTAAGAGACACCCTAGATCTTATTTCTTCAAAGAAGATATATTGGATTAGGTCATGAGCGACTCTGGATTTTCTAACTTTATGATGTATTCTCTGGATGATGATATATAAGAGAGATTCTACCTTTAAAAGAAGTATTTAACTAAATAAACTAAGATCATGAGACACAATCTTCAAAGAAAAGGTTTTAACTCCTTAAAAGACTTGGTTATAGGACACTAGATCAATTTATTCAAATAAGACATTATATGCTTTCACAAAAAAATGAAGAATTTGTACTACTTTAAATAATGAGTAAAAACCTCTGTAAAATATTGGTTCATAAAACACCAGAATCTAATTATCAAAAATAGGTATTTAAGTAGACGCACTCTACAATTATATACTTGTATATACATTCTACCTCGTCAAAGAAAAGGTACTTACTCCAATGCTAGGTGGTGAAATACCTGGATTCTACTCTTTCAAAAAGAGAAGCATTTTTGTGTTGTGTGTTTCCTTAAATGAAAATATATTTTCTTATTTGTTCAAAGAAGAAGCATTTAACTCCAAGATAGAAAAAGCCATGCGACACAGAATTTTACTGCTTCAATATACAAATATTTAACTCCATGAGAGACTAGGTCACGAGAATTTGGAATCTACTTTTAAAAAAGTAATACACTCCATTAATTCAATAGCTAGTGAGCTATTAGATGCCTCTTCTTTAAGGAAGAAATGAACTCTTTAATACATTAAGTAAGGAGACACAAGACTGTACATTTTCGAGAATATTTAATGCCATGCTTGACTAGGCCATGACATTCTATTCTACTCCTTGTGAGAATTATTCAACTTTATACTTGATATGAATCTTTTTACAATATTTTCTTCTTGAGAACGTCTTAAATATTAGTTTTAGCGTTAAAGGTATGACATAGGGCGTTGGTGGAAAGATGGTCTAAACCGTTGGTTTTCGGTCGCTACAACCCAGGTTCGATTCCCGCATTGGACACTTTTTTCTGATTTAAAAAAAAATCTCCAATAACCCCCGATTCTAGAAAAAGTCCAACCCCACCAGCGAGTGCAAGTAACCAAACGGGGCTCTGGCACATTTTTAAGTGCAAAGTCGAACTGCTTTTCACATGTGTAGACATGTGGTGCACTTACAGTAAAAGCAGTCGCCAACTTCAACCCACCATGATTATCATGGCCAGTACCACGTATATAAGGAATAAGAAGAAAAAAAAAAGGGTTTGACATGTAGAGAGAAAAAAATCTATCTAGAATCCACATGAATATTTCCTATTTTGAAGAAATATTTAAGGAGATTAAATATAGAAGGAGAGCTGTGTTATTGAAATAGGTAGGAAACCTATCAGTTTATACATATAGAGCCTCTCTCTCTCTCAGAATATATTCCCCTTTGTTTTTACTTCCGTGAATAGTTGCATGATATTTCTCAATTGATTTCACAAGTGACGTACAAAATATTTAATCACTATATAGGTTTTTTTTTTGCTTATCCCTAGTACACGTGGTACAGGCCATGATAATCATGGTGGGTAGTTAGCGACTGCTTATACTGTAAGCGCACCACATGTCTACACATGTGAAAAGCAGTTCGACTTTGCACTTACAAATGCCAGAGCCCCGTTTGGTTACTTGCACTCCCTGGTGGGGTTGGACTTTTGCAAGAATCGGGGGCCATTGGAGCATTTTTTTTCTTAAACAGAAAAAAGTGTCCAATGCGGGAATCGAACCCGGGTCCTAGTGGTCGAAAACCAAACGGTTTAACCAGCCTTACACCGACCCCCACTATATAGAATAATATTTAGACAAATAATTCTGATTCAGCCAACAATTAATAAAGATCTAGTCGTTAGCGAATAAATAGCTGAGGATTTCGGTCTAATGACTAAGCAAAAAAGTAAAGAATGATGTATTTAAGAGATAAAATATATCAATTACGTGTTTTGAAAGCTAAAACCAGAGAAAGGTTAAATAATCTGAAAAAAAAAGTTAATCTTACATCATAGATTCTCAAGAAAGATATATAAAGAATTAGTCTGGGTTTAAGTTGTAGATTACGCTGACTTTCCCTCAGCCCTACATACCAAAAATCTCACAAAGATTGGAGCTTGGGTACTTTGTTCTTAAATGTCACTGAATGAAGTAGAATTCTTCCAAGCGCCGATTATAATTGAGCCTCGATGACCGGAGAATACATTTCTCTCTAGATGTCCCAGAAACCAACTTGACTGTCGCTCGTTACAGAGCTCGACAACCGAGAGTTTTGGTACGATATATTATTTAATGCTATTTTACGTTTCAGTTCATTCTTAACTTTTGAAGCAGGAAAATATTTAAAATTTTAAAGTGAATAAAAAGGTAGTTAACAATTATTAATTGTAATTAAATCATACTGCCAGAAAAATGTATAATTTCTGATATAAAGTAAGAACTTTTTTATAATATTGTAGCAATAAGTATTTATTATTTTATTTACAGATTATCGATTTTGATAATACTCTGTTAACTTCCCTCATTACTTATCAAGTTACTAAACTATTTTAGACGCGTAATATTCTTTTTAAAATAAAACAATTTATACTGCCCTTACTGCAATGGAAAAATTAAAGGGAGGGCCTGGCTCATCAGCGGTGAACCCTCCCAGCGGTTTCGCCAGTTTAATCTACCATACCGCTGTTATATTGCATTTTTGGAACTTCCTTTTATAGTGATACTGATGCTTGACTCTTCGAATGGGTATTTTAGATGAACTATGGACATAAGCTTTTAGGACAGCAGAATTACATATAATTATAAATATACTTATCTTTATTTTATAAATTCTAATTTGTTTTGCATTAAATAAATTGCCGTATGCCGTATTTGTCTTTCCTAATTTTCTATGTGACAATATATGCTAAATTCTAGAAAATAGAAAACATTCTCACTATAGAGTTCGACAAAAGAACTCAGGTAGAGGCTTTTCCTTTCCAGATGTAATCCAATTGCAATTTGGTGTAAAATAATGAGGTTTATGTGCAAATGTTGGGTCCAAGTAATGAAATAACCCTGGCATGATGCCACGGGCGCTATTGTGGAGGGATGGATGTCGCCACCGTGTCGCGGTCTACTTCACGGGCTCTGTCGCATCGGGTGGCGTAACCCGCACATAGATTTTACATAGAACTGCGCACGTAGCTCTCTGAATCTTATGCCGTTCTGCGGTTTGATTGGTTATTGTAGAATAAGAAATCGTCAATCTCTATGTATATATATTTAAGACAATTGCGATATTTACTTGTACAGTCAACTCCTCTCTTTGAGGTTTCTTAACGTATTTCAAAGATTCGAATGTAACGGGTCGATCTATAGAGAAAACTTTTAGGAATTCGTACTAGATGTAAAAATGTACTAGTATATGAATATTTATGATAAGATTAATATTTTCGGATTTGTCCTTTATATGAAAAACTCTTTTCGTTGTTAGAATTGCGCGTGGAAGGAAGTCAATTTTTAATTAAATTTCAAATTAAACATATATAGAGAGATTATAGGATAAAAATAACTTATTATTTTTCATCATTCAGCAAAAAAAAACTTCATTTTTTGTTAGTATTCATTAATAATTAATGTCCTAGAGAGAGAGAGATGCTAATTAAATATTGGTTGCTTTTTCTAAATTTTAATTAACTCTGATTCCCCGAATGCAGAAGAGAGTCAACAGCTAAAAAAATTCCTGGTTGGTTTATGATGAAAATATATTCGACCAATATTGCTGCATTATGTTTAAAGCGCATATATTCAACCTTTTCATACGTCATCCAAAAGTTAGAAATATTAAATATTTCTCTTTGAAATTAAAAATGATTTTTCATAAATAAAAAAGAAACTTATGCGGTTAAACTGTTTGTATAGCTTTATAATTATACGCCGCAGTCATTTATAAGCATATACACTCCTGGACAAACCTTAAGGAAGTTGCACCTTACAGCAGGAATATCGGGATTCAGACAATATAACAGTATAAAGATATTTGATACAAAGTTACCTTTATCGAAGACACACGAGATAACCAAGTGTGAACAAAATTACCTCTGTCTCCTTAAAAAATAATAATAATAAAAAACAGACGACCGGTGACATCTGACTTAAGTTATTACTTCTTTAAGTTTTGTCTAAGAGTGTATATATATATGCATATCAATTTAAAGAAAAATAATTTTAATTTATTTTGAATAATAATTCAAAATCATTTCTCGCTTATATTTGACAGATTATGTATTAGATATATTGGCACCAGTCTCTTTATACCGCTTCTAATGTTGGAGGAGGAGAGGTAGCTTTAGAGGAGTCACTGACAAGAAGACCTTTGGTTCACTATCTCATTAAGGAAAAGAGAAAATAAAAATAAATAAACTTAGTTTTATTCAAAGGTAATTACTTTATTTTTACGTATTTATCTTTAGACGGGATCTTACTCGGGAACGGTGTATAATACGTGTAAGAAGGAAATCAAGGCAGTCGAACCTGCTATAATAATATCACACACCCTCACATCTGGATAAAATAATTAACATATATATTGCTTAAGAGACAATGGTCGCCTCTCCCGTCAAAATATACATCAAAACTAGACCCCAAATTTCCATCTATATATTGCTTAGTACACGTGGTACAGGCCATGATAGTCATGGTGGGTAGAAGAAGGCGACTGCTTTTACTGTAAGTACACCACATGTCTACACATGTGAAAAGCAGTTCGACTTTGCACTTACAAATGTGCCAGAGCCCCGTTTGGTTACTTGCACTCGCTGGTGGGGTTGGACTTTTGAAAGAATCGGGATCCATTGAAGCATTTTTTTTTTATCAGAAAAAAGTGCCCTATGCGGGAATCGAACCCTGGTCGTAGCGGTCAAAAACCAACGGTTTAGACCATCCTTCCACCGACCCTCTAAAAATAATTAATGATTTGTATTGGTAGAATTGGTGCGATTGCTAAATTGCAGCTTTTCTGTGAAAGAGTTAGAGTATGATTGTTCTAATATTAAGGAATGTGTTTATAGGTTTAAATGGAAATCTATAGATGGTTTAATTCAATGTTTGTTCAAATAGAGATTAAAAATTAAGAAGTAGAATGGTATAATTCGAAATATTTCTCAATATAATCTATACCAATCCTCCAATAATCAACCAATCTACTTTGAACAAATTCTCCATGTTGTTTTCTCAACCATCTCTCCATAGGCTCTCTCTATAGGCTGTCAATGGTCTGTTCAAGTCATTAAATCTCTTCAGATTTTTCTCTTGGTATTTTATTTTTCGAAAAGCTTCACTGAGCTAATGGTGAAGCGGTGATGAAGAATGCGCCACAACACCAGTTTCAGTAAATTCGAACAAAAATTAACCTGTGTACCACTTTACATTTTTTCCTGTTGTGATAAACAAAATGCATTTCTTAAAAACCTTTTTAAAGAGAGAGATGCTTTTTTCTTAGATGATTATAATCTGTCAGATATCTATGTTGATATGTGTGGTACTTTATACTCTATATAATAAAACACTTGAATCTCTTAATGTAATTAATTAGATCATTAAACATGTATACTATAAAATTTGATATATATATATATATATATATATATATGGTACTTTATACTCTATATAATAAAACACTTGAATCTCTTAATGTAATTAATTAGCTCATTAAACAAGTTGGCTATAAAATTTTATCTATATATATAGTAATTTTTTTATATTTGGAAAATAGAGGAAAAGTAAACTATTAAGAACAACAGATTTTGAATTAATTTTGAGTCAGAACAGCAAGCTAATTCTGTATCAAATAGTATAGTTATGAAAATTTTTTAAGATTAATAAATTTTTTAAATTAATTTAAATGTGTGAGGTTTGTTTTTTTAATTTTTTTGTAATAAATAATTAGTTAGATTATATTTTTTAAAAAGAAAAAAAAAGTAACACCAGCAAAGCATCGGCAGTTACGCGTCATAGGCTGGGTGAAAAAAAGGAATAAGCGAAGTGAAAGTTTTAAAGAGAAGAGCAAAGACAGAACCATAATAACCATTTATTTTATATTTGGAAAATTATTATCATGGTTTTGTCTTTGCTCTTCTCTTTAAAACTTTCTCTTCGCTTATTCCTTTTTCACCCAGCCTATGACGCGTAACTGCCGATGCTTTGCTGGTGTTACTTTTTTTCTTTTTAAAAATATAATCTAACTAATTATTTATTACAAAAAAAAAATAAAAAAAAACAAACCTCACACATTCAAATTAAATAAAAAAATTTATTAATCTTAAAATTTTTTCATAACTATACTATATATATATATATCAGGGAACAGGCTAAATCAATGTTTAGTTGATTTCTGTTCCACCAGATGGCGCTCTGCTTTCTGTAAAGCACATGTGCTCCTGGTCAGGATATGCCATTTTTAATATATATATACTGTATATCTTATAATATAAAAAAAAAAGATATTTTTCTGCTTGAATTTTGATTATGTTGAGGTTTATGCCATGGAGTTATTTGCTGGTTCTTTTTAGTACTAAATGGTATTGGTGATGCAGTCGTGGCTAAAATCTTGAAAGTATAATAACAAAAATGGTTTTGATCAGAGTTTGTTTTATTTGAGCTAAAGTAATATATAAGAACATAATTTGATTAAAGTACTGCCTGGCTTAAGGCGTAAGAATAAAAAAATGAAAAGCTTATTTACATAATGTACAAATGTTTGAGCCGACCATCAAGATAAAACAACAACGAGTTTTTATATGCAAAGCGTGACCTCTGGCTGTCGATTTAACAAAATATTTGTATCTATGAAATTATAATTTAAAATAAAATAATATATTTATATAACATTTACCCCCTGTGAAGAGAATAATATGGGTTAATTAAGAGTAAAGTGATAAAAATATAGCTTTAAAAAAAGATAAAATTATTAGAAAGAAAGGTGAGAGGTGATATTCACTCATCAGAATTTTTAATAGACAAGACTTTCAATATTCCCTTAATTCACAATGGTAACAAAACTATTGTAATTAACTACAATAAAGCAAAATTACTTTTAGAAACATTTCTTAAATTCAATTATATTCAAATTAAAAATCAAATTTACAATCAAAAACAAGGAGTACCTATGGGTACGTCATCGAGTCCATTATTGGCCAACCTCCTGCTATTTTGGTGTGAGAGGGAATTCTTTTCTCTCAACAAAGTTAACTGGTGGTTGTTCCGATACGTAGATGACATTCTTATATTCAATAATAACAATTTTTCAAAATTAATAGAAAAAATCTATCCTCCGTACTAAATCTAAAAAATAATGAAAAAATCAAATTTAATCAAAAAGTCAAAAGAAAAAAGTATAGAAGTATATGACAAAAGATCAAATTTCGATTTCAACATTATTAAATATAATAGACAAGATTCAAATATATCAAAATATTGCACCAAAGGTATCTATTTTTGGACAATTTTTAAGATTCTACAGAATTAACAACAAATTAAACAACTTTATAAGTAATATTAAAAACTTAAATGACGAATTTCAAAAAAATGGATTCAGCCAAAATACAATTTAAAAAATTAACAATTTAGCAATCAGAAAATATCTTCACAAAAATAAATTCTCATACAATTTCAACTTCAATGACTTTAAAAATTTCACTATGAGAATTTAATTAACTTGACTGATTATACAAACTTGTTTTTCTCCGCTAACTTTTAAATCGAATATTTATTTATAGACATTAACCGTTTCCCCCTGGGTGAGTAGAATTTGCTCGTGATGTTAATTGTAACATACATATATTGAATTTAAAGTTGATAACATGAACCGCAATTCAATACATATAAATGAATGATCTACAATAATGTTAACAGCAATACTGACTTCAACTGGAACGCGCAATCTAAATAATACTTTCACTTGTAAACAATGATGCAACTAACAAGAGTCACATTATCTATCTCTCTTGATTTACTAACACTAACTACATTCCGCTAATCTAGATAATAAATAATTTAATTATAGGTAAATACTCTTGAAATCATAACATTCATAAGGAATGCTATCACACTAATTAAGTGTACTTATAAGCTATTATAAATATTTTCAAAGAAATTTTCTTTTATTTTTCCACCCCATCTTTCTCTCCTTTCCTATTTTTTATTTTTTATTTTTTTTTAAATATTATTTTTGGTTTTATGTTCCTTGTTTCTTTTTTCTTCACTCCTTTTAATTGAACTTAGAACAAATAATAATTGAGATTTTAAATTAATAAAATTTAAAAAAAAAATCCATCTACACTAATAGAAACTATTAAATTCAATATTCTGAAACACCAATACCATACTGGTAAGGCACAATTTGGATTATAGATTATAAACACAAGGTAATGGGACCGGGTCCGAGTGAATGAGTGGTGTGTGGCATTTCGGTAGCGGCGTTGTGGCCCTCTTCAGACTTGTCTGAAGAATGTAGCGACGCTGATGCCGAAACGTCGCACATTGTTTATTTATTTGGATTTGTTCTTTTTACCTTTGCTTACCAATACCATACCTTTATTTCTGTGTTTTCTCTAATTCTTACTTTGTTTGATCCTTTAAATTTATACAATAACTTTAGAATATTTTTTTTCTCTCCTTATAGCATACATAACAATTATCTCTATGAGTGTTCAATCTTTATAAAGGGGGGTATAGAGAATTAACTTTCAATCTAATTGATATGAAGCATTAAAACTTAAATTCCTAAACTTCCTTATTTAGCAGAAATAACAGGTACTGGTCTCCACATATATAATACTTAAATAAAAAAAAGTATAGATAGGACTACATATAGAATATACGGTTCCGTTAGGACCAATTCAAATAAATTGATGATGTGAGTTATTATGGGAAAGAATTTTCACCATCTTCAGACAAGGGACTTATGTCTTTGTCTGATGAAGCTGATATTTCCATTTATGGTATGATGCACATTCTTAACTTGTTTGAATTTAATCGTACTTTCTTGTAGTTCCAATTAATCCTTATCCTCTCGTACTACTAATATCTTATTATTTTCCTGTAGTCCTATTATTTAGAGTGTAGGAACACAATTTGGACCATAATCTGAACCTACCAACATCAGACAAAGTTTATTTTTATATGTTCTTTAATGTTAGATTTTCTGTTCCCTTGTCGACGCACATTGTTAAAGGCTTGGGATATGATCATATTTTCCTGTATTTGTAATAATCCTTTAACTGTATTACTAATTTCTTATCAGTCTCTTACAGTCCTTATACCCAAAAAGAATAAACACAATTTGATTTAAAGTTTAACACTAAGGGATAAGTATGTATCAATCTGATTAAGTCTAGGGAACCGAATAAATTTAACTTCTGAACTGGAAAAAAAAAAACATTTTTTGAGTTAGGTTTGAAAGTGCAGAAGATGATACTGTCTCAGTTCATTAGTTGATTTATGTAGTATATATCTAAGGCTCAACTATTACCCTATCTCCGCTCCAACCTAAATTTGCTTTCTATTTGGTCGAAGAGGTATGGTTTGGCAGTAATGGAGTAAGGGCCGAAACTGCTGCTCAGGTCTTCATCTGAAGAGGCCCACCTGAGTACCATCCTCTTTCCATCTGGTCTAACCTTTATGGTTTTCAACTGGTCTAACCCTTAAGGTTTTCATCCTTCCTAATTTAATATATTATCTTATATCGTGTCCTCCACATTTACACTAGATTGTCTTTAAAATAAGCTTATAAAAAAAATTAACAAAACCTATCTTCTCTCATCAAGAGAGAAAATAGAGCAAAAAAATACTTCTCTCTCTCTAATTAGCTTTATTTTATATTTGGAAAATTATTATCATGGTTCTGTCTTTGCTCTTCTCTTTAAAACTTTCTCTTCGCTTATTCCTTTTTTCACCCAGCCTATGACGCGTAACTGCCGATGCTTTGCTGGTGTTACTTTTTTTTTCTTTTTTTAAATATAATCTAACTAAGTTGAACTAAGGTTATAAGTTGACGCAGAGGGTTGATGAGGGTATGTTTCTGCAAAGAAATATCTTAATGAGTTCTGCAATGCAGTACGAACTTGTGTTAGTGAGGTACTGTTTTCATCAACAGAACGTTCAAGATGTTCCGTTTGCATTATTAGTTCAGACTAGCAGGGAGAGGTAGGTAGGTTGAAGAATGTGGAAAGGGAAAGGTAAACGCAAGAGATGTACTGCTGCCAATAATTATGGTACCCGGCTTGTATGATGAAAAATAAGGATAAAAATGATGAACCGGGTAAAAAAAACTAATCTAGCTGGGTATCCTGAGCTCACTATTGGGAACAATATAGCGAGGAAGGATGTTTCCAGTTGGATAAAAAAAAATTCTGGCGAGCAAGAATCTCTTGAGAGGAATATATGAGATTGGGGAATGAAGAAAGGGAAGGTAGTTGCAAGGGTTGTTCTGTTGCCAATGATTATTTCACCCGACTTGAATGGTAATAAAAAAAAAAAGAAAAAAATAATGATTGGTAATGATGAGCCGGGTGATAAGAAAAATAATCTAGCTGGGTATCCTGAACTCACTATTGGGAATAGTGTATAATATAAATTCAAAAATATCTTAAACTATTAAAAAATATTAATAACGTTGTCAATATATTAAAAAGTTTTGAAATGATGAGAGAGATGGTTGAAGTTATAATATGTGTGTAATAAGCCTAGAGATGATGAAAAAAAAACAATTGAAGAAAAAAAAAGGTATAATTGGTTGTTGTTGGTTGACGGCATTGGTAATGGCACACAAAATAATAATAAAGAATAATTGCTTAATGTTAATTTTTATACACATCTAAAGTTATAATAATTGAAATAGTAATAGGGCAGGTAAAATAAAGAACTTGATGGATTTATAATAATAATGCTATTGCTATATAAAAATGGTATCGAATGAGTAGTTAATTCAGAGCAAAAAAACGGAGATAGTGTTACATTAAATAGTTCTGTAGAGAAAATTCTCCTACCAGATGGATGATGTCTTTGATGGGTCTTGTGGAGTGGGCTGCGATGAGGCTTGGTGATCACTTTTTGCGGTGATTGCCATGGGACATCGTCGATGCTGGTTGGCGGGGCAATGCCAGGATTTCTCGATGAATCTTGTCTGCTTGTTCGAGCCGATGGAGCGAGGTGCCTGTGGCACAGGAGCTGTCGATGGAGGAGATGATGAATTCCTCGGTGCGAGGTACAGCTAGTCCTCGCATGGCGTCTTTGAGATGGTCCACTGGATCGTCAAGGTGGAGGGCAAGTAGAAGGAGCATCCACACGAATGCGCCGTTGACCACAGTTGCCTCTGTCATCCTCTGCATGCCGCTGTCCTCAGTTATCCTGTCGACTTTCTGTAATATTGTTGCAATGTGCCGATGTATGGATGAACTGGCAGTCGTGTACGCGAGGCGAGTGTTGATATTCTTCCCACACGCGGACAACAAGAAGCAGAGGCAGGGCTGGATGTTAGCACTGAGAGTGATCGGGGACATCCCACGGAACAGAGGTAGAGGCCATGACACAAACTTGGATGCTATCTTCGAGACATGGAGAGAGAGACTGTGTGTGAAAGACAGCAGCCGTCTGTCGATGGCCACACCTTAGACTCATCTGCTGCTGACCCCCTGCCAAAATCTGTCCTGTTTTCAGGGGCTCTTTGGATTTTTATTTAGACGTCACCATTTTTAGTTTAAATACAAATTAGGGTGTACAGGTTATATTAATAAAGATATAGCATATATACAAAATATGGGGTGGTAGTAAATAGAAAGTGTCATTATTATACAGTTTAAAATATACTATATATATATGTACATACTATGAGGTTCATGCAATTTACAACAAATGGCTACTGAACTTTCACCCACCTATATCTCCTTAAACCTCCAAAGTAATGAATAAATTCATGCGTTGCGATACCTCTTGTGCATTAAATAGCGCCCATTCATCTGGCATTGAGGGATGTGTGTTATAATCTCTCTGCTGTCACCGCCGCCATGCCCGGATATGTTTAATATTCTGAGAGTTCCCTCCATTTGATGGTCTGAGAATACTGATTGGATAATCTGTTTTCAAATTCATAAATTCTATATAACATTGCTATATATTGTTACGCCAGATTGCAGCTTTGTTGGGTGTTCGAACTTTATTTCCTCTTTATTGGCATTATATGTTTCCCGATCGGGTTTCCATAATAAAGGTAAATTATAAAAAAGTAAATAATGAAATAGTTACCTTCAGAAGTTGCTAAGTTTATTTATTTGTTGTCTCGTCCCCGTAGTTGTCTTCCTCGTAGACTTCATGTCCGTAGCTCTTGCCCCAAAAATTCTCCTATCCTCGCTCTATCTTTAAAGCATGCGAAGTTCCAGTATTGCCAAATATAAATAATAATAAAAATAAATACTCTCTGTCGAAATATAATACATAATAATTGAAAATCTAATTCATATTATTATTTAAATCAATTATAAAAATATTAGGGGGTCAGTGGAAGGATGGTCTAAACCGTTGGTTTTTGACCGCTACGACCCGGGTTCGATTCCCGCATTGGGCACTTTTTTCTGATTTAAAAAAAAATGCTCCAATGGCCCCCGTTTCTTGCAAAAGTCCAACCCCACCAGCGAGTGCAAGTAACCAAACGGGGCTCTGGCACATTTGTAACTGCAAAGTCGAACTACTTTTCACATGTGTAGGCATGTGGTGCACTTACAGTAAAAGCAGTGGCCTTCTTCTACCCACCATGATTATCATGGCCTGTACCTCGTGTACTAGGGATAAGCAAAAAATAAATAAATAAAAATATTATAATTTTGATGACAAAAAAATGTATATACATCATGATGAAGCACTATATCCTCTAATTGCAACCAAAGTAAATATAGAGATTTTATACAAGTCTCGTGTCACTAATTTTTAAAGCCGCTCTTTGGTTAAAAACTTTTATAAAGGACGAAAGGTCTTAATAAAAAGATTCATGAAAACAGGAATCATATGTAAATTCCCGTGTTTTTATTCTTTTATTTTATTCAATCTTTTTGTTTTTTTAAGACTTATATCACACACACACCCATAAATCCCTATTATATTTTCTTAATTAGTTTTTCTGTGTAAATATAATCTGCATTATTAGCATTAGCTGTAAATATCTTTAACACTTTTTGTGCTTTATTCCCGTCGCAGATTCCTTGTGTATGCTGAATCCAAGTGTAAGACTAAATGTCTTAATATAATAAAGTCTTTTAAGTGGGTGAAATATAGAGACTTTGCATGGAGAAATGTAAACATAAAAAAAAGGAAATGCTTACCTCTCTTGTCAAGATATTGAAGAATATTTGCTTCTTTTTATGGACGATATGCCTATTTGTTTAAAAATTGTTAAACATAACCAAAAATATATTTTCAGAGATAATACATAATGTGTCACGTTAAAAAATGGTATATAAATATAAACGTCAGGGAATAGAGCATAATATTTATTTAAACAAAACAAACAAAATTTTCTTTACACGGATGAAAATCGTTTGATAAAATAAAATAGAAATATTACATTTTTGGAAGAAATTGCTTATTTCTTTAATTATAAATTCTCCATTGCTCTATATACTTGGTATAGCGATGCCTTGATCTTTTTACTATTCGGAAAGAATGGTGTTTTCAGGCTATCGCAAGATAATCTCTTCATCTAATGAAATCCCTTCCATTCAATGGTTTGGGAACAGGAAGAAGTCACAAGAGGAAATTCGAGATAATTAGTTGAAGCAAGCACCAATTCCAAGATTAATTCCTACAATTTCACACTGCAAATGTCAATACTTTGGGAAGTATTGTCATGGTGAAAGAGTACTTATGCGCCATTTCAACCCTGGATGTTTAGTCCGCAGCTTCTTTTTCTTTTGCTACAGAAATGTGATGTAACATTGTTACGTTAGTGTTTAGCATTATGAGTAAGTGATTAGCGCTGTTATCTGAGAAACTATGACTTTGGATGTAGTTATAATAACCTATTTCTAAAATATAACACAATAAAGAAAAAGTTAAAAATATCTTTTTATTATAAAGATATATAAGTTTGTAACAATAACCTTTATATTTTAAAGTGTCAATATTTTACCCATAGTTTACATACATGTAAAATGATGCAACGAAAATTTCACAATATATATATATGAACATTTGAGATAAAAAATGACGATGATTGATAATAATGACAAAAATATCATATAATAATAATGACAAAAATATCATATAATAATAAAAAATGAATCATATAATATTTTTATCTCTATATGTTTGTCTTCCTTCAAAGCAACGATGGTGATTTTTAATGATATTAATATCATATTATCATATTTTTATTTATCTATAATCTATATATATATATATATAGCTTATCCCTAGTACACGTGGTACAGGCCCTGATAATCATGGTGGGTAGAAGAAGGCGACTGCTTTTACTGTAAGTGCACCCCATGTCTACACACGTGAAAGCAGTTCGACTTTGCACTTATAAATAATTATCTATATATGAAATGTGTGTCTATTTTTTTCTCGAAAAAATTCCAACAATACAAAACCAATATTATTGTGAATTATAGTAACTATGATCAATTGTAACCCTGGGAAGGTTTATGGCTAATATGTTAGATTACTCTATGTTGTTACGTCTTAATCTCTCTATATAATATAGCCTTGACAGACACTTCTTGTCTTTCAGTCCGTCAGTCTGCAGAAAATATCTTAGCGCCATAGTAGAATTCTAGATACATCTTAACATTGGACCTAGAGTGAAGAACCATCAATGAAAAATCGATATATCAAGACAATTGTCAAGAAAACCCGAAAATGAAAAACATAATATAAGTAAAATTTTCATAGTAAAATAACTTCCAAATTGGTAAAATCTAAGCTATTACCCGGCCTTGAGACTGAGGACTAGAGTCTACTGCTATCCGGTTTAAGCATATTGAACGCAATAATTGAATATTTATATTTAATTCTTCTAATTATTTATTAACAGATTATAATGTATCATCATAATCTAGTCCTTAAACAGAGAAAATATCTTTATTTTACGGGGCTGCTAACCAAAATGAATGATTTTTGAGCCCCGATGGACGCATAAAGCGGAATATATACAAATCATAGTTGAGGGGCCTGGGGATGGGTGGCCAGGGATCATCGCAAGGGATCCTAGGATCTGGCAGTGGAGGTGTCATCGCAGGGGGGAGGAAGCTGGAGAGGTCAAGGAAACAGCGCCTTGATGGGTGAGAAGCCCGGATGGAGGCCAGTTGAGGAGGCAGGAGGTCCTGGAAGCCTAGAACTTGAGGGCTCTAAGCTTCAAGATGGGGCAGCTTGAGGCTCTCGCCTCGTGCTTGTCTGGGAGGCCCTTGGCACAGCAGTTGGCGCACTTGGAAGTGTGCCAGTCGGCAACTGAGGGGCAGGCACGGCCTTCATGGCCGCCTTCACCGCAGTGGAAGCACGTGGGGGCTCTGGTGCATTGGACAGAGTTGTGGCCGAAGCCACAACAGCGGAAGCAGACTCGTGCGCGGATGGACTCCTCAAAAGTCCTTAAACATCTTTAATGTAAATATTTAGTTTGTTGATTTATAGTCACCAAGTCATGCTGAAGTAACAAATACATATTATTTTGCTGAATCATATACAACAACATCAAAAAGTTTTATTAAAACCTTTTAGTCTTATACAGATTCTCCGAGTAGAAATGTAGGGTACATGCAGGAAAAACTGTAATTGTACCAGTAATAAGCATTGTTATTATTATGATTTTTAAAGCTAATCACATTTAATGGTAATATGAAATTTATATACAAGAAAACTTAATTAAGACAATCAAGATAATAAATAGATTGGTCTGTGGGTAAATTAGAGAAAAAGAAATTTCTTATACATTGATTTACCACGGAGTCTCTGCAGATGAAAAAAAAGGTAAAATCTAATTAAATTTAATATTAATAGTGAAATTTATATACAAGAAAACTTAATTAAGACAATCAAGATAATAAATAGATTAGTCTGTGGGTAAATTGGAGAAAAAAAAGCATATACATTGATTTACCACGGAGTCTCTGCAGATGAAAAAAAGGTAAAGGCTAACTACATTTAATATTAATAGTGAAATTTATATAAACAAGAAAATCTAATATAGACAATTGAGCTCTATTCATGATAACATATTCCATTAAATTGTTAAATTACAAACCAGTTTAAAAATTTCAGTTATAAATATATATATCCACGCTACGCGCGTTTGTTTTTGTAAATATTTCTGATAGGATGAAGTCGATATTTTATTAAGCCCGTTGACGAGTGATTATCGCTTGAAAGCTAGCGTTTTTTAATTAAAAAGAAATTCATTGTAAGAAAATATTTGTAATTTTAAAACAATTGAGCTCATAAACAGGCTTAAACATATACTGTCTAGTCATTCACTACTAGGCTACAATATATACACTTCATATGGACTATAATTTAATTTAAAACGGCTCTTTATTTTATAAACAATTGAGTAAAATTTCCCTCAGACAAAACCCGGCTCTAGTAGATTATAAAAAATTACTCTCAATTTAGTAGATACCTTTATTCCTAGCGAAGGATTTGAGAAATTTCAAATTTTACCTGATTTTATATTTAGATAAAGGAAAATTCTGTCAGACATGATAAATTTTCTCGCTTAATATAAAATTGAAGTCGTCTATTCAAAATTGTGATTAATATTCAGGGACAAAGTTCCAACGATCAATTTTGCTGTTATTTCTATAAACCTTGGACAACATCTCTTCATTTTATCCTTGAAGTAACCAAGAAATTAATTCTAGAAATGTAAGAAACAAATTTCCTCTCTCACTAATACAAGTACCTTCTATTTTCCATCAGAATTTCCTTAATTAAAATATACTATAATTATATTGAAAATTTTCGAGGTAAAACAATACAATGTTTTCCTCTTGCTTTCTGCAACCCTGTGGGGTTGACCTAATGGTCCACCAGACTATGGCTAGCCCTTGATCGACTTGAAGGAGCTGATTGAGGAGGCACGACAATCTTAGGACTGATTGACCTGAATTAAGCGAATAATTATATAATAATATAATACATTTTTGAGATATGCAAACAAAATAAACAAAAAAGTCTTTATTAAGGTCAACACCCCATATTGTATATTCCCGATTGAATATGTATATTTTTACAATAATATATTACATTTATGTACACCACAATCTTTTGGTGATCAGTAGTTTCTCCTTTCCGTTAACTGATTTGAAGAAGTTATATAGAAATATGATATAGAATCTGTCCTCAGTAAATTTATCCATTGCAGAATATATTGACGATGAATACTTGGTGGCGATTCTAGAGTAAAATCTTCTCTTCCTGTATTATTCTACATGTGGTCATATAGTGTTCAGGTTCATTCGTGATCTTCACACAAAGAGCATATGCCAAGTCGTCTTCTCCTAAGCTTTTGACATGATTTCCTTTGGAAAAAGTAAATAATATTCCCAGAAGAGCAATGGATTGTTTGACTATGAATGATATATCGCTTATTAGATAATGCTTTGCTAAAAATGACACATCCAGGTGCGCTTATAATGAGGATAGAACTCTGAATTAATTATCCTAGTTTGATCACTTTGCAGAGATTGATCTATTGCCGTTTTAATAATTGAAGGGATTTCTCTGCTTAACGTAGCAGCATTCGTGCAAGAAAATCCGGTAAAATTGATTATTTGAGTCAGGTTCTCAATAACTCCTAAGGATTGTTATGTTTTGTGCAAGACAGATCGCAGGTAATCTAGTTATATATTTATTTTTAGAATTCTGAGTCAATACTTTAGAGTCAGCTTCATAGCGGTGAGTCTTAGCGTAATCCGCCCAGAATTTATCCGAAGGATATATTCTGGTGTATATCTTGGTAATTTCAGTAGGCGACGAAGAAAAATATCCTGTGTTTGGTTAATCGTTTTGCTTTGCTTATTTTCCAACACGGGAGCGGCATACAGCAACGTCGACATTACAATTGAATCCAGCAATTTCGTCGATGCGGGAAAATAACTTAACTTAGAATTGGTCCGATTTCGGACCAATGATATCCGCCGATATCTGCGAGTGTCTTACCTTTAAATCAAGTATAGCCTAATTTTTGTTGCGTTTGTTATTGTAATAGGACATCCCAAGTAAACAGGATTCGCCCAGGTACATAATTGCTTAGAAAAGATGAGTTATTTATTCACAGGCGATCGTTCATTTAGATATCCATTTACACTCGGCTCTCTTTTCTAAGTGTTTCTTCTCTTACGTAGCCCTGTAAAACTTGTACAGAGCCAATGCATTGGATTTATTATTTTTCGTCCTAGACAACAGAGCCTCCAGAGCAAGATGATTTGATCCAATTTTATGCAAAAGAAGTTACCTTTCAATTCTTAACTTTAGACAGAAAAACATGTTATGCTCAAGTTTCAAGTCGGTTTTTTATTACATAATGAATATATTCGGTCAGTTGAACTAAATATTTTAGTGTAGTTTTCTTTAAACAGTGAAAAGAGTTATTTGTGCGATACATCTTTTGACAGGTAATGGGAGATCTCTCCGATCAAATATTGTTCTGCTGTTATAGAAGGGAGTAGATTTTAAAGTGCGAATAAAATTTTCTATTCACTATTCTTAGTAGTCTTCTTAGCGAGCCTAGTCGGTAGCAGTCCTGATTTTTGAGGAATTTATCTTTGAAGGATATAATAGTCAGAACAGTTACTAAGCCATGAGAATTTTGTATTATTTAAAATTTTTGTTATGATCTCCGATAATTTTTTCTTCGAGAAGATACAAGTAGATACTTGTATTTCCCACAGTTGCCTTAGATGAATAGATGGGAAACTAGATTCGTCCATTTTTAGTATTCTTAACCAAAATTTTAAAGTTAATTTCGTTGATGTAACTGAAAGTGAAACTCATGCAGTTTCAGTCCTTAGGATATATCGTGGAATATATTTCGGAAAATTTAAGTATATTCTAGAAACATATCTTGGATCTTGTCTAGGATCGTGCACTGCTTATTTGCCCAAATTGGTGCGGTGTAAAATATTTTGAAATATATAAATAGTGCCGCGTATATAAGTAAAGCTAATCCAGAAATGTTCTGCTAAATTTTTTGAGAATTTATAATTCCCAAACAGAGGAAACGTATCACCCCAAAGATAAAAGAATACTATGAAGAATATTTTGGTGTGGCCATAGGTGATCAAGACAATGGTGGTGCCCCATAGTATGCGTTGAACGTGCTATCGAGGGCTTTTGCAGTGGAGATCAGGGACATCAAACGGTATGCACTATTACTATATAAATAGTTTGGCGATAACTGAAAATTACCACGACGAATTTTTTTTTTTTTGTGTGTCTTAAAAAATCACAGGCCATGATAGCAAAAAGAAACAAACTAACTTGTCCTGATATAGCATCAGCTAGGCAACCTATTCACGACCTCGAGTATCCCATAACAGATTCCTAAAACGGTTCAAGAATCCTATATCGAAAAATCTGTAAATTAATTAGAATGCTACCGAATATAGACTCTTCATTTATTCCTCTAAACAAAGCTTAAATGCTTGTTTTCTACTCTATGATAGTGTATTACCTTCCATGCCTGTTGCCTATTTTACCCAATTGAAAGAAACTTATTCAGTTCTTAAGAAAATCTTAGAATTGCCGAATCATAATAAACATTGAGCGTGTTGGAAAGTTTATATGTATGTGTGCGGCGATTTTAAAATTATAGGAGTTTTGCCGGGCTTGCAGAAGAAAAACACAAAACATCCTTGTTTTTTATGCAAGTGGGTTAGCAGAGACAGAAAAAAATCATTATATGCTTTAAATTGTGGCCTGAAAGAAGTATATTTCGCTTAGGCAAACTTAATATTGAAAATGAACCGCTTGTCCCCAAATTAAAATGCTTCTTCCCCCATTATATATCAAATTAGGGTTCATGAAAAATTTTGTAATGGCTTTAAAGAAGTATAGAGTGATGCTGTCAAATATAATCACTGAATTTCCAAAGATTAGTTGCTCTAAGATAACGGAAGGTATTTTCATTTGACCTCAAATTCGTTAGCTAATAAATGACAGAGAGTTTATTGCAACATTGAAAGAAGATGATAAAAATTCTTGGCTTGCGCGCCTTCATCGAGGTTGTTAAACACTTTTTATGCAATAATAAGTCGCCGATTTATGTAAAAATCGTAGAATCATTTCGAAATTCCAAAAGCTCGAGTGCCTAATGAATTTAAAATTGTATTTTACGCATTCACGTTCTAACTTTTTCCCTAATAATCTCGGTGCAGAGAGCGAAAAACAAGATGGACGGTTCCACCAAAATATTAAAATCATTGAGCAACGATACAATGGTCTTTGGACTCAACATATAGTGGCAGGTTATTGTTGAAATTTGTGATGGCAAGTAAGCAAAATATAATACATTTTCACAGAAATAAATCGTTATAAATCCATAAATATAAGTTTAATACTTTTAAATATTCCTGTATCTTTATAAATAATGTTTAATAAACCAAATAATATGTTGTTTCGCATACACGATTTTTGTCAAGATTTTCCATCTTATATATAAAAATAATTTTCCTGAATAATTAGAAAAAAAGGCGAAATAAATTAAATGCTTGATCATAAATGTATATGGTTAGTATAAAAAAAGGCATATCCCGACAGCCTACATGAGTATTTTAGATGGCAGAGCGCCGTCTAGTGGAACAAAATCAACTAAAGGTTAATTTAGGTTTGTTCCATGATATTTGGCCAACACATTTTCTTGATAAATCAAGAAAATCAACCACGTACGCAACTCTCAAAGATATTTGATACACAGTGAGTTTATTGAAGACACATGAGATAACCAAGAGTGAAAAAAATTGCCTCTGTCTCTTAAAAAAAAAAAAAAAAACAGACAACCAACGACATAAAAGATTTCCATTTCTTTAATTTTTGTCCATGAACTTATATACACACACACACAAAAGCCTTTATTAAGACACACAGGTCTTACAGAGGATTCTCCTTGGGGTTACAAGACGGAGAAACCTATGAAAGTGGGAAATATACAAAAGGGTAAAAATGGAGAAAGATTATATACACATGGTAAGTATATATAGATTATTATTTGAATAATCCTATGGAAAATAAGAATTTTTTTTTTTTTTTGGAAATATGGATGGGAGAAGTGGAGAGCGAAAAGAGGAAAGAAAACAGGCATGAACTTATATAACATTTTAACTACTAATCCCTGAATGCTGCTTCAAGGTATAAATAGATCAATTTCTTCAAACCTTACAATTTTATCGTCACGTAGAAAATTAGGAAAGACAAACGTCAACATTACACACACGGCAATTTATTTATTGAAAACAAATAAAAACCTTAAAGTGTCAGAGAGCCAATGAGGGAAGTTCACAGTGTAGTTAAATATAAATATTAAAATAAATAATATGTTTGAAAAAAAAAGTATTTTGCAATACTATTCTTTATATGTATTTTTAGTAAAATAATTCGGTGAAATATTGCAGTAATTCTATTCTTAAACAATTAAAGGAAATTGGGTGCTTTGATGTTGCCTTGTAATAAGCACCAATTGGTGATAAAATTTTGTAATTTCTATTGATATATAATTATGAGTTTTTATACTGCGGTTGTATCGGCACATAGCCGTTGTATTGCTCAGTTGGTTATGGGATATTATGTATTGAAGTCTACGTCCTTCACCAACTAAAGCATCGTCTTGGAAGAAACAGCGCTGCTCCGGTCAGAGATAAGAGGATCTGCATTCTCTGATTATGCCTCTAGCTTCTCAAGTATGCACAGTGTCGCTGTCAGCCCCAATCACCTGTCATCACACAGTGAAATCACTTTTGAAACAAGCACAATTCAATCCCAATCAATTTTTGAAGATTCAGCAATTTATTCAATATAACAATCATGATCTTGGAGTCGCCGGTACTCTTCAATCTGTTTCCATGGTCCAATGATCCCCGATTCTTGAGGAAGTCCAACTCCACCAACAATTGCAAGTAACCAAAACGGGGCTCTGGAACATTTATAAGTGCAAATGTCGAACTGCTTTTCACGTGTGTAGACATGTGGCAAACTTAGAGTAAAGGCAGTGGTCAACCTCTACCCACCATGATTAGCATGGCCTGTATCATGTATACTAGGGATAAGCAAAAAAAATCAATCAATATCTTTGAGTCGCCGGTACTCTTTAATCTGTTTCCATGCTCCAATAGCCCGCGATTCTTGTAGAACTCCAACCCCATCAACGATTGCAAGTAAACAAAACGGGGCTCTAGCACATTTGTAAGTGCAAAAGTCGAAATGCTTTTCACGTGTGTAGACATATGGTGCACTTACAGTAAAGGCAGTCGTCAACTTCTTACCCACCGTGATCATCATGGCCAAGTGTACTAGGAATAATAGAAAAACAAATCTGTTTCCAAGTGGATCTTGTCGACAAGGAAATTTCTAGAGGATGAAGGCCACTTCGGTTTCCAGATAAGTTTTTTTTATTATTATTTCATCGACATTGCGACAAATATCTTTTGTCCTCGCGTCACACAGAATAATAAAAAATAAAAAAACGCTGCAAAGTTTAAAAAAAAAACTTTGAAATCTCAAAATGCCCTTTTAAAGTCTTGCTTCACGTATATATTTATCCTGACGAGAACAAAAGAATATTGACGAAACGTTGATGAAATAGTAAAAACTACTCCAACCCCGAGGTGGCCTTTAGTCTCTAGAAATGCCGACCAGGCAGCCTCAATATTCAACGTAAAGAAGTGTTTACGTGTATTCGATTAGATGTCAATACAAACGATATGTGTATAATCACCGTAATTTCCCTTCTTGATTTTAAGGAAATCTCAATAGAAAATACTGAGTTGGTCATTTAAATCTCCCACTAATTCTATCTAGAGTTTAGAATCTGTAGAAGGACGAGTGGTTAAATCCCTCGATTCCCGACATCCATGAACCGGGATCTAATCCCACATTGGAAACTTTGTTTTAATATGTGAATGACTTTCACATATTATTCATTGATGCAAATATCATAAGCTAGGTTGCTCTTTTTGAACGGTACCTAATAAAGTTATTTTGTAACCAGGAACCAGGTATCTGTGGAAACATGTAACTGAATTAATTGGATTTTCATATTTGTATGAAAAATAGACACTTCGGCCAGTTGGAGTTTTTTATTTTCTCAACTTGCCAAATGCTTTATTTTTATTTACTTATCCTGACGAAGACAAAATATTTTTGCCGAAACGTTGAGAAAATAAAAACCTCCAACTGGCCGAAGTGTCTATTTTTCATATAAATATGAATTGATTGGCTTGATAGGATGTATTTTATGGGTGTATTGATTTAGTAGAAAATATTAATAAATAAGTACGGTTTTCGGAATATCCGAAGTTTTAAGATCAAATATAAAACGTTAGTGTCTAGAAATGTGTCATCTGATCCTTGCTGAATCGCTCAGTTTCTCTCTTTTACATTGTGACATTGTATCATCCCTTCTTAATACATTTTCAATCATTTATTTTTTTTTATAATTCAAAAACCGAGTTATTAAATGTTTCATTCATTCCTGTCTATAGATAGGATCGATGTCATACACAGGGAGATAAAGACATTCATTATTTTATTATACCTTCATTGTTAAAATAAATTAATAAAATTTTATGTAAATTAAATTTAATTGCCATCTATCGTTAATATTTTACCCAAATAAATTTGATGTGTCAAGCCAATCATCAGCTTGATGTACATTTTATGGTAAAATTACTAAATAAAGATTTCACTATAATGTGCATTAAACTGAATGAGAGCTTGTTCATAAGCTCCTGTAATACCTATTATTAACAAAGGTTGCGGCGTTACTTTTTACTCTTTTTGTTGGATCGCACCCCGTCGAGATAAGCCAGATGGGCTGGAAGATAGCCCTAGCGGAACAGGATGGCTGGACCTCCCCTCGTGTTTTTTTACAAGAGGCGTGATACTTCCACGTGTCTCTTTTTTTTTAATATCCTAATTAAAATTCCTTTTTATTATTTTTTATTATTATATATATATATTAAAAATAAAAAACACATATCCTGATCATGCTCACATGAGCATTTCTAGACGGAAGAGCGCCATCTAGAAATGCTCATGTGCTCCTGGTCAGTATATGCCTTTTTTTGTTTTTTAATATCAACACCTGACATTTTTTTTGCATTTTTTATTGTTTTTTCACCCACACACACACATATACTGACTATATATATATATAATGGCCCTTTTTTATATATCAACTTAAACTTTTCATTTTAAAATATGCTAATCGGGGTTATTGCACGGATCTAGTCTTTAAATTAAGTTTGTGTCTGTAGAATGATTTTCTCTCCTCTCGTATATTATTGGATCGAACAGGCCAACATAAGTTATACACGGTTGAAATGGAACGAGGACTGTGCCAATTACAATGCTAAAATTATATCACTATTGAATTTGCTATTATGCAAATATTGCAACAATACTTTAAAAAGAGAACATTTCTTTGTTTTTGCAGATTCAAAATATTATACATTTTTAACGTCTCACATTCTTTTATACGGAAACTAATATTTATCATTTTTATATTATAATTTTGTTTTGTTAATTTGATTTTTCACGAAGTTTTGAAGAAACCTTAACCATATCCATTGGGTTTTAGGAATAAACAGGACTTTGTAAAGTAAAAATATGATGAACAATTAGTATATTAACACGGCAGGTTTCCTTGTTTTCCTAGGAGTAAAATATAATTTCATTAATGAAACACAAGCACCAAATATGTAGATTCACTACTATGTAATTAAATTTATATATAATTACAAGTGTTTATTAAACCACCGATAGATGGCGCAAGCCATCATCAACTTACGGTTGAATGATCAAGAGATGCCTTATTCTTAATTTAACCACCTGTATCTCTCGGTGCAATTTCACATTTTTCATATAATTCTAATAGTCACTCCATTACAGAGAGACTCGGAAAGCTGTTCAGTCTATATGGAGAGCCCAGCATGTATTACGATTTGATAAACAGAGATATGAGACACATACTATCTCATGTTCTAGTGAACATTATTTTAGAGAAAAGAGTTTTTCTAATAAAATATTTTCTGAAGTGGTCAATAATTTTTATAACGTCCGAGTATTTTTCAGCCAACTTTCCTAAAAGGCATTTTACATCCTCTTATATTTACTATTTTATAATTTAAAAAATATCAAAAATTTTGTTCAAATGCGGCGGAGATAGCATCCAGGATGTTACACGCTTAAAATGACTATTTCACCAGGCCATAAACATAAGCACTTGACACCTAAAGGAAAACGCTGTTGTTTAAAAAAAAGTACTTGATAAATGTTTGAAAGAGGCCAATACTGCAGGAAAACTACTTACCCTAGATGTTGAAAGCTGTTTTGGGGATGTCAAATTTACGTCCAACAAATTGCAAGACTTTTGCAAATGGAGTACTGGCATCATTTAGGGAACTCAGTGAATCCATCATTCCATTTGTGGCAACAGACATTTGAATAAACTAAGTTTATTAGGCTCCGGCTTCCTTCGGGCGCCTATAAACTACTTGTAATACTTTGAAATTATCCTTAATATCCCTTGCTTTTTCACGATGCCAAGGCAAACTTTTAAATTAGGTTAAACAAGATTCTATTATAAAACGTTTATATATATTTGAAAATTGTAGTTTTTTTTAATGGTATAATCTACAAAGTACGTTCAATAAATACCCTGGCACCACTGATATATTTCTGAAATATATTAACTTTATTTGGAAATTATTTTTAATATAGTCTTCAATATCTTCATTTTCTCTGTTTATACATCGCGCGTTGAAAGCTTTTAAAATATATATTAAATAAAATTATATGAATTATTATTATTTTTTTTTAACAACAAAAAAGCCTTTATTTAGGGTCACTGACCCTATATAGGATTCACCAGAGGTATGCATAAGAACAAAGCAGTGAGACAAAGGAAATAACGATATATACAGAGTAAAAAGAAAAAGAAAAAAAAAAGAAAAGGAAAAAAATAATAAGAAGAAAGAGGGAAGCAAGAAATCAACACAAAAAGAGTAGCAGTAAGAAAGTGAGGAGTGAAATTATATGAATTATATTATTCTATAAAGTGAAAATTTTCAGTTTTTTGTTTTTTTTTTTCGAAGTTTCCTTATATCGAGACGTATAACAATCTTCTTTCATTCCCCTTTTCAATATGAGAAAAGGTCGTTTGTAGCTAGATATGGTAAATAAAGGGAGGGATACTTAGAACTGGTATGGTGTACCTGACCGTTTTTTAGTGGAGCATCTAATTCTTAGCAGTCCATTTTTCAGGAAGTTTAAGTCTGATTGCTTCTTGTAGCATTATTTATATATTGGTAAACTTCTTTTGTGATCGTTTGACCTTGTAGGGAAAATTGATAGCGTGCAAGGCCGCGTACGTAAGCTAATTGACCATTAAAATATTTTTTTTCGACTAAGTGAACGTAAAATGTTTACCTTATTACTCCTAACTACTCAAAGTTTGTTGACGCTCGAACTCCGACTTAAATTCGTATAAAAATCTCTCATTTCTTATGAATATATTTTCTTGCTAAATATGAACAGAATCAGCCATTTATATGAATTTTTGGCAGATTTTCATCCAATGTTCGCGTTGCTCAAAAGTAAGAAAACGAGATTTTTTTCTTTAAGAGCTGAATCTTCCGTTAAAATTTAATGACAAATCTTGATGGATATTCCACTTTGAAGTGAAATTTTCTACACATTTATTCTAATATTCTAGCTCACAAACATTTTTCTTCTGATATTTCTGGTCTTTCGCTGATTTGGCTTTTGCAAAAAGGTTATCTGTTATTGGAAATGTAATCTCTATACCTTAATATATATAAGGCTATGGTTCCCCTTTTAACATATGGACTAGATTGCTATAACAAACATCTTACTCTCTATACGAAATCTCAATGATATTAATATCATTGTAAATCATCCTTTATTAAGAAAACAATATCCTTTAGAAAATCAGCTTCTTAAACTTCCACAATAATCTTCACTGGGGAAGACACGTTTCTTAACGATCAAAGACACACTTATAGATTCGATTAAACTACCCTGGAGGTATATTCCGCGAGGGGACACTGCAGGAGCACCACGACTGGATGTTGCAGCTCCTGATTTTTCCTGGTTGAAGGAATCCATCAAAGGGCGCTACCGAAACAAGAAAGAGTTAACGATCCAAAACTTACCGAATTTTCAATGAAGAATCCAATTGCAATTCGTCTTTTTGAAAAATTTTGAAAAAAAAATATTATAATATATTATTATATAGTAAGTTAACATTTTTTCACGTATTGTGATAGACGGATATGTTTGTTATGTAAATATATATATAATAAGCATTTATGGATATTCAATTCTTTATACAATTAATAAATAATCCTTTTGCGTTTGTTGCATTTAGCTGATTAATGATGTTCAGTTTGTGAGATGCCTCTATGTGTGAAGGAAGAGGGAACGATGTCACGGGATGATCTATCATGCTTCACCGGTGCACCAAGTTGAAAGACAACGGATCATTATCCTCCTTTATGTTCCCGAATGGTGTTAATGAAATTAACCTAATGTCTGTGCGTTATGCTTTTACTTCAACTCCATCTGAATTATCTCGTACCTTTGCTCAAGGCACACTAAAATGTGAAGCTCAAAAAGTCGCGATGTCACCACCGTCACTTAAGTGAAGCCATATTGTTGATAGAGAGGACGCGATGTAGGACCAGGTGCAGTGTACGTCTAGACAGAGGGATGGATGGGTCCTCTAGGGCAGGAAAGGAGGTGTGACCCCGCGGCCTGACCTCGCGGTTCATGGCCGTCGATCCGTTGCGTCAGGGCAAACTCACGCTTGCCTCAAGACCACCAACCACCCTTGAAATAAACACTTGTGCCGATGACTCCATTTCGCCGGGGGCAGCTTCTATGGCCCGTGGCCTGCATATTTATTCTTGTATCGCCATTTTAAACTCTGACTTTCAATGTCTTCATCGCTAATATCATATGGATTTATGTCAAGGCTTCTCCCAGGACACTCAAAAGATGCTCTCTCAACAGAGTTGACATGACTGTAAATGTTTATCCGATGGAGAAATGGCATGTAAATAAATGCGCTGTGGGTGATACAAGCTTTCGGAACTATCTTAGACCTTCCAGATTTCTACTTTATTGCGTATGGTTACAATGAGTTCTCGTAGTGCGATTAACTCTCACGATCATGCAATCAGGGGGTGGGGGAGCCACGACCCGGGATCTCAAATTGTTTTCTGAAGAAAAATTGTGTTATGTGCCTTCGATTATGGCTTAAGTCTAAACCCACCAGTGAGTACAGTTAATCAAACGGAGCTCTGTCACATTCTAAATACAAACTACTTTCCACATGTATAGATATGTGGTGCGCTTACAGTAAAGGCAATCGCTAACTACCCGCCATGTTTATCATGGTCTGTACCATATATAAACTAGGGATGGTAGCAATAATGATATATATACAATTCGAGACTATTACTCCTGGAGAATTAAAATAAAAAAATATATTGTGGACATTTTTTTCCATCTAAAAAGATATTTTGCGTTAATATGCCAATTTAAGGAAGATCTGAATTTTTTTTTATATAATATTTTTATTATTATTATAAATATATATGTAAATTCGAAACTATTATAGACGCGTATGATTCTTTTAAAAATTAAACAATTTCTACTGCCCTTACTGCAATGGAAAAATTAATGGGAGGGCCTGGTTCATCAGTGGTGAACCCTCCCAGGGGTTTCGCCAGTTTAATCTACCATTAACAGATGGCGCGCTAATGCATCATGATATATATGTGCTTATTTTTTATAATTTTGTTATGAATTTTAATCTACTTGGAAAGAAGGTCTACTCGTCTTAATTCCCTTTCGATATTGTCAAATTATATTGACAAACATTTTCAGTTTTCTGATCAGTTTTTATCGGGAAGAATGTTGTCTTCGTTTGTTAGTGAACCAATCTCTCACGCCTTCTCATTGAACGAATGTGGCCGTGTCTGTATATAAGAGGGGACTAAGGGAATACGAGGGGGGTCCAGAGCGTGGTCAATTGGTGTGGAAACGCTTATATTGTTTTTCTTCGTGATTTTTTCGTGTCTGGGGATCTCTTAGCATCCCGGTGTGACCCGAGTCCGGTCCCTACCAACGCTACAATAAAAATAAGTACTGTTTTGTTTTTATTTTACCAATCGCGAGTTTTATTGACTTCCTTTTTGTTGTTGGTGTTGTACTCTTGAGTGTACGCTTTTCTGTGTATCAAGTTACATTTACTTTAGGCCCTAGTGTATTCCATTTTTGTGTGGTAACCCGTAATAGTAATTTTTGTCAATATTTCTGGAAGGCAAATAATATGAGGAGTGGGAATGTCGCGCGCATTTACATTTTACTGGAACACTATTTCCCTAACCAACACGAGTTTCTCTACTATAGAGAAATCTGATTAGACTCTCCAGTAAAAACTGCCTCTAGCGACCACTCAGGGGAATATATGGCTGGATAACCAGTACAGGTTGTCACTACCAGGTTTCTCTGGGGTTATCAACACTTGCTAAAAATGTTGTTAGAATTCCCAACATTTTATTTAAGGTGCCCAATTTATTCCTGAATTTGATCATAGTTTAAAATAAATATCGATATTAATTAAATATGTTTAAAAATTGTATCAATTCAAAAAGCCTTCTGAAAAGGCATACGATTGGCTATCTTATTATATCTGATCGATATCTGGACGGTATCGATTCTGCCGCGTTTGACAGGTTCCCGCTCACAAAGGATCACACTATAAGGATGAAAACCAGAACGACTTGTTTATAGCCACATATAACAGTTACTCGCCTTAGATAGGTATAGTGCAATTATTTTTTCTAATTATCCCTAGTACATGTGGTACAGTGATAATCATGGTAGGTAGAATTTGGCGGCTGCTTTTACTGTAAGTGCGTCACGTGTCTACACATGTGAAAAAGCAGTTCGACTTTGCACTTACAAATGTGTCAGTGCCCCGTTTGGTTACTTGCACTCGCTGGTGGGGTTGGACTTTTTCAAGAATCGGGGGCCATTGGAGCATTTTTTTTTTTTTTTCGAATTAGAAAAAAAGTGCCAAATGCGATAATTGATCTCGGGTCGTAGAGGTCGAAAACAAACGGTTTAGACCACCCCTCCACCGACCCCCTTATAGTGCAGTTATAAATGTTTAACACCATTATGTCTTCGTAGAGCAAAACATTCTATAAAGTCCGTCTAGAGAGTAGCACACATGAGCAAACATGAATTTTCTTTGAAGATAGAAGTTATACGAAACAATGCAATTTCACATTTCAAAATTAATTTACAGAAGAAAACGGAATATATTGCATGGTATTTTTATATATAGGTTTAATATAAGGAAGATTTATTTTATCAATGGCTTGGTTTAAAATTTGACACATATTTGTACTCTCCTCAAAACTGTACGACGATATATAAGGGTAGTTAGAGATAACTTGACAATCTTGTTGACATTATTGAAATGTTGTCACAGGAATATACGCCAGGATTAAAGTAAGTAAAGCCTGAAAATTTAATACTGGCTTGAATGTTCAAATCCTCTTCGCCTTGTATTTATAATGGCAAACAAAGGATCAATAAATAACAATATCACACACATATTGTAATAAATAAAATACTTTATTCATAGTATGATTAAAGATATATTTTTTAGGTCGGCTTTTTATTTTTTTACAAATATTTTTCTATTGTTCCTATCAACACGAGCAGAAAAATATTGGGAAGGTTTGGCTCATCAGTGGTCAACCCTCCCAGCGGTTTCTTCAGTTCAATCTACCAGACAGCCCTTATATTGTATTTGGCCGTTCATAGAGCGGTCTGATATTAAAGTGGCGAAAGCTCTGGAAAGGTTCACTATTGATGAGTCAGGCCCTTCCAATATATTTATCATCACACACACACAGTATAAACTGTAGATAATTTTATTTATTTATTATTTTAAATAGGAATGAAAAATTTTCATTTTAATCAAGGAATAAGATGAGAATAAATATTGTATTCCCATATTTACTTATTTTATAATTTTAAACGAGTATAAAAAATATATACAAAGAGAGAATATAGTTTTAAGTTTCTCTCATAATTTATAATGATAGTCTCCAAGTTTATTATATTCTAACAAAGAGCGTGTTCTTGTGTCACCTACAGGCATCTATCATCTCACATATACAGACAGATAGAACATCTCATAGTATCGTGACAGTCGTTTAATCACCATGTGTGTTCCATTCTTGGAATTCTTGCCAATCCGGGGTTGCTTACAGACTCTGCTCCATATTAGGAAAGGACGTGAAGCAGCCACAGAAAAAACAGCAGCTCCTGTTCATGCGTGGAGCGGTACGGCCGAGTGGACCTCGGACGCTCGGGGAACATGTAGGCTGTGTGCCTTCGCCCGTCCCATCCAGGTCAGATGCTGAGGTCACATCGGCGTTGTTGCATCACCGGCCTCCTTCATTCCCCTCACGGCTGCTTTAATTGCCTCGACTCACTCACTCTCTCGAGAGAGGAAACGTCTCTGTTGTTGAAAACAGCCTTAAGTCTTTGGCACATGGCTGGGGCATGAGGTATATATATGTATGATCATTTTTGTAATCATTAGTATAAATTGTGTGCTTGATTTAGCTAATTCAACAATTAAAAGTGTTAAAATAGAAAGAAATTTGAGAAAAATGAAAATATGATTTTTTTAATTATTATTATTATCCAAAAATATGAAGTATGAATAAAATAGAAATTTCGCTCATAAACAGATTGGTCTGGAGAAATCAGAAAATAAAAATATACAGAATAAATAGAAGAAAAAAAACACTGGTATTTACATATGATACATACACGAACCTTTATTAAGATATTTTTATATTTTCAAAAAATTCCATAGCTGAAGAGCGAGAGAATGAATTTTATAAAAAAATTAAGCAGAATTTGCATTATTTTCACATTTATAGAAAGTGAAATACAAAAGAAAATAAAGGCAAGGAAAGCAGAAATAATACAATCATGTTATGTCTTTTTGAATAATTTTGGTAACAGCTCTGTCAAAATCGAACAATCTCTTTGCACCTCTTATCTCGCCGATACTGAGAGACAGATAAACAGTTGTAGGATTTTCCAAGATAATTTTCCCTTATTTTCTTTAAGAGATTGACAGTCGATATAATGAGACAACCCTGCTAGGGCGTTTTGTTTACACAGATAACATTCCAGACCCGAAGGGTATTTACAGATCCAGCGATCATTCCTGAGATTTACGTTTGGTCCACGTCAAAGCTATTTTCATCAGAAAAACTCCTCAGCATTTCACCACAGTCATATTTAAGGTTGTTTCCATTTCGGTTATCCTTCATATTCTCAGTCAACAACTAGCCTTTCCGAAGGGTATATAACTAAAGACCAAGTTTTTTATGGATAGTTCTGAAAATTATCATAGAGACAACGTTCCATTCCTTGGCTATGGCTCTCATGCTCTTCCCAGGGTTTCCATCAATCTTCTCCTTGACATTTTTGATAAATTCTTTCTCTTTAACCTGTCCATTCGACGCGAGTATCTTTTCCTTGCAGCCATTCTTTCTTTGTTACTCTCGGTCTCATCAAAATGCTTCTTGAAACGAAAAACAATGGTTAAGAACGTCCACTATCTCTTTGGGTTTCTTTCCAGCGCGCAGAGTAATAATGATGGCTGCTCGATTTCGAATTGTCGTTTATTGTTCATCACTACACTGCACACATACACATGTACTGTTACATTTTTACATGAATATAGCTACGGAATGTAAAAAAAAGCAATATTTTAAAATCTAAAGTAGCATTTATATACCTTATGGAATGTCGAAGTTATTCACAATTTACCTGATCCACACCCTGTATAGAATTTTTGATTTCATTTGGAATGAGAGAAAAGTTATGTAATTATACCTATTATTATCTGCACGCTGTTTTTACTCCAATTATACTCTTTTATACTAATTACATATATATATATACACTCTCTCTCATGGAAAAAGCTTAAGGAAATGGAAATATTTTATGTCACCGGTCGTCTGTTTATTTATTTATTTTATTTTATTTTATTTTTTATGGAGACAAGAGGCAATTTTGTTCACATTCGGTTATCTCGTACGTCTTTAATAAAGATAATCGTGTATCGAATATATTTCAGAGTAATTGTCTAAATCCCGATATACATACTAAAAAGGTACAAATTCTTCGATTTTTTTTTCATGTAAATTTATATATATATACTCAGCCGGAGAAAGAATTTCATTTCAATTCCTATAGATGTTAAGGAATGTCACATATACACAAAGTAGAGTTTTAATAAAGATTTCCTTTCAAGCTGTATATATTAAACGTTCCCATATTCAACTAGGAAGAATCCCAAATTAAGTTTCTTTCTATTAAATGTATTCTTCTGGGATTTTAAAACGAGAGATGAGAACGACAGCCAGATTAAATAGCAGAGCACCAACTGTTCCAAATTGACATCTTATAAAATAGAACGACAAAGTTTGACTTTTTCTTATTTAATATTGCACCCACCAATGCTGTAATTTGGAGATAAACAACATCAAATGGATAGCTCCATCTTTGGAAATATATTTAAGAATGGGCATTTTTTATTCGCATTATTAAAATAATGTTTATTTTTAAATTAATCATTAAAAAATAATTTCTGAATAATTTCTTGCGCAGTAAAAAAGGTCTGTGTGTGTGTGCAGATAAATAGTTTATGATGGTTAAATTTAAAAGAAAAATTAGAGACAATATTTGTATGAAATTTAATGGAAAGATATCATTTTAATAATTAATTTGTGCCTTTTTAAAAATGCATAGCTAGAAATTCTATTAATATTTAAACGCGACATCCGAGAGAAGATTTTTTTTTACCTTTATTGATTTTTAGATACAAATTTAATTAATTTTATAGAGTCGCGCGCACGACTATTTTAAAATTAATTAGGTTTACGATCGCCTTTTGGCAACTAAAACAGATTCCAGAACATCACACAAAAATATATATACTTTACACGAACAGATAAAGTCTATATAGAGATGCAATGATATAGACTACATGATTATTCACATGTGGAAAATATTGGATAGAAAATTGATAATAATATATCAATTAATTTGTTGTTGTTGTTGCTTATTCCTCAATGTGTTTAAACGATCTCCATTAGGTCCCATTGTCTCAGCTTTTCTATTATAGTCCTTCGGTTTTCCCAGAGGTATTTTTTGGAGGATTTAATACAATTCGATAGATTTTCAGAACTGGCTGGTTGGGAATCGCATTTGGGGCATTTCGGGAATGTTTTGATTTTTCCAATTAAATTTTAGCATTCTAAGATGTCCTGTTCGTAATCTTGAATTGATTTAAATTCATTATTTCATACTAGATAAATTCCATATCAATTTATTTAAATCTCCTGGATATTGATTAAATAATGCTATAGGTTTTGGAGATGAGTTTCTTTTAACTTTATTAACGTAATCTCGAGCTTTCGGGCATTTCTGCCCATCTACAGAAGTACGCTATCGTAATTAGCGAGAGAGAGATAAGCATTTCCAATCCGACCATTAAAACTGGTCTCCAAACTAACAATTTAGTTTATAAATAGTCCGTCATATGATCCAGTTTTATTTATATAAACAAATTATGATGCTCTTCTAATTTATGATGATTAATTACAACCATTTTTTTTTCTGTCCCAGTAGTAATTTTAATGGGTATCTACTGTATTCAAAATTTTACAAATGCATTTACTTAAAAATAATTGATATTGCGCAATAAAAAAAATGCCAATAAGAGATTTGACATCATTTGGTTTCCCAAAATCGTATTTATCTACCTTTTTTTTTTTTTTTTTTAAACGCGGCACGATACAACTTGATGTATCACCATAAACCTGTTGGTAGTCTATTAATATATCCCCCAGGATCACAACTGCATTACAAAAAAAAAAACTTTCTTTTTTTTTTTCAACATAAACTTCAACCAAATTCTTCACATGTATGACATCCGCATTCAGGAACATGTGTTCAATCAAGGTTAGAGCAGTTTACATTATGACTGAGCAGTTCTTAAGTTTTATGTTCCCACAACCATTATACATCAACAATAAAGGGTTTAATTGGTCATAACCTTTTATTAGAGAATATATTTCGAAATATTCTATTTAACACCTTTGTAGAGAAGAGATAACCCTTGGATTGCAACTTAAAAATATATATAATTTAAAGAGTTACCATTTAATATATATATATATACTAGCGGATGTGCCCGGCTTCGCCCGGGTTTTACCCGAGTAAAGGTTTGTATAACGAACATTTGTTAAAACAATTCTCTATAAACATATAAAAAAAGAAAGATATATTTTGATGATTTGAAACTCGTAAATTTGAATCTCTCGATAAAGTGATCATTTTTTCCCGGTCCCTTGTGCCGTGTCATCCTGAATTTTGTATTTCCTAATTTTCTATATTACAAAATAATCGTTTTATAAAGTGAACACATATTTTCCCGGTCCCTTGAAAAATACTCGATAAGTTGAATAAAATCATGGTCGTGAATCTCTCGATAAGGTGATCATTTTTTCCCGGTCCCTGTGTGCCGTGTCATCCCGAATTTTGTCTTTCCTAATTCTATACATTACAAAATCATCGACACGGGATATCATTTAATGTTGTCTAAAGGGGGTTAAGAGAGCAGTCTCTTTCAAATGAAAAATGCTTTAATTAAGCAGATGTTTAAAGTATAATATATGAGAGAGGCAATCTTACAGGTTGTCGACGCTGTAAAATCCCCAGAGAGAGTGTTTTTGTAGCATCATGCTGTGACTCACACAATGACCCAAGGTCATCAGGAGCAGCAAACTAAGCCTATCTCCGTCTCAATGGTATCGCTGCTTGCGAGTTAAATATACAAATCTGCAAATAACTCTAAGGATATTCAAGATATTCAAGAAATTTTTTTTCGTAAACCTTTCCGGGGATACACCTCATAATATCCCAAAATTTCACGCCGATTGGATGTATGGTTTTTGAATCCATAGAGGACACACACACACACAGACAGACAGACAGACAGACAGACAGACATTCATTTTTATATATATAGATATATATGTAACAATAACAAATAACTTGATATTTCTCATAAATTTTAGAAATAGTGTCCATAAAGAAGGCCAGGATCCGCAGCTACACTTCCCTGGGCAAAGGTGACTGAGAGTCATCGAAATGTAGGATGTCAAATGTATGGGGAATTTGGTGATTTGTTAAAGGGAGAGAGGTGCCTCTTCTGATGCATGAATACCATCCATTGTATTCTGGCCTGAAGATCAGCCTCAACACCTTTTGGGAATTTTCAAACCATTTCATGACTCCTCTCGCAGAATGTTCAGGAATTGAAGTCTCCCCTCGCCCCTCTACTGATGAGGGCCATAGCCCGAAATCATAGTATACAGGTTGGTTTTTTTTCTGAAGTCTCAAATAAATTTAAAAAAACTGATGTTTTTTCATATTCTTTATATCACCTCCTATACATTCTGCACTGGAGAGATAGACAAAATTAATGTTTAAAGCATTTTTAAAGGGAGAGGTGACTCTTTTGGTTAATATAATTCGTTTGACTATACAAAAAAAAGGCCTAAAACGACGGGGTGCACAGAAATCTTAGATTTTATTCTTGAGAAGGTGCAACAACTTTGAAGGAAATAAATCGTTCTAAGCGATATAAAGATGAGTATTGTTATATCATCATCCCCTTGAGATGGTCATTAAAGATTGAAAGCAGGCCGATGGTGACCTCGGCTTCTTTTCTTTCCTGGCAATATCAGGCAGCGGTTATTTAAGCATTTGAAGAATACCTGTTGATTGAAATAAAACTTCGAGCCAGCACAATAGGGTCAACCTCCATCCCCCTACTGAAGATATCCTGGTGACATTGGGGAACGAGTAATCCGGGAAGGAAGTTTATATAAGTCGAGAGCGACTGGTTCTCGGAGAATTGGAAAGTCACTGACTCAAGTGACTTTGACAAGAGATAGAATGTGACTGCCCCGCAGCTGAGGTTGAGCTTCATGAAACTGCTCTGCTGATAAGATATTCAATTCCACCAGCATGGATATTTTTTAGAATTAAATAAAGGACAGTGAAACCGTAATTAAACGACGAAGCGTTGGTTGTCCACACCCATCAAAGAACATTGAGGCTAACCCCGTGCTGTAAAACAGAGTAGGCAGGAACCTATGGCAAAACTAACAGCGATTACAATATTGAAATCACAAGTTATTTGGGCCAAACAACCCAGCTCACGTTGTTTAAAATAGTGCTTGGCAAAAGACGGTCTGTAGGTGTATCAGTGTTAATCAGATGATATCGTTTGCTACGGCTGCAATGGGCACGGTAGCGTCGTGATTGGACCGTGGATGAATGGAAATGCGCGTGGTCTGAAATATCATGCTTCATGTAACACCTAATTTATGGGTCGTGTCTGGGTGCGTCGTTGTCCAAGCGAAGTCTTGCTCCACACGTACACAGCGGCACGGACACAGCCGGTGGGATAGTATTATGCTCTTGAGGGCATTCACCTTGCCGCCATGGAACCTGGGTTCGTTCTCGAAGGTACCTCCCATGAGATTTCTGAGTTATTCAAAATAATTGAGGATGCCCTGCACCCCTCTATGAACAACACCTTCCCTGCCTGCCATGACATCTTTTATCAAAATAATTGTCCATGCTACAAAGCCAGAATCATCCTCAGTAGTTTAAGGAGCATAACGACAAGTTCAAATTAATGTTCCGGACTCCAAAATTTCTTAACCCAATCAAATACACCCAATACGTCATTGAACACCAGCTCACGCTTTGTATCCATCTCTCCGTAAAATTGTGTGCCCAACGAATGAAGCTAGATCTAGTAGAAACTACCTAAAACAACTTTAAAACACTATCGTAAATCCGTGTTTTGGCGAAATGCTGATGTATTACGTGCACAACGCGCTTTCAGCTTAGTAGTCATAACATTCCGGATCATCGACGCATAATAACAGTTTTAAAATGCTCGACACCTCTTTTTGGCTACTATTCTGCAGATAAGGATCTCATTAGATTTAGATCAGGATCGTGCAGATTATGGAGGAAGTGCCCTGTATGATACAGAAGATTCTGCCGGAAGATATCAGTCTTCATTAGGCGTCTAAAGATTGCGAGAGAAAAGAGAGGGTGGTCCCAACCTTGGGGGTTTGCTCCTTTTTTCCCAGCACTTTAGTTAATCACTCACCTTTCATAAATGCTTTTTGAAAATATATATAATACAAACATGGGTGCATGTTTTGTGTCTAATTATCACCACAAGTAATAATGTGTTTCAAAATTGTATAAAATGGTCCTAATGAATAGTCCTATAAAGAAAACAAAAAACCTTAGCATCTCAAGTGATTAGAATTAAAGAGATCTAAGCGGAGTGTGCCACAGATGAAAGCATAATTATTTTCTTCCTCCCTTTGCTTTATACATTTTTGTAACTTTACAGCTTCCTCTTTTAGAAAATGCATTGCATATAGAAATCTGCGCCAAAATTTACCTTTGCGTTGGCTGTTATAGAGTTAAATTTTAACATATCGTATTTAGGCGTTCAAGTGAAAAATTGCCTCCAATTTTGAAAAAATCTATCAGCCTTTATTGGAAAATTTGTCTTACACAATATTATCCTGGAGATATTATAAATAAATATATTAAAATAAAAGGTTAAAGAAGAGAAAATTTTAATTTATGCACAAATATTAATGTGAATTTTGTAATAAAAATATATGTAGATTCACATCCTTAATGAAAGTGGAAAATATAGATAAATATATATTGGTTTATATAAAAAAATAATTTTAATTCACCCTTAAATTTTTCTTGTTTATATTTACATCTTTTATTTTTAAAAAAATGGATATATATTCCTATTGCGTAATAAATGTAAAATAATAAATCACGTTCTCGCCCTGCGTGTAATAATCTTTAAAATTTGATAAAAACCGCAAGCGCCATCGAGTAGAATAACTCATCCATAGCTGTTTCCTCATAGTTAACACTATATATATGTTATATTAAAAAAAAAGAGATTTTCTGTTTATTTTTGATTAGATATTGAGAATTATGCTATGGTAATTGTAGTCTTGGTTGAAATCCTTAAAGTGTAATACTAAAAATAGTATTGATCAGTAATTGCTTTAATTGAACTAAAAGAATATATTAAAAACATAATTTGATTAAAGTACTATTTGGCTTAAGGCGTAAGAATAAAAAATGTAAAGCTTATTTACCTAATGTACAAAAGTTTTGAACCGGCCATCGGGAAATAACAACAATGAGTTTTTATAGGGGAAGCGTGACCTCTGGCGGTCGATTTAGCAGAGTATTTTATCTATGAAATATATTTGAAAAACATATTTTTATATAACATATATATGTATTTTACACAAATAAATTTACTGGCAATGCGTTTCTTTTAAATATCATCAAATATTATCTCTACAGATAATATTGATGATATTTAAAAGAAACGCATTGCCAGTAAATTTATTTGTGTAAAATTTTAACGATAGATGGCAATAAAATTTAATTTACTAATATATATGTATGTATATATGAATTCCATACTGATGATAATAATAAACATGCACGCGCGCATAAGCCTTTCTTAAGACCTTTCGTCTTATGCAAGATTCTTCAACCGAAGAACAGGAGATAGCAAAAAGTTGAAATTTATAAAGTGTATCAACTATATTCAATATAACATAAAGTTGGGGGGATGATATTTTCATGTACCAAAAAAGAGACATCTCTCCTTTTAATTGTGCATTAGAACAATGCATCTGGGGGGGAAGCTTGGTGCTGCTGTTTACGTTTTTCAACGTCATTTTAGACAAAAATACTCTATAAAACAACACTTAAAGTTTCACCGCATAAGTTTCTTTTCTGTGAAAAATCAATATTTATTTCAAAGAGAAGTATGAAAGGGTGAAAATATGAAGAGTAATGGCGAACGGAAAAATAAAAGTGTCCAGGGGCGGGAATTTTCCGTTCGCCATTACTCTTCATATTTTCACCCTTTCATACTTCATCCAAAAAAGTTAGAAATAGTAAATATTTCTCTTTGAAATAAATATTGATTTTTCACAGAAAAGAAACTTATGCGGTGAAACTTTAAGTGTTGTTTTATAATCATACGCCGCAGTCCTTTATAAAGATACTCTATGGATATACGCCACTAAGCTTGCACGCTTACAGGAAGACACTTTATATTTATAATATTTTAATTTAAAAAACTAATTAATATATTGCTGAGAGAAAGAGAGAAACTGCGCTTTTATTACTTTTTAATTAAATATTTTGAAATAGATACAAGGTCTGTTACCAGGAAGCACTTATTACGGAGTTAAAAAGAAAGGAGGCGAGTAGCAAGAGAAAATAATTTTAAAATTGAAACTGCACCTGTATATTTTGCATTCATAGAGAGTTGGGCTTGTTCTGGTGTTCAGTTGTTCTGGTAACTAAGGAATAATCAGCCCATACTGTTGATGACGCGGTGAAAAAGGAGAAAAAGTTTGTGTCATATTCATATTGACCTCACATAAAATATATTTATCCTATTCTTAAAAGCAAAAGTTCCATTAACAGGTTGTTGTCTTTGTGTAGATTTAAATTAATACGCTCAAATTTTTTTGAAACTCTTTTTCAAATTGGGAATACCTTATAGAATGTTTTTTTTTTATATATATATATTCAAGGGGCAAACATTCCTAATATATTTCCATTGTGTGGAGCTTCCCAGAGACTCTGGAGTTTAATGTTGGATTCGGACAATTGGAAACAATCGGAATAGCTCTCGTCCTTTAGGTCATCGCTTACCACACGCGCAGCACCGAAATAACCGTCGTTTCCACATACGCCTTGACATGCACATGTGTTTTCTATTATTTACAGATCTGAAAAACAAAACGAGTAGTCTTGTTTCGCCAGTCTTATATAAGATGGAGTTCGATATAACAGTGTTGTGTTAAAAAATATTTTCCAAGAACTTTCTCCCTTTCTTCTCAAAATTATTTCGTTTATCATTACTCGATATCTCTCACATATTTTTTCTTCGATTATTTTCAGATTATTAACAACAACAAAAAGCTTTTTTTAGACCTTCTAGTCTTATACAGATTCCCCGAGCAGAAATGTAGAGGTCATGCAGGAATAACAGTAATAATGCTAGTGTAATATAAGAGAGCAATGTTATTATTATAATTTTTTAAAGCTAATCACATTTAATGGTAATATGAAATTTATATACAGGACAACATAATTAAGACAACCAAGATAATAAATACATAGATTAGCCTGGGTAAATTGGAGGAAAAAGGAATTTCTTATACCTGGATTTACCCCAGAGTCTCTGCAGGGGTGAAAAAAAAAAGAGTAAAAGTTAATCATATTTAATATTAATAGTGAAATTTATATATACAAGAAAAACTAATTAAAACAATTGAGCTCATAAACAATTTTCAGATTATCTGGTTCGAAACACAGGGATCGGCTTTACATATTCACATCACGATATCCACCTAAAGAAGAGTCGACTTATCTGTCACGGTGGGCAATATTTATAAAATTAACTTAACATCGGGTAGCTGCCACATGACTACATTGAGATAGGTTATGTGTCGCAGAGATTGACACAGGATCCATTGTATCCCCTTGACCTATAGAGTAGCTGAGAGTAGCTTGGCTTGACAAACGGGCATCCGAGTCCTGCGTCTGACCTCGCGTCAAGGCGTATGTGGAAACGACGGTTATTTCGGTGCTGCGCGTGTGGTAAGCGATGACCTAAAGGACGAGAGCTATTCCGATTGTTTCCAATTGTCCGAATACTACATTAAACTTCAAAGTCTCTGGGAAGCTTCACACAATGGAAATATATTAGGAAAGTTTGCCCCTTGAATATAAAAAAAAAAAAAACATTCTATAAGGTATTCTAAATTTGAAAAAGAGTTTCAAAGAGAAATTGAGCGTATTAATTTAAATATATACAAAGACACAACAAACTGTTAATAGAACTTTTGTTTTTAAGAACGGGGATAAAATATATTTTATATATGGTCAATATGAATATGACGCAAACTTTTTTCCATTTTCACCGCGTCATCAACAGTATGGGCTGATTATTCCTTAGTTACCAGAACAACTGAACGCCAAAACAAGTACAACTATAGGTTCGACATCTTGTTTGCTTCCCTTTGTGATTTTACACAACCAAAACCAGTTGAAAATAATACTTATGATTTGAGGTATATTTCGTTTTTTCTTTTAATTGAAAGTGGCCTATTTAGGAATTTCTAAGATCGTGACGTGTAAAGGTGATCACCAAATAGGTATGATATGGTGTGGAATATAGTGGCTGCACAATATTCATTTGGTTTTTTTATTTGTTTATGTACAAATATTTTTTTGTGTATAAACGTTTGCTAAAAAAACGTGTTTTATTTGTTTCAGATTGACAATTTCTTCTTCTTGAACATTATCAACAGTAGGTCACCGAAACGTCGGATTAAAAGCAAAATGTTGATGCGATTGTTCGATTTAATTAAAACAGCAAAAAAAAAAATCAAAATTAGATATTAACTGCATATTTTTTATTGCTCTGCTCTGAAAGAAGAAAGAAGAACCCTTATGCTCAAAACTGGGCAACTCTGTGCTTCACTTCCATCATTAATTGACAATATGACCCAGAATAAGTATATTGCTACGGCGTTCTATGGTTTCCACAAGTCCATATCTCAGAAGAAGGCCAAGTGACACTCACTCCTCACTTTCTTACTGCTACTCTTTTTGTGTTGTTTTTCTTGCTTCCCTCTTTCTCTTTCTTGTTTTTTTTTTCTTTTTCTTCTGTATATATCGTATTTCCTTTGTATCACTGCTTTGTTCTTATGCATACCTCTGGTGAATCCTGTATAGGGTCAGTGACCCTAAATAAAGGCTTTTTGTTGTTGTTGTTGATATTAACTGCGGCACTGATATTCAGTCATAAAAAAAATGTTGAGCATTATGGGATCATTTATTTTTATTATGTTCCGGCGAATATAATTCACCCTCGTTTTGATAAAAAATAAAGTTAACATAAAGAAGCAGAAATGTTTATTTTGAAGTAATCGAAATATCGTGAAAAAAATCATCTGGCCGAGGTATTCTTTCAGAACAAGAAAAAACTATTGTTTTATCAAACGCAAAATATATCTTAATGGTTCATTTAATCTTACGCATTCTCATCTTTGTTTTCTAATGTAAGGGAACAAATGGTACATACATTCGCTTGACCAAAATTAGCATCAGGAATCTAATCCACTTTAAGAAATTTGTTATAAAATACATTGTGTGGCTTTAAGAGATTTTTCGAATGAAGCCCTCTGCCTAAACTTCAGACGCGACCCAAATCATTCTGCGCGACAGCTAATGAAGTATAAGGGAGAAATTTGACATCCATATTTTTAAAAAGAAGTCTGTGATACATCTGTTTAGTCCGTCCATAAGACATAGAGCTATCTCCAGTATAGTCAGAATTAGCTCAACTATAAAATGGCCGCTTCTGACATAAACACTGCGTACAAACGCTTCTAATCTGGCGTATAAATGATACTGTGTTACTGGATGCGGAGCTCTTACAGATACTATCAGACAGGCCAACTGAGCCTAGGTTTTTAGCGAGCTTGTTACTGCTCTCCCTCCTTCTTTTTCATCTGGGCTGGGACCGACAATGGCCAAGTTTGAACTCTTTGTCAGATATTAAGTTGCTTCCTAATTTCATAAGGGCATAAGGTGTACCACCAGTGAGTGCAAGTAACCAAATCAATTTCTAGCACCTTATTAGTGCAAATTCTAACTGACCTACAATGTACAAATAAACATGTGTGGGGCACTTACAGTCAAACAGTTGCTACTAGCGGTGCATCACGATTGTCAAAGCCACTTGCAATTGGGATAAGTTATCAAGTTACTAAGTTTGGGTTCTGTAAACCTATAAAATGTATAAAACAAGGGATGGTTGGAACTATATGTGTAACTACTAATCTCTTAAAAACTAAGAATTTCAAATAATAAAAATAGTTGTGTGTTAGAGGTAGATGTTGTACAACAGTGTGAGTTGGGTAAAGTATTGGTAGACGAGATATTATCTACCCAAACAACTAAAGTATCAATTTTTAAGCTAAAGAATTAAGGGGGTCGGTGGAAGAATGGTCTAAACCGTTGGTGTTCGACCGCTACGACCCGGGTTCGATTCCCGCATCGGGCACTTTTTTTCTGATTTAAAAAAAAAATGCTCCAATGGCCACCGATTCTTGCAAAAGTCCAACCTCACCAGCGAGTGCAAGTAACCAAACGGAGCACTATCACATTTATAATTGCAAAGTCAAACTGCTTTTCACATGTGTAGACTGTGGTGCACTTACAGTAAAAGCAGTCGCCTTCTTCTACTCACCATGATTATCATGGCCTGTACCACGTGTACTAGGGATAAGCAAAAAAAAGCTGAAAAATTGAAACGAATAGAAAAAATCCCTAGTGAATTTTTTCTAGATGTAAAAAAGCGTGTGTGTGGAATCAATGAGTTGGTTAAATTATTGGTAGACGAGAGATTATCTACCCGAGAATTAGAGACATCAATTTTACATTGAAGAAGCAATCGAAAGCAATAAAAATCTTTATTTATTAATTATTTAATTTTCAGATGTCTGGGATATTTTAATAATGGCTAAAGAGTATATAGAATGTAGTTACAGATATTTTCACCTTAATTTATCACGAGAATGAAAACTTCAGCAAGTATAAACTATTGTAATCGATAAAAATTTGAACCTCAAAATATTTTTAACAACCTTTCATAGATTTTTAATTTATCATATAATATTTTTTTGTTGTATATTATTCTTGTATATGTATTTTAATATATATGCTTGTATATATATATTAATAAATTTGAATAAAAAGGCATATATTGGATCAAAAAAATAATTTATTTTACCAATATTTCAGTTGGCTGAACGCCAACCTTTATAAAGGTGTTATAACATATTTAATGTGTGTCAACAACAAACTCAGCGCCACATAACGTCAACAGAATATATATTTTATTATATATTCTCAAATATATATTATTTAAAATATTATAAACTTTTTTATGTGATGATGAAATATTTCGCTGAAAAACCGATAGATATTGTCGACTGGGCGTGATCTGGCAAAGCGCTCTCCACAGGTAACGTGAAACAAAACGAAGCAGACGATTATATGACCACCCTAGTACCGGGTTTGTAGAAAGTTATTTCTCTTGTTGGATTCTCTGCTAATGAGTCTTTTGTGTGTGTGCGTGTTCAGAGAGATTTGAGTGTCAGGTCTATAGCTCATGTTGTATAGCAAGCACCACATGTTATAATTGGATTTACAAACTTATAAAGAAAATAGTACAAAATTGAAATTATACTGGGATCAGTCTGATAAATTAGGATAAAAACATCTCCTGATCGTGCAACTAAATATTACTGATAGCTTGCCTCATCTATTGGAATAAATCTTTCCAGTAGGTCTCGAGGGCCACGCCATCACCATCTCCTTAGCGGCGAAGTACGCGATCTACGTATTCTTCGTAGATCGCGAAATACGTGGTGTCCCTGGAGATCCACTGGCAATTCTCCACCAAACTCTGCAGCGCTGCCATAGGCGTCATGTTCTTTGTACATAGTATGATGCATATATAAATATAATTATATATATATATATTTTTAATAGTGCAGACTGTGCACTTTGAATGTATTGACAAGATGCCAATAAAATCATTTTAATTGTCTATTGGAATAAATATTAACTAATGGTTGATTTTTTAATTATTCCAGAATTTGGTGCAGAAAAGGTTAGCTTCTCATGATTAATCAAGAAGGGCATTTAGCCAATTCTGTGGTAATTAAAAATCAACGAATAATTTATATTTATTCTGACAGATGGCGCAAACCATCAGCAACTTTTAGTTGCATGATCAAGAGATGTCTTTCTCTAAACATGAAGAAAATTCTGTAAATCTATAATAGTTTGAATTCGTGGTTCGACCGCTTCGAAATTTTACATAATTTCCTAATAGTTTTCCAGAGAAAAGAGATCTCAGAATGTTATTTCATGAATTAATCACGGAATAAATTATTGTATATATATATAATGGGGGATGGATGGAATAAATATTTATTAAGGCGACACAGGCTTTAAAGGAAATCCCGAGGTGCTTAAAACTCCAATGATGCGCTTATTTCAACATTTTTGAAAAATGGCGCAAATAAAATTAATAACCAGCCTAATAAATGGGGTCTTAAAATAGTTATCACAATGTAATAAAATGTGCGTAAAAGGATGGAACATGACAAATGATTTCATCTCTTTCATACATCTCTTCTGAATTGAACTGTCGGGGAAAACCCTCCGGTTTTCCGCATTCCCTCTTCATGCCGGATTCGAACTGAATTTCCTAAATTGAAAACTCGTGAAGGCAAATCATTTTGAAATATTTGGAAGCCGTGGTCGAGGCAGACACGGCAGCCCATCTAGAGACATTCTCTAAAAAATCCAGATCTACTTCGCAAAGAGTCAAAAACTTATGCACGAATAAGTATAGGAGCATACGAATTATAAAATTGTACTTTTAGGGAAGGGTAATAATACTTGGTATATTTTCATATAAAGTCAAATATGTATATTGTGTGTGTGTTTTTTTTTGTGTGTGTGTGTGTGTGAACGTTATAATTTTATAAAATTAAATTGTCCTAGCTTCTTATTGTAATTTATTGCGAAAGTTAAATCCATGGAAATAGACGCATATACAGTATATTAATTTGGTGATAAATGAAAGTTTATTTTTAGCAGTTGCTTTCAAATGAGTCATTCTAAACACACTCTCACACATTTGAAATAACAAACTTTATAATTCAAAATTTTTGAAAATTCTCAGAACTAAAAATGTTGATTTCAGTAGTATAAATTCTTTTGGTTCAGGGAGGAAGCGGCGAAATCATTGTAGTTCGATTTTCGGATAACCGAACATTTCTCTTTTCAAAGAGTTGTTGACGAGTTGAAGAGAGATGCAAGTTTTCGTAGTACAGCCAAAGTGGAGTGTTGACAGACTTTTCAGACTTAAGACATTGGACAAGACACCACCACCACCACATCTTACGAATTGGTTGAAGTCTTGTAGAATCTCTATATTCCTGTTTATACTGTTCTTGTCAATTAAAGGAGAGTAAACTTTCTAAGTATAATTTTTCCTGCGCTTATTGGGAATCTTATGATTTATGATTTCAGCGTTGTGCTCCAGTTTGAGACATGGTTATTTACGATAGCGTGCTCAACTAGTAAGGAAAGTGGTCGATTATTTTATAGGGCGGACTTGTGCTGCTTCACTCGCTCTTCCAAGGATTTTCCTGTTTCACCTAGGTAGATGGATGGCCAGGAACTACAAGAGGAATTGTGAACCAGATTTGTTCCTGTGATACGGCGATACCGCAACAACAGACAACTAAGAATACAACTTCGCCATCTCCAACCGGGAAACTGAAACTAGACAAATAAAATAGGGGATTTTACTGTTTCATTATTCACACACAAAAAGAAAATACGCATACAAACCTATCTTAAGAAGGAACCTGTTGCATACGAAAAAAACGACGTGGCCCGATTACCTACATTATTTTGACTCTCTTTTAAGACATACAGAAGATCGTGTGGTCCCGCGATGAAATTTTATATGACCTTCACCGCTTCTTAAGTAGAGTTTCTTAAATCAACAAATATATTGAAGATAAATAATTAAGAATAGACACATATGAAGAATATATATTTTTAAAATAAGTTATATATATAAACATATTAACATAATTATATTTCGAATATATCGAATGACAATTGATCTTTTAGTTTTTGTTGCCATTTTTTACAAGATTTTATGCATTCAGTGGAGCTTACGGAACGAGCGATGTTCCTGGCCTTTCTGCCTGGGTACCTTGAGTGATCTTGACGCTTGATGCCTTGACGCTAAAACATATTTCTCACTGGTTTAAATTCCTACGCTTCAGAGAGAGGAGAATATAGTGGAATGTATAAATATCGAAGGTCAAACTACTTGGTGCGGTCAATAAATAAGTTTAGTACCTGGCCTCTCTCGAATTCCCACAAGCCCACACGCACGGAAAGGAATTAGCATAATAATGGTCTAATATATATTTAAAAATAAAGTTAAAACTAATATTATAATTGTTTTATGAAAAATTCTTTAGTTCAGAAGGACGCGTCGTATCGTTAAACCGTTCAAAGAATCACAAAGAGTAACTGAAAAAAGATAAGAGTATCAGATACCTTCTCAGTACTTGCTGTACCGTGGCAGTGTGGCCTTGTGTGAGGGTATGACCCGAAGGTCTTCCAGTGGCATTTAACGGCTTTTTCCCGGTCCTTGGAAAATTTACAAGATGCTTATTTTGGATTTGCATACATATGCGAATGTTCCGTAGTCATACCTTCTGGTGGCCATTCGGCTGCTTAATGCCTTCCTGGACTCGACTAATTCATGATCACTTACTCACGCTTTCCGCAACGACGAATACATTCTAGGGTTTATACTGGAAAATTGGCAAATATACTTCTTTCTTCCTCCATGTTTACGCGGATGTTAGATGCTACAAAACAGAACGCTTGAATTTTGACCAAGTTATAAAATCTCTGTAGTAGGATTGATTACAAGACGGATTATATTTCAGCACACATACAAAAAAATATATAATATAAATCGTTTTGAAAATAGAGCAATCCATAAATAAATCTTTAATTAAAAAGGCATATATTGGATCCAAATATCATTTATTTTACCAATATTTCAGTTGGCTGAACGCCAACCTTTATTAAGGTGTTATAACATTGTTGTTGCAGGCCATCTCAAGCCATTGAAGATAGAAAATAACAACAAAATCTACCCCACTTGCCCAAAATGTAGCTTGGCACCTGCAGCTCCAGAACACATTTTGGCTTGCATTAGATGCACTAAACAGGACCTTTGGGAGAGGCCGCTGCTCATCATAAAACAGCTTGAGGAGCATGAACTCATGGAATTCGTGTAATCTTTACACAAGGGGATAAGAAACAACAACAACAACATTGTTGTTGACACACTTTAAAATGTTATAACACCTTGATAAAGGTTGGCGTTCAGCCAACTGAAATATTCGTAAAATAAATGATATTTTGATCCAATATATGCCTTTTTAATTATATAATATAAATTGAAAACATCGCGCTCTTTAATAAATCAGAAATTCTCCTAAGTATAAGATATTTATACAATAGAAAGAAGATATCGCTCATACAATAAATGCTCACAAGCTCAATGATAAACTTTTAAAGAGGTTTCAATAGAATAATCTACTAGACATCTAATATGCATTGCAATCAAATAAATTGATTTGAAAGTAAAAATAAAATGTGATGTCGCTTTTTAAGCCTGAGCTAAAAAGTATCTAAGAAATAAAACTATTGAGCACTTACATATAAAACAAACTTTCCACTGTACTTACTGCGATGAAGAGGTGGAAGGGCTCAGACATCTGTGAACTCTCCCAGCGGTCTCGCCAATTTATCAACCAAACCGTTTTTTAAAACTCTGTATTGTACGATTCTGCTTATATAAGCGACAATGAAGGATGGAATCTTAGTTATGGCATGTCAGAAAACTATGGACAAGAGCTTTTAGGACAGTTGAATTACATAGAAACATTCGGGCTTAATAGTTTTATTTCACACACACAAAGCTTTATTAAGACCAGCGGTCTTATACAGATTCACCAAAGGAAGAAATAATAGATGGAGCTCCTATACTCCAGGCAGCGCAGCACCCAACAACAGCCTCCTGTTCCGACGCATGTCCAATGGCCACAGGTTCCTTTGTGGATACGTCATGATTAGCGAATCACTGAACAGGCGAGTGTAGAATCAGCCGCGTTCTAGTCTTCGCTTTCCTCGTCCAAATGGACCACGACATTCGGCGATTCAATTAATCTCCTCCAAACGATGACTGCGGCCTTGTAGAATTTAAATAAACCAAAAAGAAGACCTTGATCAAACGTCATTATTTTCATCCAGTTATAAATTTGTTGACTATCGAATAGAGACAAGGATAAATCACCAAAGAGTTCCCCTCTTTGTTTCTCCAAGTAACAGCAATCAAAAATTGTATGCATGATTTCGTCTTGTATTCTGATATTACATAGATCACAAGTTAAAGGACAGTCAGTCTTCCAGCGTTTTGATCGATTTTCCGGGAATAACACCCATAGGAGTCTCAGTTGCGCAATAAGACTTTTAATTGCCAGAGGAGTATTTGTGAGTAGATATAGTTCTGCTGTTATTGAATTTTTAAAAAGCATTTAAAGTGACTATAATGAGAAGTATTTAGGATTTGCGAATTGTCATTTTGAATGTTCTGTTCAGTTGCTATTCGAATAATACCGGGTATTTCGGCCTGTATAACATTGTAGTTGGTACAACCCTTCAAGAATGAAAAGTCCTTTGAATCTAAGATTGGTAATTTTTTTATTTCTTGTATACGGATGACGCGTTATTTTCTTATAATTGAAGAAGAGTATAAGTGTTCATTCTCACTTTTTCAAACGTGAACAAGCCGCTTCTCTGAGCTGCTTTTACAATTCGAAGTGCTAGCAAAGCTCGTGGAAAATAAATCGCTAAATCGTCGGATAGGTTAACGCACTTTTTCAACTTCTTAACCGGTTATTATTGGATATGCATTTAAGAATATGCAAATATTTAAACGTAAATCTGTGCTTAAACAGCGTGACATTACCAGACAGAAATTAAAACCTGCATAAGGTCCACAGGCTATTCCAATGACAATATTTGTAAAAGAAATAATCTTGAAAGTTTCAAAAACTGCTTATCAAATTGCTAAGAGAGTTAAAGGCTTGAGGAAAATAAAAGCCTTTATATTGTTGTATTAGAATATTTCTGCTAGTACAAAACATATATTCTCTGTTTGTGTAAAAAATGTATCATTCAATGCATCAATATTCCTGCTTCGCTCTGCATATATATGTATACTTATATTGAATATAAAACCAGAAGACCTACAAGATTGATAATTAAAATAGAATAATAAAATAGCACGTGCTTGGATATTGTATTGACTAAGATCGTGTAAGATTTAAATAAAATGGCTCCTTCATAAAATTGTGTCAAATATACCTCACCATGCCGTCAGATCGTAAAAAGAAGTCGGTGATAGGTTAGAACTTTTGCATTTTTAGAATTTTAATTTTAAAATAATATTTTTTGGGGGAACTGTGAATATAAAAACCATTTATTTAATCGTCTCTATGTGCCCCAATTGGATAAAACAAAAATTTTGATATATATGTATATACCCCGCAAAACCGTGAAATTAAAGGACACAACGTTTCTAGTTTAATTAGTTAAATGTGTTTTTAAAATTTATTAGCCGGCTCTGATAGCGAATGTCGGGAATTAGGGCTGGGCGACGTGGTAAGAAAGTTCAGCTAAGCTGGGTGTAGGTCCAGATGGTTGTTTACAGCAGCCCAATGTCGCTCCCAGGTCATCTGTCATAAGATCCCCCGCGTCTAACCGGGTCAGTGATAGGACAGACAGGGCGTCGTGAAGTTGGGGCGACTTCCGCTTCTGTCTTGAGACATTCCTCGGGCCTCTCCTTCCTCTTCACCGGCGCTGACCCCACAATGGGCGTCGTCCGCATTGTGCGTCCCGCAGACCAATTTTTTACAATCTCCAACTGGGAGTTCAAGAGATGTTTTTCCATCCCGAGAATAACTACCGCTGGGAGGTGAAATCTCTACCTGCTCTCTATGTTGATACTAAAACAATGATAACAAAATTGGTGTATCTCTATTTTTTCACATAAGTTAATCCTCTTTCTGTTTTGTAAGATGACCCATTCTTTATATAAACATTAATTAAATATACACATACACTTTTACTACCTGTTTCCATGCTGTTCTTTTTTTTTTTTTTTTTTTGCTTATCCCTAGTACATGTGGTACAGGCCATGATAATCATGGTGGGTAGAAGTAGGCGACTTGCTTTTACTGTAAGTGCACCACATGTCTATACATGTGAAAAGCAGTTCGACTTTGCACTTACAAATGTGCCATAGCCCCGTTTGGTTACTTGCACTCGCTGGTGGGGTTGGACTTTTGCAAGAATCGGGGGCCATTGGAAGATTATTTTTTTAAACATAAAAAAGTGCCCAATGCGGGAATCGAACCCGGGTCGTAGCGGTCAAAAACCAACGGTTTAGACCATCCTTCCACCGACCCCCCCCCCATGCTGTTCTAAATATAAAAAACTCTAAAGAGTTGTAATTCTCATTATATTTGGTCAGAAGACCCTTTTCATCTCTATTATATCAACATTTGTTAAATGTGGGTAGAAATTGAGGAATACTTTGGCAACCATTTTAAAAGTAAGATCTAAAGGGCTATTAAGCTAGAGAGAGAGAGAGAATTTAATTTTATTAAATCTCTTAAAACCTCCAAATTGAGGCGGCAGGGCGTTTACTAAATCATATATAGAGGTAAACTTTTATATTATTGTATGACGCACCTAAAAAAAGCCATATGATCCAAAAACATCGTAGAAAAATTATAATATCAGCAGCATATTATATTTGGAATTTTCATTATAGATGTATGAAGTTCTTTGCCAAAAACATCAAACAATAATAAATGAATATAAAAACATTTTGAAAATATGGGGAAATGAAAATTATGGGGGAAAAAGAGAAGCGTTTATATCTATAAATTGAGAAATGAAGTTTTTTATTGATCCAGTATGCACACAACTCATTGATTTTAAAAATAAATATACGAGGAGATCAAGTGGTCAAATTAAGAAAAAGAAAAAAAGTCCTGAGAACTGAAAGTTTCTAATTGGGTCCGCCATCTTTTGGAAAAACAACAACAAAAATCTTTATTAAGACCTTTCAGTCATAAAAATATTCTCCGAGTAGAAATGTAGGGTACATGCAGGAATAACAGTAATAGCATTGTAAAGGTAATATGAAATTAATATACAGGAAAACTTAATTAAGACAATCAAGTTAATAAATAGATTAATCTGGGTAAATTGGAGGAAAATAATTTTCTTATACTTGGATTTACCCTGGAATCTCTGCGAGTGAAAAAAAAAAGTAAAAGCTATAATCATATATTCATCTTTTGGAATAAAAATAAACTAATCGATGATAATTTTCATTCAGTCAATATTTGAAACATTTGGATAATATTCTGGACAAAAAATAGTTTGCACAAGTGACATTGATATATCATAGAATACTAGAACATTGATACTCCAGCAGCTTATAAAAATTCAATATATCTACACCAATATAAATATTTTAAAGATCCTAAATAAAACTTTGATTTCATGATATATATATTATTATTATTATATCTTTGATTACTTTTACAGTTATAAAACTATTTTAGTGGCGTATTATTCTTTTTAAAATAAAACAATTTCTACTGTCCTTACTGCGATGAAAAAATTAAAGGGATGGCGCTCTAGTACATCATAACATTATTGTTCTAATAAAAGACACAATTTGATATTTGCGGAAGAGCGATTGCTCGAAGCATATTATATATTTATAATTATATTTAATTCTGCTGTCCTAAAAGCTTATGTCCATAGTTCTTCTAAAATACCCATTCCAAGATTCTTACAACGGTCACCTATAAAAGGAAGTTCCAAAAATGCAATATAACAGCGGTATGGTAGATTAAACTGGCGAAACCGCTGGGAGGGTTCACCACTGATGAGCCAGGCCCTCCCTTTAATTTTTTCATCGCAGTAAGGACAGTAGAAATTGTTTTATTTTAAAAAGAATAATACGCCACTAAAATAGTTTTATAATTTGATAACAGATGGCGCTCTAGTACATCATAACATTATTGTTCTAATAAAAGACACAATTTGATATTTGCGGAAGAGCGATTGCTCGAAGCATATTATATATTTATAATTATATTTAATTCTGCTGTCCTAAAAGCTTATGTCCATAGTTCTTCTAAAATACCCATTCCAAGATTCTTACAACGGTCACCTATAAAAGGAAGTTCCAAAAATGCAATATAACAGCGGTATGGTAGATTAAACTGGCGAAACCGCTGGGAGGGTTCACCACTGATGAGCCAGGCCCTCCCTTTAATTTTTTCATCGCAGTAAGGACAGTAGAAATTGTTTTATTTTAAAAAGAATAATACGCCACTAAAATAGTTTTATAATTTGATAACAGATGGCGCTCTAGTACATCATAACATTATTGTTCTAATAAAAGACACAATTTGATATTTGCGGAAGAGCGATTGCTCGAAGCATATTATATATTTATAATTATATTTAATTCTGCTGTCCTAAAAGCTTATGTCCATAGTTCTTCTAAAATACCCATTCCAAGATTCTTACAACGGTCACCTATAAAAGGAAGTTCCAAAAATGCAATATAACAGCGGTATGGTAGATTAAACTGGCGAAACCGCTGGGAGGGTTCACCACTGATGAGCCAGGCCCTCCCTTTAATTTTTTCATCGCAGTAAGGACAGTAGAAATTGTTTTATTTTAAAAAGAATAATACGCCACTAAAATAGTTTTATAATTTGATAACAGATGGCGCTCTAGTACATCATAACTTTTACAGTTATTATTTATTGAGGTTGTAAATAAAAATTTATAAATAGACTGACCATTCGTTATACTTTTTAGAGAAAAACTTGTAACCTTTTTGACAAATAAAGTTATAACCTTTGATACAAACATATACGAAGCTGTAAATCAGTTGTGAAGTTGATTTTTAACATTTTTTATTTTATTTGTTCTCTCTTTAATTGAAATATAGATTAAATATTCATATAGCTTTTTTTAGGCCTTTTTATTCCTTGATATTCTCCTACCTAGAGATATTAGCAGAACTTTTATTACCCGAACCAAATTAACGAAGTGAGTTTTAGGAATTTCTGCTTTGTGAATTCACTCTTGTCATCGTCCCCTACACGTAGAGCATCTTAAATCAATGAACTCCCTTAAGAAACTTCGAAAGTTCGAAGTTATCCGGTTAGAACACTTAAAGTTCTTCAGAAAAAAACAAAACACTTATATGTCTGAAATATTAATTTTACTTCATTGACTTTTCGAGAAAAATCGTTTGTACTTGTCAAGATAAATTAAAACAAAATGTTTAATGATCTTTACACGTTTCCAACACCTTGCCCCATATTTTTTAATCCTAAGGGGGTAAAGGTTTTTGTCGATAAAATATAACTTCTCTGGCCGAAGTGTCCTCACAATACTAAACAAATAAATACATTACACTATAAAAGCAATAAAGTTATTCTAAGTAAAGGTACCTCCTAGGTATCGACTAATTTGAAAATATTCTTTAGATAGAAGCACGCCAACATGTTCTGAAAGAGAGAATTCTTTAAAAACAACTTTTTTATTATTATTATTTTTTATATAGAATGAAGGTCATTCTAATTTTGTAACACTGTATCTTGAAATGTTACCAACTTATAGAGGCTTTAGATTTTCTAGTTCAAGTGTGTGCGTGGCCAAGCCCAATATTTCTTTTTAAAAAAGTCGGTTGAACTTGCTGTTTGTTTAGGTTTAATCCATGTCAAGTGGTTGCCCAAATTATTTACGGAAGGAATGAAAGCCGTTGGCAGAAGCATTGAGGAAGTAGAGATGTCAGAATTAGGCGAACGATGAAAAGAATATTCTCCATCTTTGAAGCGAAATAGTATTTTTCAAAAAAATAAATATTGAATTATATTGCTCGCGGAATTGATTCTAGATTAGAAATTTCTTTTCATAGGATGAGTGGAATGCAGGGAATTATACGAAGGTTGTTCATCTTAGTTATATTAAATTGAATTTTTCGATTTTGACATTATTATCGTCTGTCATTATTTTATTTCCTGTTTTTTCCCCCTTTATTGTATAATTTTGTGAAGTTTCTACAAAAAGTGTTCAACTTCATTATTGAGGGCCTTATTTTCCTGACGTGTCTCTTGACATTCTGTCACGGCGCTATTAGACCTTGTGACCTTGAAGTTCCAAATTGTTTTTATAACTAGATTATGAAATTGAATTATTATTAGTGGACAAGGTATTTTCCATGGTATTTTCCAAAAACCAGTATTAAAGAACTTAGTTTAGGTTCCAATTGTTAACATACTTCCAGTGTTGAAATCATGGATGAATAAACTAATATGAAATATGAAATTAGCGCTATTTTTTAGTTGTATATTTAAAAGACAAGTTTTTCTATAATCAACAAACGAAAGATTGAAAAATATATATTGAGAGAGCTTGATTCACAAGTGATAAGCCTCTCCAAGTATATTTTTATCTTTTCGTTTTAGTTGTTATAAAATTGCCTTTTAAAATACAGAAAAGAATAGTCAATAATGATTATAATTTCCCATGTTCACACGCACACACACAGATAGATAGCGTTGAAATCTCACCTTTAAATTTCGAATAGATGTATATTAATAGAAGCTAATTTCCTGAGAATATCCTTACCATGGCAATGAATCTGTCCACAATACACAGCGAAGGTTGGACATTAGTGTTTAAATATTTATATAACAGCAAATGATCCTTTTCTGCTGGCTCCCCATAGTTTGCAGATATTGAGGTTTTAGGGATACTAGTATGTCCAAGTTTTAAAATATTAGATAATAAGTTGGATATATATATATAAATCGCCTGGAGAGCATTGTATTATCAAAAGTATAAAATTTTGACAGACATCTACACCGACCTAGCTGTGGTCATCGAGAAGATAAAGAGGCCTTCAGGATCTGGTCTAGACTTGAAGTCCAGACCTGGGACAAGAGAAAAATAAATAATAAAATCTTGAGGCGAAGAGTTTCTTGTAAGTTTTTTTTTTTTTTACCCGAGCTTTCGATAATTTCTGCCATCGACAGGACAAAAAATGAGAAATGATTCCCATTTTTACTCCTGTAGAAGGGCAGAAATGCTCGAAAGCTCGGCTTAAAAAAATCTTACATTAAACTCATCGTCTGACGATTTTATACTTTTGATAAGATTAGATAATGTTTCGCTGATATTTATGTTCGTCTGGTTTATTGTTTAGATAGCAATGTATTGACAATTATTGAATGTATTGGATGGTGACCGAGATCTATGTTTACAGAGTAGAGCAAGTAACTATAACGCCATGTCGTATAAACTCAATCGTGTTAACGCCCTCACTTTATAACAACTGGGGGCCGTCTCTTTGTCCCGGATGTTCGATTGATGAATTCGACAAAGTGGATTTCTATTTGGCTGTTCTGGTTGAACTGAAGCAACTCTCGTCACTCTTCCAAACTGACCAACAGAGCAGGTTACTATACCTTACTCGTTGAGACCCACTTGTTTGGAACTATAGATCGACATATAGTAAACATAAACTTTATATACGCAGAAATTTAGAGATTAAAAAACTCCTTGCTGCTTGCCAAAATGATAATTGAATAATAACTTTTATTTCTCTTCAATTTTTGCCCTTCGAGGTGATATCATGTATAAAACTATTTGTCTTAAGGAAGGCCTTGTGTATGTTTGGCTTTACATTTATATATGAACGGCTATTTAGGGTAAAATGCAATAATTTAAAATAAATGGCCTGATACGATGAGATGCAAAAGTTGTAAAGCTGGAAGCAAATCTTCTTCAGTGGTTTTTGATGAAATCATGTTCTCGGGATTATTCTGATATTTTAAAATATGTATATTTTAGCGATTATTTATTAACTACGTTGAAATATATATTTTTTTAGAATTTTTTCATAATAGAGTAGAACCTCTCTTTAGTGGATACCTCGCTAGAGGACACCTCTCTACAAAAGACAATTTTCATGTGTAAAATTACCATTTTTGCAATTTAGCAACTCTCCGGTAAGAGGACACTTCTCCCTAAAGGACAGTTTGGGTCTGAAATTAGGTGTTCTTTACAGGGAGGTTCTACTGTATTAGACAGATTGCATTTTAAATATATCATAGTAATTTGAAACTCACTCATCCGTTGAATGCAATAGCCGTTTAGAAGCTTCGCGCCAGTGAAGGCGGGCTTCAACAAGTGAGAAGATGGCTAACTAGGGCTGTGGGCCAATCCAACAAGTATCATGGAGGGGTTTGAAGCAACCCCGTCGTAATGCCAACAATGGTTTCCCCACTGTTCTCACTGTGGTAACACCTCCTTTCATTGTTTCATTGTTGTACGGCGGTGCATCCTTATGCCGCCGTTCTAAAATACCAATTTATGGTCAAGGGCACTTTAGCTAACAATAGCCGAAATCCACTAGTAATAACCAATCTCATAAATATCAACAATTTATTGTCACGCCAACAATATCATCATTCAACATTAAAAGGAGAGATTGCGGGTTTTGAAATTAACAAAAACGTAAAAAGTAATGGCGAAAATATTTTGTTAATACAAGCTTTTCGAATAAACCATTTTTCAGTTTGATATAGAATGAAATATTGAAGAAGGAATAAAAGTTAACTGCGAGGAGTTTCTTTTATTAATGCTGTAAATTCGGAAATCTTTCGGACGGAAAGTTGCCTGACGAAGGACGTCAAAGTCCGAAAGCTTGCCGAATTTACAGCATTAATAAAAGAAAGTCGTCGCCGTTAACTTTTATTCCTTCTTCAAGATGATGTCAGACGATTCCTTCTCTTGTAACAAGAATGAAATATGTAAGAAAAAATGAATCGCGCACTTTGTGGATGTGTTGAACATGGACGCGCCTATATAAAAATATATATGTTATAAAAAAGAGATTATGTAATTGTGATTATCTTGTGGATTATGCTATGGTAATGCAGTCGTGGTTAAAATCTTGAAAGTATATAAATATAAAAATAGTTTTGATCATTAATTGCTTTATTTGAGCTTATGGGATATATATAAACATAATTTGATAAAAGTACTGTCTGGCTTAAGGCGTAAGAATTAAAAAAATGAAAAACTTATTTACATAATGTACAAAAGGTTTGAGCCGGCCATTGGGAAATAAAAACAATGAGTTTTTATAGGGGAAGCGTGACCTCTCGCGGTCGATTTAACGGAGTATTTGAATCTATGAAATATAATTTCAAATAAAATAATACCTTAATATAACATATATATATTCTATATAGAGGACGAATTTCTATAATTAGGTAAACTGAAGATTGAAATATGGGAACTGATGAGCCTAGCCTTCACAAAATATTTTTTCATCTTCATTTCACTAATTATAGAGAATATAGAATATCATAGAATAGAAAAATATCGCTGTTTTATTCAATGTTCAACATAATTTAAATGTTATTGAAAATGTAAACTATTTTACAGCGCGCGTATGTTTCTTTTCAAATATAATAATTTTCTACCCCTCTTACTGCAACGATACGAAATATAGGAGGGCCTGGCTCACGTCAGTGGTGAACCCTTCCAGCGGTTTCGCCAATTTAATACACCATAACTAAAATATACATCAAGCTGATAGAGAAAATATCTTTATTTACGGGGCTGCTAACCAAAATGACATCAAGCTGATAAAGGGCTTGTCCGAAGAAAAATGGGCTTTTATCATAACTTTGAACTAAAAAAAAAGACCGTGGTTACCTTTTTTTACTTATTTGTTTTGTTAATATCATTATTAATGTGACATAATGTTGTATCACATGCTGTAGAATGTGTAATGGGAAGACGGACAAGTATCATATTGTGGCAAAGTATTTATTATTTTATTAACAGAGTATCATTTTTTATGTTTATATTTTGCTACTCTGTAAACTTCCCTCATTGCTTATCCTTTTTTTTTATCATTCATAGTTTGTTCGTGCCCTAAATAAAACTGCTGTGTCATCCTGAAGTTTGTCTTTTTTAATTTTCCATGTGGCATTTTGGTGGAGATGCTGGGTAAATTAGGGAAGACAAACGGAAGATCGCCGAGAATACCTAGAGGCAATGGGTGCTGTGATCTACATTTTCAGAGACTGGCTCCAGGATTCCACCGCCATGTAAAAGCCAAGACTTCCCTCCAAGACGATGACCCTCTTTCCTAATTTTCCACGTGGCAATATTGTCGCATGGAATAATATAATGAGAAAGACAAATTCAAGATGACAAAGAATTGTTCTACTATAAAATCACATCCTTTTCACATAGAGCGTTACACTTTTTACAAATTGTGATATATTTATGTAACATCGATTTATCTGACATCTCTATAAGAAATTCCTATAGGTTCTTGAGATTAATTAGTGATAAAAACACTCACCATAAACTTCAAAAATGTATTGTTTTTTTTTTTTTGCATCGTCCTGCTGCACGTCTTCCTCATGCATACATGTTTCAAAACTTGATAGATCGGCAAAAGTCAAACTTAGTTTAAAGCTTTAAATCACCAGGGTGACACAGTAGGACGCCGAAATGTCGGACAATAGATTTTTGAAGGTTGATGAGAGAGAGAATCTAATTAAAAATATTAAATTGAAAATAATCTGTGGATAAGGATAACAATTATAAAGCAATAACGTGCCATCTATATATAAAATTTTTGTTTTATGTGTAAAAAAAACATTCATGATTTAATGCTTTTATTTCGATATAACGTTTTTCATTTAGAAATCACTGAAAAAAAAATAAAATAAAAATAGGAGAATCAAACTGGATGTAGGAACATATTCAATGCACCTTATAAAATTATCTAGGATAGTGGTCTGAGGCCTACCGGCAGTTCACACGTGTCCTCCTCCCATGGGGGTCAAAAGAGGCCGTCCAGGGCGGGGGCTCCCAGCACCGAGTGATGTTCCAAATATCCCGGTTCTTCGAACTCCTAAATCTAGGTTTCTTCCTCCGCCACAACCCTCAGCTTGCTCAAATGGCTTTCCAAATTGGTAATATATCACAAGCAAAATCTATCACCCTATAATGATTCTCTAAAGGATAGTTGATTTAGTTTTCATGGCCCTTGCGTGTAAATATAGGAGAATATAGATAGACTGTCTTAGATATACAAAATAGAGATGTATATTAAGATTCATGTGTGATTTGTACGAGAGTTAGAAATTTAGATCTTTCATTAGAAACATTAAGGATAATTATTGTGAGATTAGTATAATAATTTTGTTTCTTCAATAAAATCAAGGTGCTTAGGATCTGGATAAAGTGTTTTTTTTTTAAATATATATTGCCACGTAGAAAATTAGGGAAGACCAACTTCGGGATGAGACAACAATCTATTTCAGGCAAGAACAAACTATGAGTGATAACCAAAAGGTAAGCAAAAGAGGGAAGTGTACAGAATAGCAAAATATAAACATGAAAAAATAATACTCTGCTAATAAAATAATAAATACTTTGTTACAATATATCACAGGGGAAAATAAAGAAAGACAAAATTGATTTTTTTTTCACCTAAATTTCTATTTTAAGCTTACTGAAAAGCAAGAAAGAAAACTTTTAAACGCCCCTAGAACCTGGGAGAGAGAGAAAGACAATAATTAGGGAGAATTCTTTATATCTCGCATTGTGGCAAAAATTATTATAACGCTTTGCTGACTGTAGCTTGGACCTAAATGTCCTTTTATTTTGAACAAATACTTGGATACATATCAGAGATAAATCCTAGATCCTATTATGCAAATAAAGAAGAACAGTCCAGGCGCCAGGAAGATCCTCGGGATTTTTTTCACAAATAAAGGAGATCAATCCAGGCAGCGCAGAGAGATAAATCTTATTTATGTGAAAATTCAGCAGGGGACAATCCAGGCACCGAGTATATTCTTGTTCTTCATGTACAAATAATAGACAACGACCTACCTAAATAGTAGCGCCTTAGTCTTCCTATACAAATGCCAGAGAAAAATCCATCCACCAGGTAGATCCTCGGTCTTATCGTACAAATTCTAGAGAACGATCCATCCATTCATCAGGTAGATCCACGGTATTATTATACAAATTCTAGAGAATGATTCATCCACCAGGTAGATCCTCGGTATTATTGTACAAATTCTAGAGAATGATCCATCCACCAGGTAGATCCTCAGCATCATTGTACAAATTCTAGAGAACGATCCATCCATCAGGTAGATCCACGGTATTATTGTACAAATATTAATACTAGAGAATGATCCATCCACCAGGTAGATTCTCGGTATTATTGTACAAATTCTAGAAAATGATCCATCCACCAGGTAGATCCTAGGTATTATTGTACAAATTCTAGAGAATGATCTATCCATCCATCAGGTAGATCCACACAGTATTATTGTTCAAATACTAGAGAATGATCCATACAACAGGTAGATCTTCGGTATTATTGTACAAATTCTAGAGAATGATCCATCCACCAGGTCGATCCTAGGTATTATTGTACAAATTCTAGAGAACGATCCATCCACCAGGTAGATCCTAGGTATTATTGTACAAATTCTAGAGAATGATCCATCCACCAGGTAGATCCTCGGTCTTATAGTTCAAATATTAATACTAGAGAATGATCCTTCCACCAGGTAGATCCTCGGTATTATTGTACAAATATTAATACTAGAGAATGATCCATCCACCAGGTAGCTCTTCGGTATTATTGTACAAATATTAATACTGGAGAATAATCCGTCCACCAGGTAGATCCTTGGTATTATTGTACAAATATTAATACTAGATAATGATCCCTCCACCAGGTAGATCCTTGGTATTATTGTACAAATACTAGAGAATGATCCATCCAACAAGTAGATCTTCGGTCTTATTGCACAGATATTAATACTAGAGAATGATCCATCCAACAGGTGGATCCTCGGTATTATTGTACAAATATTAATACTAGAGAATGATCCATCCACCAGGTAGATCCTCGGTATTATTGTACAAATATTAATACTAGAGAATGATCCATCCAACAGGTGGATCCTCGGTATTATTGTGCAAATATTAATACTGGAGAATGATCCATCCACCAGGTAGATCCTCGGTATTATTGTACAAATATTAATACTAGAGAATGATCCCTCCACCAGGTAGATCCTTGGTATTATTGTACAAATACTAGAGAATGATCCATCCAACAGGTAGATCTTCGGTCTTATTGCACAGATATTAATACTGGAGAATGATCCATCCAACAGATGGATCCTCGGTATTATTGTACAAATATTAATACTAGAGAATGATTCATCCACCAGGTAGATCCTCGGTATTATTGTACAAATATTAATACTAGAGAATGATCCATCCAACAGGTGGATCCTCGGTATTATTGTACAAATATTAATACTGGAGAATGATCCATCCACCAGGTAGATCCTCGGTATTATTGTACAAATATTAATACTGGAGAATGATCCATCCACCAGGTAGATCTTCGGTCTTATAGTACAAATATTAATACTAGAGAATGATTCATTCACCAGGTAGATCCTCGGTATCATTGTGCAAATATTAATACTGGAGAATGATCCATCCACCAGGTAGATCCTCGGTATTATTGTACAAATATTAATACTAGAGAATGATCCATCCACCAGGTAGATCCTCGGTATTATTGTACAAATATTAATACTAGAGAATGATCCATCCACCAGGTAGATCCTCGGTATTATTGTACAAATATTAATACTAGAGAATGATCCATCCACCAGGTAGAGATCTTCGGTATTATTCTAGAGAATGATTCATCCATCAGTTAGATCTGTAGGGTTAAATAATTTCAATTGCCACACCTAGATGGCGCTGTGTTAAACTTTGTGTTTTATAAAAGTTACATTTTGTAAATGTAAATATTTAATTATTCTTTTTAAAATTATTTTATATTCTATTGTAAACAATATGTTATATTTCTTTATTGTTAGAATACCATTTAACTAAAATTGTATGCCTGTATAAGTCGAGAGACTTTGAAATAAAAACAACATCTCGCGGTCCAGAATAAATATTTGTCTAGTCCTTCCATGGCTCCCTCTAGGAAGAAGAAGAAGTAGAATGCCAAGAAGGCCGAGAAGCCCCTCGTAACCCTCGCCCAACTGGAGATGGAGAACGAAGTGGTGAAGCAGAACGTCGAGCAGGAAATACAGAATCCGCACCCTACCTCCCGATATTACCTGCTCCAAAACCTGACGAGTTTCATCAATTTACGGACTGAGCAGATCAAGGCCCTCATTGCCGAGGTAGAGAACCTCTCTGGCACCCTCGCGTCCTTTAAGGAACTGGACGAAATCAAGCCACAGACAGCCTGCCACAGCACTCAAACCAGCCCTTCTCCCTCCTGCAAGGAAACCAGCACTCAGACTGACCTCACCAAGCCCGCCACTCCCGCTCCAACCAAAAGGAAGCAGCCTGAGGCTCCCTACCCGCCCGCCCGCAAAGAGGACCAACCTCAATGGTCCCGCAAAACCTGCGCCCTCCCGCGTCCCCAAGCCTGCGGCCGCCCAAGTGGTCCTCCATGGGGAAAAATCGGCGGCCCACACAGTGGTCATCTCTGATGACCCACAGGCTGACCCAAGAGCAATGCTTAAAGCTGTCCTCGCTGCCCACACTCTACCCCAAGGCGTTTGGGCCTCCCTGCGAACCAAAGGGAAGCTTGTCCTCCACTCCAGCAACCCCGATACCATCCCAGCTGTTACCACCTTCCTGGCCAACAAGCTGGATGGCATGAAGGTCCGCCAACAGAAGGTGATCCTGCCTCGCATCTGCCTCTTCAAAGTGGATGAGGAAACATCCAACTCCACCATTGAAGAGACGCTGCTGGAAACCCCTGCTGTCAGCCAACTCCCTGGGGACAAGGTGGTGCGCGTGGCGCATCGTTCTGCACCCAGAAACGGGACCTGCACCGCCTTCATCGAGGTGGACCTCACGACATTCAGAGCTCTGGGCAATCGTGGAAGGATCGTGGTGGATGGTGTGATCCTCAACTTCGAGGAGTCCATCTCCGCACGAGTCTGCTTCCGCTTTTGTGGCTTCGGCCACAACTCTGCCCAATGCACCAGAGCTCCCACGTGCTTCCACTGCGGTGAGGGCGGCCATGAAGGCCGTGCCTGCCCCTCAGTTGCCGACCGGCACACTTCCAAGTGCGCCAACTGCTGTGCCAAGGGCCTCCCAGACAAGCACGAGGCGAGAGCCTCAAGCTGCCCCACCTTGAAGCTTAGAGCCCTCAAGTTCTAGGCTTCCAGGACCTCCTGCCTCCTCAACTGGCCTCCATCCAGGCTTCTCACCCATCAAAGCGCTGTTTCCCTGACCTCTCCAGCTTCCTCCCCCCTGCGATGACACCTCCACTGCCAGATCCTAGGATCCCTTGCCACCAGTTCGCGTTCTGCAGCCATAGTAGGGCTAGAAGACCTTATTTGTAGGCCAATTAGCCCGGATTCTCAAGAAACTCTTCCCCGTTGCCCCCTCCCCCCGGTCCTCTTCTACATCCTGGCTCTCCTGGCCTCACCTGGCGATGATCCCTGGCCACCCATCCCCAGGCCCCTCCAACTATGCTTTGTATATATTCCGCTTTATGCGTCCATCGGGGCTCAAAAATCATTCATTTTGGTTAGCAGCCCCGTAAAAAAAAAATAATAAAAACAACTTTTAATGGCCAACCGTGTCTGTGGTAATTAATTATCCTACATTGGTGAGCCGGTACGCTTCTGGTCAGTCCCAACTGTCCCCCCACCAGTGGTAAGACTGCGGGATACTGCCAGAAGTAAGCACCTCTTTGAGGTGGCTAATTAGGTCTCCTTTGGTCAGTCCCGACTGTCCCCCCGCCAGTGGTAAGGCTGAGGGATACTACCAAGGGAAAGGGGTGCGCAAACCTTAAGTTTGTCGACATCATAGTATTTCATAGTGCCACAGACCGGTTAAAGTTGCCACAGTCCAGTTTAAAATTAATTTTGCATAATAATTTTTTTTTTTAAATAGCTTTAGTAATAATTAAAAAAAAAAGAAGCAAGTAAAACAGGAAGCGGAGACTAATAAGGTCTCGATCAAAATACTGCCATTCTGGTCAGACCAGGGGTGGCGAACCTTTTTATATTAGAAGGCCAATTTTCATTTTACCATTTTTGAGAAGGCCGCATTCATCAATATATATAAATATATGTACGATTTAATTAAAGGGATTTATATATAATACTAGCGGACGTACCCGGCTTCGCCCGGGTTTTACCCGAGTAAAGGTTTGTCTAACGAACATTTGTTAAAACAATTCTCTATAACCTTTTTTCAAAAATGATAGATATATTTTGATAATTGGAAACTCGTAAATTTGAATCTCTCGATAAAGTGAACATTTTTTCCCGGTCCCTTTAAAAATACTCGACAAGTTGAATAAAATCAATATTAATTGATTCCCTCGGTAATTGGAAGTTAAAGGAATATTATCTTGCCTTGGAATTGCATCTCAAATAAATTGCCGTGTCATCCTGAATTTTGTCTTTCCTAATTTATATTCCTATATATTGTTGCACTGGGCTGCGGTTTGGCAGATTCTTCAGTCTTGAGTCTCTCCTCAGACGTGTCTTGCATCTTTCCAGAACGTGTCTCAACCATTCTACAAGGTTAAACTAGTCAATAATAAGACACCTATATATTTAGGTAGCACCTAGAATCTCTCTTTATTTATCACATCAAAGTTTAAAGCAGGTGGGGTATTTAGTGTATCAAAATACAAATGTTTTATAGTACATAATATTTTATAGAAATAATCTGTTTTATAAAAATAAATAAATGTATAATTTAAATTTTAAATATATTAAAAATAATATTATAAATAATTTTAAAAATATGCGCATTAATCATGATGCAACACTTCCCCCCCTCCAGAGGTCGTCACGTCCTCGTGAGTGACCTCATCAATTCTTTCACAAAATAGGGTTTGAGTCTTGAGACATGGACAATCAATGGGTCTTGGCCAGGATTATCTTTCGGCTCAATTAAGTAATTTACGTTGGACAGCTTCTTTAATATTCGATATGGGCCAAAATATTTTCTCAATAGTTTTTCACATTTTCCGATTTTCCTGACTGGTGTCCAAACTGCCACTAAATGTCCTGGTTCATAGATTCTCTCGTTGTGTTTTTTGTCATAGTTTCTTTTCATCCTTTCCTGAGTCTTCTCTGTGTTGTTAATGACAACCTGTCTCGTCCTTGCTATTTTATCTAAGTAGTTTTCTATATATTCGTCGTAATCGTCCATGTTACTGTCCGTTGGGATATTCTCGTCGTCTAAGAGGGACATGGGTTCCCTCCCAAACAACAGGAAAAATGGAGAGTAGCCTGTGGTTTCTTAAATTGTGGTATTATACGCGTGGGTGATAAAAGGTAGGATTTCGTCCCAGTTCTTCTGATCCGTATTCACATACATGCTGATCATATTTATTAAAGTTCTATTTAGCCGTTCCGTTAGTCCGTTAGTCTGGGGGTGGTAGCTCGTTGTGAAGCAATGTTTAACTTTGCACATTTTCATAACCTCCTTCATCAAATTGCTAGTGAATTGTGAACCTCTGTCGCTGATAAGAAATCTTGGAGCCCCGTGACGTAAAAATATATGTTCGATTAAAAATGTAGAGACTTCTTTCACTGTCGCTTCTGGTACTGCCTTTGTTTCAGCATACTTGGTATAATAATCCGTCAACACAATTATCCATTTCCTTCTTCTTTTCGTTGATGGCAAGGGGCCAAAAAAGTCAATTCCGATTCTTTCAAAAGGGTAGTTAGCGGGGGGAATAGGTTGTAAAAGTCCAGATGGCAACTGATTTGAACCTTTCCGACTTTGGCAAAGATGGCACGTCTTTACAAATTCGGAAACATCTTTCAGCATGGAAGGCCAATAGTATTTATTCTTCAATCGGTATGTGGTTCTGGCGACGCCCAGATGGCCATTCAGCATATGGTTGTGGTATTCACTCATGATTTCTTTCCTTCTCTTCTTTGGCACTACCAGCAACCATTCTCTACCTTCAGGATTTGGATTTTTCTTGTAGAGACACCCATTTTCTTCTTTAAAGTTCTGTGTAATTGAACGCTTGTTTCCACTAAGGTTCTCCTTAATATTCTCAATAAAATCATCCTATTCGTCTATTATTTGATTCAGAAATAGTCTTTCATAATCCTCGTCCCATTCGTTTTCTGGTGAGGGTCCTCTAGATAGACCATCAGCGTCCAGATGTTTTTTTCCCGATTTGTGTATAATTTCGAAATTATATTCCTGAATCTTCAGTGCCCATCGTGCTAATCGACCGGTTGGATCTTTTAAATTCTTAAGCCAGCATAGTGCGTGATGATCAGTGACGATTTTAAAGTGCCTTCCATATAAATAGGGCCGTAATTTTGATATCGACCACACTACAGCTAAACATTCCTTTTCGGTGGTTGAATAATTTTGCTCAGGTTTACTTAGGGTTCGGCTCAAATATGATATTACCTTTTCTTCGCCACCGATATTTTGAATTAGTGTTGCGCCTAAGCCGATGTTAGAGGCATCTGTGTGAATGCAGGTGGCTGCATTTGGATCAAAGTGACCTAAAATTGGCGGATTTATAAGAGCTTTTTTAAGGTTTTGGAACGCTTCTTCCTGTTTTCCTGTCCAGATAAATTGCACATTTTTTCTGATGAGACTGGTCAATGGGTCAGCGATTAATGAGAAATTTTTAATAATTTTCTATAATATGAACACATTCCTAGGAATGATTGCACTTCTTTGGCCTTCTTGGGCTGAGGAAAATCTCTAACGGCTTTGATATTATATTCGGCAGGTTTTATACCCTCTTGGTTGGTTATATGTCCAAGGATCTCAAGTTCCTCGAAAGCAAATCTGCATTTCTTGGCGTTCAGTTTTAAATTAGATTCGCGGAAGCATCTGAGGACAGCTTCAAGTCTTTTAGTGTGGGTTGGAAAGTCCGAGCTGTATATAATCACATCGTCCAGGTAGCAAAGGCAACTCTGCCATCTCAGATTTCCGAGGACATTGTCCATGTTCCTCTCAAAAGTAGCAGGGGCGTTGCATAGACCGAAGGGCATTACGTTGAATTAATATAACCCATGTGCCGTAGTGAAAGCCGTCTTCTCTTTGTCTCTCTCTTCAATTTCGACTTGCCAATATCCCGATTTGAAGTCTATTGCTGAGAAGTACTTGGATCCTTGGAGAGTATCCATTACATCATCAATTCTTGGGATTGGATAAACCTTCTTCACTGTTACTTCATTTAATTTCCTGTAGTCCACACAAAATCTGTATTTGCCATCTCGTTTTTTGACCAATATAACGGGAAAGGACCAGGGACTTGAAGATTGTCTAATTATTCCTTCTTCAAGCATCTCGTCTATTTGATCCTTTATGATGGTTCGTTCCTTAGCGCTTACCCGGTAAGGCTTGTGCTTTATCGGTTTGGCGTCTTCTGTATGAATCTGATGTTTTGCCAAATTGGTCCTGCCTAACCTCGATGAGAACAAATCAGTATACTTGGCCAAAATTTGTTTTAACCTCTCTTGTTCTTTAAATGATAAATTTTTGTTTATTTGAAATTGTAAATAGACAAAAGAATTGCTATAAATTATTAAATAAAAACAAACGATAGCAATGCGTCTCTTTATACATAAAATTTTTATAAGCTAGCTTTCGGATCTTATTAAAAATTTTATGTATAAAGAGACGCATTGCTATCGTTTGTTTTTGTTTGTTTTTATTTAATTATTTGAAATTGTATTTCGTCATTTTCATTTTGCTTCTCTTTATTCTCTATAAAATTTACCCCTGCAGGAAGACTTCCATAAGCCAATGTTTGGTCTTTCATGGGTCGAGGATAAGGGTTCGTTATCCAGATATGGGTTTTCTTATCCGTGACAGTAAGCAAACTTCTTGCCAATCGAAGACCATTTGTTTGAGTCATTCTGTTGTTCTCTTCGATCACATATTCGCCATCCTCTGCTTCTATTGAGGCCCTAATCAATTTAATAGATAGTTTAGGTATAACGGTATCTGTAGTGCTCTTTATTTTTTCAGATCATAATTGCTTACGTCATGATTACTCATCAAATTATATTTTATTGTTTCTCGTTTACAATCAATTTTAGCATTCATTTTTTAAGGAAATCTCGTCCAAGAATAAGAGTTCGTAGATGCGCGTCCATTACTACAAATTCGTGGGATAATTCAGTGTCATCAATTTTTAAATCTAAAATAATGCTACCTACCATATCTAATTTTTTCCCATCGGGTCCTGAACACGTTTTAGTGAGACTATTTATTTCACGGCCAGCAAAAAGTGCTGTTCTTAGGTCGACCACTGAAAGATCGGCGCCTGTATCAATCAAAGCTTCGCATAACCCTATCTTGTCCACATTAATATTAATTTTGTACCTAGGGTCCAACTTTCTAATTCCATTTATGGTCGACTTGCTTTGATTGAAGGAATCAGGCGCGACACTTAGTTTAAATCTTCCAACACGGAATATCTATTCCGTGTAGGAATATTCGTTTGTGTGTCATTACAAACATCCGCATAGAGGCGAGGCCGTGTATAATCTTTCCTTTCGTCCATTTGAAGATTTTCTTGGCTCTTGTCTTGGGAAACTGAGGGGTCCTCTTCTACGATCCTCACAAACTTGACTCTGCAATACCGCGCTACGTGTCCTGGCTTGTTACACTTGAAACATATTGGTCTCCCGTCTTCTGTCCTATTCCTGTTTGAATCTGGACTCTTATTGTATGTTTTCCTTGGGTAGACCGGTTTTGGCTCAGGAATGGGAGTGTAAAATCGTCTAGGGGCAGATGCCTGGGGCAGCGGCTTGTTCTGGTAGTACCTCGGAGCGGGGGCCTGGGGCTTGGGGGTGTTCTGGTAGTACCTCGGAGCGGGGGCCTGGGGCTTGGAGGTGTTCTGGTCTGGTCTTCTGAACGATGGAGCGTTCTTCCATTGCTCTTGATGATGGGAACGAGGAGAGCGTGGTCCATTATATAGAGCCTTTGACTTTTCTACACGTTCTTGATAATTATTTTCAAACAAATCCATCTTTTTACACAATCTTAGGAGTTCGTTGGTATTCTTAGGAGGGTTTAAGTAGAGGGCAAAAGAGTATTCTTTCTTTAACCCTCCAATAACCCAGTTTATTTTATTCTCTTCTTCCATTTGGGGGTCGAAATTGTTGCACAGAACCAGGATATCCTCTGCAAACCTGATTGCAGGTTCATTCCACTGCTGCATTCTGTTTAGCCTCATCTTCATTTCTTCTTTGTTGGCGTCTGAGGCAAAATCCTGAATTAGGCGGCTCTTGAAATGTTCCCAGCTGGTAAAACTTATCTTGTGTAGGTCCAACCAGGTTTTGGCGCTACCAATCATATTCATGGCTGCATAGCGAGAAATAATATATTCTGCCCAGTGGTACAGGAAGCCAATTTCTTCAAGGGACTCAATCCATGGGCGAGGGTCTTCTGTTCCATCATATTTGGGGATGTCTATGTTGGGGTTCAAGACAACTGGGTCGGCACTTGCATCTCTACCAATTGTTGCACTGGGCTGCGGTTTGGCAGATTCTTCAGACTTGTTTCTCTCCTCAGACGTGTCTTGCATCTTTCCAGAACGTGTCTCAACCATTCTACAAGGTTAAACTAGTCAATAATAAGACAACTATATATTTAGGTAGCACCTAGAATCTCTCTTTATTTATCACATCAAAGTTTAAAGCAGGTGGGGTATTTAGTGTATCAAAATACAAATGTTTTATAGTACATAATATTTTATAGTAATAATCTGTTTTATAAAAATAAATAAATGTATAATTTAAATTTTAAATATATTAAAAATAATATTATAAATAATTTTAAAAATATGCGCATTAATCATGATGCAACAATAAATAGCGGACGAACATTTGTTAAAACAATTCTCTATAAACATATAAAAAAATAATAGATATATTTTGATAATTTGAAACTCGTAAATTTGAATCTCTCGATAAAGTGATCATTTTTTCGCGGTCCCTGTGTGCCGTGGCATCCTGAATTTTGTATTTCCTAATTTTCTACATTACAAATTAATCGTTTTATCTAGTGAACATTTTTTCCCGGTCCCTTGAAAAATACTCGATAAGTTGAATAAAATCATGGTCGTTTATGGAAGATTACGTAGTTCCCGGAGGTCACCCGCGAGGCTTTTTTCTTGTCCACTTGGCATAGCTGTGTCACCAACTCTGCCCCCGCGCGCTAGGACCTCTTGATCCCTCTGAATGGTCGGTGGGAACTTGGACTGTCCAACCGGCCGGTGGCCGGACGATTACATTTTCTCGACGGGGGGGGGCAGACCTAACCCTATCTCCGTCGCAAGGTGGCGCTGCTTGCGAGCTAAAGCTACAAATCTGCAAATAACTCTAAGGATATTAAAGATATTCAAGAAATTATTTTTCGAAAACCTTTCCGGGGATATGCCTAATAATATCCCAAAATTTCACGGCTATTGGATGTATGGTTTTTGAATCTATAGAGAACACAAACACAGAGACAGACATTCATTTATATATATATAGATTAAAAGACATAATTTTCTTTGCAATTAAATAGTGTATTTTCTCAAAATGATATACAATTAATATATTCCAAAAAAATTGACATTTAGTTTTACAATCCAGAAAATATAATGGGATTTCTGTGGTTGTTTATTGGATGACAAAAAAGAAATATTTGGTTCAATTGACGTGGTACGTAATTTAAGTTGATCTTCCAAATAAACATCACTTATTTGTCTTCTTAGGCGGGTTTTAATTTGAGTCATGTATGAAAATGTTGCCTCGCAGCAATATGTACTTCCAAAACATGAAAGAATTCTTCGTGCGTGTTGTCTTAGACGAGGATAAATAACTGCAGTCTTCCATATTTCAATAGGATCTTTTTTTAATCGAATTGTGATTTAAAGATATTATCTTCTCCTATCTCAAATAATTCCATTTGATATTCTTTGGGCGCTACGTCGATATCAACAAGGTGTGGTTCGAAAGTTAATTTAAGTGCGAGAACATGTTTTTCAAAATCTGAGAACCTTTTATTATATTCTTCAATTAATATATCCAGAACAGAAACATACCCATCCAAATTTTGATGGGGAATAATTTTCTTCCATCATAATTTCGATAACTGTGGGAAATGTTCTTTAGAAATTTCTAATCGACCTAGTAAAGATTTAAAGAATAAAAGTTTTTTCGAAAAGCTTGAATTTTTTGCCACATATCGTATATATATTTAGTTTTTCCCTGCAAGTTTAAATTCAATTCATTTTGATTCATTGTCATAGCACATAAAAAGGCAGCATTTCTACAAAATTATTTATCTGATAAATCGCAATATTTCTTTTGTTCTTCAAAAATGTAATTATTTGTTGACGCAGGGTGAATAATTTTAGCAAAACTTGTCCTCTTGATAACTAACGTATTTTGCTATGATATGGTAAGTCTCCATTGAATGTGTCATTATCTGACATTATTATATCTCGAAATTGACGATGACGCATTGAATTTGATCGAATAAAATATACAATACCAATAATATTTTCTAAAGTATCGTTCAAACTAGCCGACTTAGCACATAGGTTTTGTTGGTGCAAAATACAATGAAAAGAAATCTAGTTTTCTAAATTAGCATATTCTTTTTTTAATAACGAAATTAAACCTTCTCGCTTTCCAGCCATGGCTGGTGCACCATCGGTACACACACTTACTAAATTATTTATATTTAACCCTGCTTCGCAAATTTTTATTTTGAAGTTCTCCAAGATGTCTATTCCTCGTGTCCAGCCTGAAAGTGTTCCTAATGCAAGAAACTCTTCAAAACATCGAAAATCCTCAGTAATAGCTCGAATAAAAAATAGAACCTGTGCTGAATCGGTATTATCTGTGGATTCATCCAATGCTATGGAGAAATATATTTTCTTCTTTAATAATCTTGCAGAACTGTTGTTTTATATTTGTAGCTAATTCGTGTTGTCGTTCGGTGATGGTTCCTCTTGAAAGAGGTAATTATTTGTATTTATCTACTTTTTCTGGATGTAAGCATTTGACCACTTCCACAATACATTCTTTTATCATTTCAACGTCGCTAAATGGTTTTCCCCGTTTTCCAAGAATGTACGCTACTTTGTGTATGTTGCTTCCGTGGCATTATTATTTTGTTGAAAGAACTTATTGAAAGTTTGTTGCCGGAGAAGCTTTTCATTTTTAAGTTGTTGTAATATAGTTTTACGTGCTTCTCCTTCAAGAATTGCATATTTATGACTCGAATGAGTCATGTAATGTTGTTTAGCATTATACTTTTCAATTGTAGTTATAACTGTACTACATAAAAAACAAACCATTTTATCTTTGGAACTGATTAAGAAGTATTGCAATTCCCATTCTTCATTAAATAATCGATTCTCGTCCTAAAGAGTCCTTTTTTGTTTTAAGACATGATTCTAAAATTAAAAGATATATGAAAATTTATACATAAAAAGACCATGCCGCACATAAAATTGTATTTTGAAAATACGTGAGAAATGAACTGAAATCAAAATCCACAATTTTTTTACATAAATTTACTTTCACAGAAAATTAATTATATTAATAATTGTTCAACTGATAAAAAAATTTAAATTATGCAATGATTATTAAAATTTAAAATTAATTTACCCGTATTTTACTACAATACAATAGAAAACATTGTTCGATGTTTGTAATATATATTATCTTATAACTTACCTTATTTAAAAAATAAACAACCATTTAGTAAAGTTGATACAGTTACACACCGGCAATTACGTTGCCTTGACGTTACTTGGATGTTACGTTTATTTTTAGTACTAGTTTTGACCGCAAATCGGCGCTGCCGATATAGTGGTATAGTTATGTGCTTCATTTTTATCACGACACTTGAATTACTCTTAGAAATTTACATACTTACATTTTTACTATATCATATATATTATATAATATATGACATTCGTATTAGATATTTTCAATAAAATAATGAAAGTAATTAAAAACTGCGAAACAAAAATTATAATTTTGAATTTATGAAAAGGCCACAATTTGGGCAAGAAAAGGCCACATGCGGCCTTAAGGCCGCACGTTCGCCACCCCTGGGTCAGACAAACCAGAGATTTGGTTTTACCAAGTGGAGGCTCAGTTTGCCATTTCGGGAATCACCCAAGAGTCCACAAAATTTAACTATTTGGTATCCCAACTAGAGCCGCAAATTGTAGAGAATTTATGGGATATAATCCAAGATTCCCAGAACAATAACAAATACACAACGGCCAAAAATCGTCTCGTATCAATTTTTAAAGAGGCGAAGAAAAAAACCTTAAGGAAGCTACTAACTGGACTGGAATTAGGCGACCTAAAGCCTACCCAATTACTGAGGAAGATGAGAACCCTCAAAACCGATAAAGACATCTCGAGAAAAGTTCTCCAAACATTATGGATGGACAAATTACCTGAAATCATAAAAATATATACTAGTAGTGAGCGAAGAAGGCCTGGACAAGCTTGCAGAGATGGCTGACAAGATTCAGGAAATGAACCCTCGACTACAGGTTTGTGAAACTAAGAACAAAGACCCAACATTTGAGGAAATGACTGCTACAATTGCGTCACTTAAAGAGGAAATAGCAACTTTGAAGCTAGAGAATCGTACTAGGCAGAAAAGGCGTTCCAATTCGCCTCGTCCAAGACAGCGATCTCGCTCAAGAAAGTACAACCCAAGTGGCAAATACTGCTATTTCCATTACAGGTTTGGAAACAAGTGCCGCCCAGATAAATGCACTTCGCCCTGTCAATGGAAGAAGCCATCGGGAAAACTCCAGCGGGTAGGGGAAGCGGCGACAGATCCTACTTCCCAATGGACAAACGCTTGTCGCAAATCCAGATTATTCGTCACGGACGCAAAAACGGGAATGCGATTTTTAATAGACAGCGGGGCAGATGTTTCCCTTATCCCATTCCAAGGCAATGGTACACCTACAGAGGACATCCAATTGTATGCTGCTAATGGAAGCCTCATTCCAACTTATGGATTTCAGATATTGGAGGTCGACTTGGGACTACGAAGAAATTTCAAATGGCGCTTCATCACAGCGAGAGTGTCCAAAGGTATTCTGGGAGCTGATTTCCTCAAAGAGCACAATTTATTAATTGATTTAAAAAACAGGCAACTTGTTGATGGTTGCACTAACCTGAAAATTAGAGGCGCAGTAACCTCAATGAGTTGTGGCATCAGCACCCTAGACAAGAATTCAAAATTTTATAATATTCTTTCTTCGTTCCCGAATATAACCATTCCAAACTTGCTGAGGCCCAAAGTCCAGCACAAGGTCCTCCAGTTTTTGCAAGAGCAAGACCATTGAACAGCATGCTCTTGAAGATCGCTAAAAAGGAATTCCAATACATGCTGGACAACCACATAATTCGACCATCTAGATCGCCGTGGGCAAGCCCCCTACACATGGTAAGGAAAAAAGAAGGCTCATGGAGACCCTGCGGTGATTATAGAAAACTTAACAGTGTGACCATTCCAGATAGGTATCCGATCCCCAAACTCGAAGACTTCACACACATATTGAAGAAGACCCGTTACTACTCAAAAATAGACCTCTTTAAGGCTTATTACCAAATCCCAATCAATGAGGAAGATCGAGAGAAAACAGATGTTATCACACCGTTTGGACTGTTCGAGTTCGAGGTGATGAGTTTTGGATTATGTGGCGCACCTGCAACATTCCAGAGGTTCATCAACGAAGTTTTATGGGGTCTGGATTTTGTTTTCCCATATTTGGACGACATCCTTGTAGCTTCGAAATCCGAAGAAGAACACGAGAGTCATTTGAGAGCAGTTTTTTCAAGACTGGATCAATATGGACTACGCATCAACCAAGCGAAGACCGTCCTAAACGTCAATAACGTCGAATTCCTAGGATATTGGATCACTCCAGAAGGAATAAGACCAACAGAATCGAAAGTTCAAACCATAGTGGATTACAAAAAACCTGAAACAGTGCAAGATCTAAGAAGATTTTTAGGGATGCTAAATTTTTATCGTCGATTCTTGAAGAATGCAGCTGAAGATCAAGCTATCTTGAACGATTTCTTGAAGGGCTCTAAGAAAAATGATAATCGCCCTGTCCCCTGGACGGAAGAAGCTGAACAGAAATTTATAAAGTGCAAAACAGAATTATCAAAAGCAGCACTATTGACATTCCCTGACCCCGAATGTCCTTTGGCTCTATTTACCGACGCTTCCGACAGAGCGATGGGTGCAGTCCTACAACATTTCATAGATGGAGCTTGGAAGCCCATAGCGTTCTTTTCAAAGAAATTGAGCGAAAGCCAGACCAAATATAGCACTTATGATCGCGAATTGCTAGCTATTTTTTCGGCAATCAAACATTTTAAATTTTTCTTGGAGGGTCGAGATTTTACCATTTTTACTGATCAGAAACCACTGATCTACGCCTTCCAACAAAACCTCGAAAAAGCTTCTCCCCGTCAAGTTAGACAGTTGCAATACATCTCCCAATTCACGACTTCGATTCGGCACGTCAGCGGCAAGGACAACATGGTGGCCGATACGTTGTCAAGAATATCTGAAATCATCTCAATTGATTACGACATCATTGCTGAGAAACAAAAAGACGATACTGAATTATCGAATCTTCGGTCACAAAACAAGTCGCTGATTTTTAAAGAGCATCGCTTGCCTTCAGGAAAAACCCTTTGGTGCGATATCTCCACTAACAGAATAAGGCCATATATTCCAGAAGAATTCAGGATGAACGTCTTCACATCAATTCATGGACTGTCTCATCTAGGAATTAAGACTACAGTCAGAGAAGCGACCTCGCGTTATATATGGCTTAATATAAACAAAGACATTAGGAATTGGACTAAGGGATGCATAAACTGCCAGAAGAGTAAAATAACTCGTCATACCAAAACTGAGTATGGTGAATTCGGGAAACCGGATGAGCGGTTTGGAACCGTCCACATCGACTTAATTGGACCTCTACCACCATCGGAAGGAAAAACCTATTGCCTGACCCTTATCGACCGTTTTACCAATTGGGTGGAAGTTCTGCCATTGGAAGACATAAAAGCAGATACCATAATCAAATCCTTCTACAAGGAATAGATCAGCAGATATGGAACCACATGCCATCTAATAACTGATAGAGGCATGCAATTCATGTCTCAGAAACTTAAGGAATTTGCCAAAATGTGCGGAATCCAGCTGAAGCATACGACTTCATACCATCCCCAGAGAAATGGCAAAATTGAAAGGTTACATCAAACTTTGAAAACCGCAATAAGTTCTCACAACTACATCAGGTGGACCGAGAGGCTGCCTTCAGTACTCTTAGGATTAAGATCCTCAATCTATGGTTCTTCTGATTTTTCCATAGCACAAATGGTATTTGGCAAGACCATAAGACTTCCAGGAGAATTTTTCTAGGACTCTCAACAAACGAGAGATAGAGATGATCTAATCAAAAACTTGGAAAAAAAGATATGTCTTCCCTCCAACCCATGAAATCAAGGATCAACCGGAATCCTAATGTTTTCATTCATAAGGACCTGCAAAGTTGCTCCCACGTATTTATTAGAAAGGACAGAGTTAAAAAAAACCTCTCGAACCGGCTTATGAAAGCCCATTTAAGGTTTTGAAGAGGACTTTAAAATATTTTACAGTAATGGTTAAAGGAAAAGAAGACAATGTTTCCCTCGACCGTTTGAAACCAGCTTATCTTCTGAAGGAGTCATACCCTGAAGATGATGACCGGCGCCAGCAACCAGGGATCCAGCAGGACCTGCAACCTTCCATGGCATCCAAGGCCCGTACCCAGAAAGTCCATTTTGAGGAACCCCAAAGGACTCGTAGTGGTAGAGTGATTCATACTCCCCAAAGATTTTTAACATAACGTGACCTCGGGGTCACTGGAGGGGTAGTGAATGTAGGGTTAAATAATTCCAATTGCCACACCTAGATGGCGCTGTGTTAAACTTTGTGTGTTATAAAAGTTACATTTTGTAAATGTAAATATTTAATTATTATTTTTAAAATTATTTTATATTCTATTGTAAACAATATGTTATATTTCTTTATTGTTAGAATACCATTTAACTAAAATTGTATGCCTGTATAAGTCGAGAGACTTTGAAATAAAAACAACTTTTAATAGCTAACCGTGTCTGTGGTAATTAATTATCCTACAGATCCACGGTCTTATTGCCAAATATTAATACTAGAGAATGAGCCATCCACCAGATAGTTGCTCGGTATTATTGTACAAATATTAATACTGGATAATGATCCATCCACCAGGTAGATCCTCGGTATTATTGTACAAATATTAATACTGGAGAATGATCCATCCACCAGGAAGATACTTGGTATTATTGTACAAATATTAATACTGGAAAATGATCCATCCACCAGGTAGATCCACGGTTTTATTGTACAAATATTAATACTAGAGAGTGATCCATCCACCAGGTAGATCCTCGGTATTATTGTACAAATATTAATACTGGAGAATGATCCATCCACCAGGTAGTTCTTCGGTATTATTGTACAAATATTAATACTAGAGAATGATCCATCCACCAGGTAGAACCTCGGTATTATTGTACAAATATTAATACTGGAGAATGATCCATCCACCAGGTAGATCCTCGGTATTATTGTACAAATATTGATACTAGAGAATGATCCATCCACCGGGCAGATCCTCGGTATTATTGTACAAATATGAATACTAGAGAATGATTCATCATCAGGTAGATCCAAGGTCTTATTGCCAAATATTAATACTAGAGAATGATTCATCCACCAGGTAGTTCCTCGGTATTATTGTGCAAATATTAATACTGGAGAATGATCCATCCACCAGGTAGATCCTTGGTATTATTGTACAAATATTAATACTGGAAAATTATCCATCCAACAGGTAGATCCACGGTTTTATTGTACAGATATTAATACTAGAGAGTGATCCATCCACCAGGTAGATCCTCGGTATTATTGTATAAATATTAATACTGGAGAATGATCCGTCCACCAGGTAGATCTTCGGTATTATTGTACAATAATTAATACTAGAGAATGATCCATCCACCAGGTAGATCCCCGGCATTATTGTACAAATATTAATACTGGAGAATGATCCATCCACCAGGTAGATCCTGGTATTATTGTACAAATATTAATACTAGAGAATGATCCATCCACCAGGTAGATCCTCGGTATTATTGTACAAACATTAAAACTAGAGAATGATCCATTCACCAGGTAGATATTCGGTATTATTGTAGAAATATTAATACTGGAGAATGATCCATCCACCAGGAAGATCCTCGGTATTATTGTACAAATATTAATACTAGAGAATGATCCATCCATCAGGTAGACCCTCGGTATTATAGTACAAATTCTAGATAATGATCTATCCACCATGTAGATCCTCGGGATTATTGTACAAATATTAATACTGGAGAATGATCCATCCACCAGGTAGATCCTTGGTATTATTGTACAAATTCTAGATAATTATCTATCCACCAGGTAGAACCTCGGTATTATTGTACAAATATTAATACTGGAGAATGATCCATCCACCAGGTAGTACCTCGGTATTATTGTACAAATATTAATACTAGAGAATGATCCATCCACCAGGTATATCCTCGGTATTATTGTACAAATATTAATACTAGAGAATGATCCATCCACCAGGTAGATCCTCGGTATTATTGTACAAATATTAATACTAGAGAATGATCCATCCACGAGGTAGATCCTCGGTATTATTGTATAAATATTAATACTGGAGAATGATCCATCACCAGGTAGATCCTCGGTATTATTGTACAAATATTAATACTGGAGACTGATCCATCCACCAGGTAGATCCTCGGTATTATTGTACAAATATTAATACTAGAGAATGATCCATCCACCAGGTAGATCCTCGGTATTATTGTACAAATATTAATACTGGGGAATGATCCATCCACCAGGTAGTTCCTCGGTATTATAGTACAAATATTAATACTGGAGAATGATCCATCCACTAGGTAGATCCTCGGTATTATTTTACAAATATTAATACTAGAGAATGATCCATCCATCAGGTAGATCCACGGTCTTATTGCACAAATATTAATACTAGAGAATGATCCATCCACCAAGTAGATCCTCGGTATTATTGTACAAATATTAATACTAGAGAATGATCCATCCACCAGGTAGATCCTCGGTATAATTGTACAAATATTATAACTAGAGAATAATCCATCCACCAGGTAGATCCTCGATATTATTGTACAAATATTAATACTATAGAATGATCCATCCACCAGGTAGATCTTCGGTATTATTGTACAAATACTCGAGAACAATCCAGGGATTAGTAGATCGAAGACTTTTTACTTGGAAACGATCAGTATCAGATTTTAGCAGAAGGATCTAAGGGAAGATATGACTGCGCACCTAAATAGTCAGATTTTGCCTATTACATGCCTATACCTGCGCTTTCAAAACACAGGTTCACATATTTCTCTATTGATTTTTCTCATCGAGACAAAAATGTGTGTAATATATCTTATTTTGAACTCTAAATCATTCGAATTTCAAGAAGAAAGGCTTTTTTCAACATTTTTTTCGAGAGTAATGGAAGTTGCAATGTTTGGCAATGGTCATGCCCAAAGTTTGCCTTTCATTTTATAGGAATGCAAAATTATTTTCTCTGTCAACTGTCGCTTCAAATATTTACTCTCCTCACAAATATTCTGAAACTCCAGGGCAAACATGGCGTCATCACTCGCATTCTAAATATATTTCATTATTTCTAAATTTAAGGCTTCAAATTCTTATAAATTTTGGCGGCCAGGGTTTTATGTGTCCCATCAAACTGGTTCTACAATTTATTTGGTGGTTGTTTTAGCGTATTTTTTAACTCCTCTGCCCTTGTTTCCTCAGAAAAAGAACCAATGTCACTGAATTAGATTTTTTTTTCAACAAACATTGGGTTTTTTTTTCTCAGCCTTTTTTGGTTGTTTGTATTTTTAGATGGCTACATCGTCATACGTTGCTCCATGATGAAAATTTCAAGGTTTTTACTATCATTATTTCATCGATGTTTTTACTCTTTTAGCTGAAATATGTTTATATAATATATTCACAATATAATATATAATATAATGTAAATATCTAGCCTGAACATTATATATATGATTTTTATTGAATTTTTAAAACAATAAGAAGAGACACACACTTATTTATTTCCATCATCATCAAACAAAAAAAAAACATACCTTAAACCTTTATTAAACAAGATCCGTTCTTACACAAGGTTATAACTGTAATATAATATATAACATATATAACAAGCTCGTGGATTCGTGGATGACTTTTCTTGATTTATCAAGAAATTGGGTTGGCCAAATATCAGGGAACAGGCTAAATCAATGTTTAGTTGATTTCTGTTCCACCAGATGGCGCTCTGCCTTCTGTAAAGCACATATGCTCTTGGTCAGGATATGCCATTTTTAATATACGCGTATAACAATCTGTAATGAAATATTCGAATTTAAAAAATCTAAAATTTCGAGAAATAAACTAAAACTATTTAAATATATAATGATATTATAAAACCATTTGTGAGAAGAAACTATCTTATTCTATAGTGTTTGAAAAATAGGCTTTGGTATTTAAGATGAGCAGACATTTATGCCAAGGTGTAGAGCACAGAAGGAAGACTAAAACAAAAAGACGATAACTAATGAAAATCTTGAAAAAATATCCATAAATTTGTTCTAGAAGATAGGAGAATAAAGATAAGCTAGCTATCTCAAGATTGTAACAGTAATATAACATCAATTGGGTAAATTTTAAAGAAGGATTTTAAAATAAATAAAAGGTAACTGCAAAACGTATTTCGAAATTTTTAACTCCAGAGAAAAAACTCAGTGATTGAGATCAAAATTGAATGTTTGACAATTTTTTTTTGACAATTAAAATAATTTTTTGACATCTTGTCAATACATACAAAGTGCACAGTCTGCACTATTTAAAAAAAAAAGAAGATAATATGGATTATATACACTATGTACAATGAATATGGCGCCTCTGCCAGCGCTGCAGAGTTTGGTGGAGAATGGAATGTTTGAAGCTCTTTTAAACCAGGATAAGAATAATTTTTGAAAATTATTTAACTTTGAAGGTAACCTGGGATCACCACTTTGAACCAGAAACAAAACTCTGCATTTGAAATGGAAAAATTCCAACTCATTAATCTTTTCCCTTAAAAAAAAATTCAAGTCACAAAAATCTCTCTGCAGGCAAGGTCAGGGTGTCAATTTTTTTAAAAATTGCAAAAGATTAATAAATCTTAATTTCTTGGAAAAGAGGGTTGGGGTAGTCATATAAATGTTATTCATATTTATTCGCTAATGGTAAAATTATATACATACATATATTAAAAATAACAAACAAAGAAGGCATATCCTGACCAGGAGCACATGTGCTAATATCAACACCTGACCTTTTATTTTTTTCTATTATTTTTTCACATGTTAAGCGTATTAGAGCAAGTTAAGCCTTAAATACTCATTTCTTGGTTTCTCAAGAAACTTCTGGGGCCAAAAGATTTCTGGTCGTAGTGGTACAGCCTGCTCCACGCTGACGAGGGCCAACAGCCCGAAACGCGTGCTTTGATGGCTTTTCTTGATTTATAAAGAAAATAGGTTGGCCAAATATCAGGGAACAGGCTAAATCAACGTTTAGTTGATTTCTGTTCCACAAGATATCGCTCTGCCATCTAAAAAGCACATGTGCTCCTGTTCAGGACATGCCTTCTTTGTTTTGTTTTTTTTTTTTTGTTTTTTATATCATCACCTGACCTATTTATTTTCTATTATTTTATCACATATACATATATGAATATAATTTAAAAAAAAAAGAATAACTCAAAAGAGGTGTGCTCTACCATCATGACAATGAGCCCGCTCAAGCAACGGCCATTTCGACCACTCCAATGGACGAATGCAGATTCAAAATCATCAATCAGCCCTTTATTCTCGAGATTTAGCTCTTAGCGACCATTACTCATTCTGACCTCTAAAAATACATTGAAAGGAAAGAAATTTGAAAGTGATAATGAAGTGATTTATGCCGTTGTGTGGATTTTTATTTTTTATTTATTTATTATTATTATTTTTTTTTTTGAAAAAACAAGACGAAATCTTCTTTAAAATAAAACATAGCGGTACTAGATGGTCGATTAGAAAATATAAAAATATGAAAGAAAAAAAATAAATAACATTTAATTTTATATATTGTATGCATATATATTTTTTAATTTATTGTTACAAAAGCACGAAGTCCAAAGGACTATTGTGCTGTGCTAGTATTATTTACATATATATGATTAAATATTTACACGATGGATTAGTAGTGTTTTGTAAATTATTGTACAAATAGTTCTAAACTTAACAAAGTTCTCATAAGATAGAGTATATACACAAAGATAATATATATGTTATATTAAATAATAAGGTTAGCCTGGATCAATATTGCTTATTCTAAACATCCAATTTTCAACGAAACGTTCGCCATCTTCTTTTGGGATTCAAACTTGAAAAACATATGAACATACATAAAAACATATTCACGAGTAATGATGTTTTAAACATTTTTTAATGTATTAAATTATATTTTCTTTGCCATATATCCATATATATATTTATATATTATATTAAAAATAGATTTTATACCTTTTAAACTAACCCTCGCGGTAAATTGATATTTATTTGATAATATGTTGTCAGTATATAGCAAGCTATATATATATTACCGATCAGAAATTAACAGTATTGCATATATATGTTATGATTATTTTGTTTTGTTGTTCAAAAAGATAGAATTGGAGGTGCAGTCGTGAAAAAAGCAAATAAATTATTTACTCATATCAAGTAGTTTTTATTTTGAATTACTTGAAGTAAATTAAGCATAAAATTATTTTTCAGTTATATAGAATTTATAAAAATGAATTATATATTCGTGATTTAAAAAAATAGGTAGCTTAACTATACATATTTACAACAATATTCAAAGTGGTATCTTCTAAATCTTTGGTCAAAAAATGTAGAACAGTCAATGAATTAAAATAAACTATATGCTTTAAAAATATATAAAATAATTGCATTTTAGATTATAATATATATATATATATATATATATAAGAAAAAAGCATAAGAAAGAAGGTTAAAGGGAAAGTGGATGATGAATATATTAAGGTATCAAAAAGTTTTTTTTTTAAATTAATTTTTTCAAACAATAAGGGCTATAACAAGTTCACGCTGAAGCATCGGCAGTTACGCGTCATATAAGCGGAACATAAGAAAAAAAAGGGAAGAATTGAAGAAATTAAGATGAGAAAAAAGACAGAACTATGTTAACCTTTTATCAAATATTATTTATTCTTCTAAATAATAATCTCCTTAGTTAAATAGTAAAAAGCTCAAGAACAACGGAGAGAAGTTTCTTTTATTGATATAAAACAATAAAAGAAACTTTTTTCCGTTGTTTTCAGACTTTTTGCTCTATATATTTATACCGTCTGGGCAAGATATTTATGGGACAAACCTTGTAGGTGGTCATTGGAATTAATAAAATTGACGTCTACTTAAATTTTCTGGGTCGATTTGGAGGCGGAAGCTTTGCGTCTCACCTTCTCGGTAGAGGAAGACATTAAGAACTACTGCTTCCTGACGTTCGATGGGGGGTCAACCCGGATGTTGCAATCCACTTCAGGAATTTGTTTTTCTTATTTGTATCTAAATTATCAATTTTTTTAAATTAATGAATAATATATAATATTTAATATTTAAGTTTATCAATTATTCAATTATTTTATTTCCAAAGCGCTATATCCCGCAAGGGATACTTACGTCAAACAAGGAGAAAAGTTTATTTACATAAGTTATTTACATTATTCAACACATGAAAACACTAGAGATCCAGATTTTGTAGAAAGTTTAGAATGTATTTACAAAATGAATTGAACTTTAAATATTTATTTATTTATGCTTATGAGGTGATACAGCAACGTCTTTACAATAAGAGAGGAGACAAAATGAATCAACCCCCACCTCTGTAGCCATAACTTTAAATATGATTTTTTTTTATCAGAAATCAAATCGTTAAGTTCACAAACAACTAGTTCATTCTTCATTCTATAATCTTGAAATGCTGGACAATCGATCAGTAGATGTCTTGAGGTTTGTTCCTCAATACCACAAAAGCAACTTGAATCCTCCACTGCCTTTATTCTATTTAAAAAAAACTTTTAAAATTTCCGTGGTTTGTAACAAATTGAGTATTATAAAAATTTGGACGAAAGTATTTAGGGATTTCTTGGGGAAAAAACTTAAGAAAGTATTATTTGCTTCGTTTTTCAGAACATTCATTCTTGATTTGAGAAAGGTATCTATAATTCCTGGAATATATTTACCCAGGTATCATCAAGGACAATTGTCCAAGAGTGAAAAGGCAACTATAAACGACGTGTGCCATAAATAGGAAAATATGGGAATTTATCATTATTATCAGCGCGCTAATTATTTTGTTCTATTTTTAAAAAGACAAATTTCTACAACCACTAAATGGAAAATGAAAATATATTAGGAGAGATTAGCTCATCAGTGATGACCCCTCCCAACGGTTTTGCCAATTGATCTATCAGACCGCCACAACACTACCTTATAGTCTGCTTGCTAAATCCTCCACATTTTTCTCTCTAATTAGGAAAATTTTTGTTTTGATTAAGCATTGAGATATAATTTTGTGGTTTGAGAAATTATTGAAAATATTTCGGGCACAATTCTTCAGCTAAGTTTTTTTCCATATTAAATTTTACGGTTGTAGAAATCTGTCTTTCAAAAATAAACAAATAAAAATTAGCGCCGGTATTGATAATAATTTTGAAATGTTTTGCGTTCTTATTTCTAATATAAAATCAAAATATTCGATCACAGATCTATTTAAATTCTTTTTTTCAATTACAGAAAGCTGGGGACCTAATGGTGAATTTTCTTCAGTTCGTTTTGACTCCGGCTATCTAATTTGTTTCAGCATCAGTTCTGGGTCTTTTTATTTTCCTCCTAACCGTTCTCTGAACAATGGCTTACCTAGGCCCTCCATTTCTATTCTAATGGTATTCTGACCATATTATCTCAGAATTTAAGCTCTTCACTGTTACGAATCAGGCTTTTCTGAATCTTTAAATCAACTAAGACATGCATTGGTTCTTGTGAAGCTGATGAGACTCAAACCACCCTACGATAAGAGGTCATTTCAGAGGCATTAATTATTCATTTTATGGCTTTATTATATATTTATTGCCTTTATATAACTTTCCTGTATATAAATATCATATTACCATTAAGGTACTATTACTTTTTTCCTGCATGTATCCTACATTTCTGTTTGGAGAATCTGTATAAGACTAAAAGGTCTTAATAAAGCTTTTTGTTGTTGTTGTATAAATACCCAAGATTCACTTTCCATATGTAAATATGGGGTGTACTAGTATTTTTGTAAGTCTAACTTTGATAACGTTGGATAGGTTTCTGTTTTTCGAGATAGGTGTTAATCTACTCATTGCTGTACATCAAATACAATTTTTATTTTAACTTCCCGGTTACATAATATTCATTTAATTAAAAAGGCATATATTAGATCAAAATATCATTTATTTTACCAATATATTAGTTGGCTGAACGCCAACCTTTATCAAGGTGTTATAACATATTTATGTTATATTATTTATATATATAAATATGTTATAACACCTTGATAAAGGTTGGCGTTCAGCCAACTGAAATATTGGTAAAATAAATGATATTTTGATCCAATAAATGCCTTTTTAATTAAAAATTTATTTATGGATTGCTCTATTTTCAAAACAATATTCATATTCATTAATCGATAGAATAAAAAAGTTACCGATTTCTATTTCTGTGATATTAACTGCATGCATTTCTTTTAGAATATCTAAAAAGCGAGGAAGAGATCAGGGTGGTAATGTAATAAAAGAGTATCTCCTGATTACGCAATTGATCGTTGCTGGTAGTTTTCTGCCATTAACCAGAGAAATAAATTAACTTTGGTTTTTATTTCCAGATATATTGACCAATACCCTTTCTTGAAATACCAAGTAAAGCCAAGGACGTATACGTTTCGACAGCGGGGTACAGACTGTACGTTAACGATCCACCACGAAAATCATTACCGTGTCTAAAAGAAGAAAATGGTCAAATGTACGTAAATCGCTAAAACATGCTTAAAAGAGATAATAAGAAAAAGGAAGATCAGGATGGTAGTCTAATGAAAGAGTGCGTCTCCTAATGGAGTTACTGAACCTTACTGGTAGCTTTAAGCTATTTATAAAATATAATCGACTGAAGTTTTTTTTAATTTGTGCGTGTGTTTATATGATTTTATTGTTTTATAAAAACAAACTGTAATGATTCCATGGTGGATCATTCACGTACAGTCTACACCACGTTGACGAGGGTCAGCAGCCCGAAACGCGTATATCGTTAACTTTTTGGTGTTAATTCAAGAAAGAGTATTTGCCAATTTCTGGAAAACGTTCAGGTGATATTTCTTCTCAATAAATGGTAGTAATTCATCAGAAAAAAACGTTCAATTGCACCATCAGGAGATACTATTATATGTATATGTGGCAATAAAATAAGGTGGGGAAAGAGAAATAATCACACCACAAGTTGGAAGAGGAACCCAGGCAACCAGAGAGAGAGGGAGAGAGAGCCGGGCCCGGCAAAGCCGGGCGGCCGTTCGTGTCGCACACAATCCCCAACTGTCTTAATAGTCCCGAGGTTCCAAGTAACGGGCCCCAGTGGTCGCCCCTTGAAATGTCGCTGATGTCTAAATTGACCGGACTTTACCCTCCCGTCTCTCTCTGGGTCGACTGTAAGTTTGCCCTATTATTCCTGGAAGAGTATATATTATGACATATGTATATTATTTTATTTAAAAATAAGGCTTATTTTGGATTTAATAAGTTTTATCTATCTAATATTTCGATGACCAATCGTCCATCTTTTACGAGGTTTTGGTTTTGAAGCACACAGCAGGTGAGCCACGGACGTCTTACAAGCTTGTTGGGCGATAAACCGTCTATGATATACATTATTTAATTAAATAATTAGCTCCTATACACTAATAAAAATGAGCATTATATTCTCTTTGTAAGCCACCGCCGAACCTGCAGTCCTGGATCTTTCCAGTTGGTCTCGAGGACCACGCCATCACCATCTCCTCAGCGGCGAAGTACCGATCTACGTATTATTCGTAGATCGCGAAATGCGTGGTGTCGCTGGAGACCCACTGGCGATTCTCCACCAAACTCTGCAGCGCTGGCAGAGGCACCATATTCATTGTACACAGTGTATATAATGCATATTATCTTTTTTTAAATAGTGCACACTGTGCACTTTGCATGTATTGACAAGATGTCAATAAAATTATTTTAATTGCCAAAAAAATTGTATAATTCCTATATTATTGAACATAACAAATGTTTGGATTGGTTTGATAGGTTATATGGGATGAGGGAGATCTGCTGGGAGGACTCGCTAAAAATTAAACCAAGTTTTTTTCAAATCCTCATTTTCCGTTTGATAATAATTATTTTTTATGTGTGCGTTGTGATTTGAAAATAATTTCTAATTTGAAAATTCACATTTTCATGATTTTCTAAATGTGTTAAAATTATATATACAGTATATTTTATAAATAAACTTCCGCGCTTTTGTGTATAAATGCATAATAAACAGAGAAGCGTGTACATCCTGTAATTCTATAACATTTGGAAACCCCAACAAAAGTCCTTAACGAGCTATTCAAATTGAGTTTTAAGGATTTGAATAAATTAAGGACAACATTTAAATTGAGTTGGTTAGAAACAACAACTCTCGTTTGTTTGGGACGGGAATTTTGGAATAGATTCCCGGAATTTTCCAAGGATGTGAATATATATAAGAAAATTTGAAGATAATATATTTCATACGTCAAGTACGGTATATTCCAGATAGATTACTAGCCGAATGGATCCGGCTTCGCAGGGAAATTACCCAGGGGCATTTCAGCCGCGTTTTGTTATGGCGCATAATCAGTCAAATAATCTTAGTTCAAAAGGGCATTGTGCAATATATATATATATATGAAAAATTAAAGAAAAAATAAAAGATAAAAAGGTCAGGTATTGATATTATATATATATTAAAAATGGCATATCCTGACCAGGAGCACATGTGCTTTACAGAAGGCAGAGCGCCATCTGGTGGAACAGAAATCAACTAAACATTGATTTAGCCTCTTCCCTGATATTTGGCCAACCCAATTTCTTGATAAATCAAGAAAAGCCATCCACGATCGCGTTTCGCGTTTTTTGGCGTTCGTCAGCGTGGAGTAGGCTGAACCACTGCGACCAAAAAATATTTTTTGGTCCCAGTAGCTTCCCGAAAAACCAAGAAATGGGTATTCAAGGCCAAACTTGCGTAAATACGCTTAGCACATTAAAAAACGAAGGAAAAATATATATGTTTTGAATAAAATCTTTATTTTAAATTATATCTTCAGCTAACTCCATGTAAAAAAAAATCAATTAGCGATTGATTCAGTAGGTTTGATATGGTTGATCTCGGACTTACATCCAAGTAATCCCGGGTAACCAACACGATAATTGTGTTATCTAGAGTGGATCGGACATTAGCGCTTCACTGAAAGTGTTTGCCACAATCAGTCCAGGTAACAATACCAATTCAATTGTTAGCACATTCAAGCTTATGCTAATGTAGCCATCTGTGAAATTGTTCATCTTTACATGACGACTACCTTTGATAATGTCATTAAGTTGCCGTGTGTATCTCTCATTAGAAATGCTGTAATCACCTTCTTTAACATTTTATCTTTAACATTTATAAATCGTTAAGATATAGGGTACCTGGCCGGCGCGCAATATTAATTATTTAAAATAAAGGACAATTCAGCTAGAGAAGTTTTTTTTATACGTTTCGACAGAAATCGTTTGTCTTTGTCAGGAAAAATTGAAAATAAAGCATTTTGGCTAGAATTATCTTTTAAGTATAATAAACGTAGGATTTTCTCCAGGTTCCTTGCTAATCATGTTCATAGGTCAAAATGATTCAAGATTATTCAAAATAAACTTTTGTTTTGTAACGTCTCGCCAAAATGTTTTATGTTTAATTTTTAACAGACGAGAACTAAAGATTTTTGTCTAAAAAAATAAAAATATATTTGGTCGAAGTGTCTTTTATTTACAAGAATTTGATAAATCAATTATAAGTTGCTGAATATACCTCCAAAATATACACAGAGACCATCTGGCTTTAACAACATTTGATAAACTCATCAGTAGCTCTTTGTACCTCTCAATGCACACACATTATATTTTAATTTATACCTTTAAAAATAATGTATTCTGGGCTTATATTTGTCAATAGGCATATAGACTACTCTTTAACGTCCATTTTCAATAATAAAGTTTAGTCTGTGTGACCATCCTTGCAGCCCTCTATATGAAATACATCAATCCAGAAGTGGAAATCCATATGAACAAGGCACCTTTGTTAGCCGGTATTCTGATCAGAGTGCACGGACCGATCTGATCTGCTCCATGGACAAGACACCACCATCACTCTGTGTGGCTTACATTTTTGATAATCAGTTAGCTTTCGAATCGGCCAATAGACACAGGGATTAGCTATCTTTAAAAAAATCGATTCAATTGTGTTAATATATCCACATTCAAATCCCCCTTTCATAAAGCGATTGTTGGCTTTCGTCATTCTTATAGTTGGTTCATTGTTTTCCCCAAGTCTAAAAGAGCTAGAACCTTAATTGTGCATAGAGAAAATTATCTTTTAAGCATAATAAACGTAGAGTTTTCTCCAGGTTCCTTGCTAATTATATTCATAGGTCAAAATGATCCAAGATCATTCAAAATAAACTTCTTTTTTTTTTCATTATAAATCTTAGTGATTTTTTGCTAAAGATTCGATGCAATTTTCCATGTAGATATATGTGAATGCAGCCTAGAGAAACTATGTCAGTTTTTCCTTATCATATAGTATTCCATATATATATATACGATTTATAAGCCAAAATAAGGGGTCAGTGGAAGGATGGTCTAAACCGTTGGTTTTCGACCGCTAAGACCCGGGTTCGATTCCAGCATTGAGCACTTTTTTTCTGATAAAAAAGGCTCCAAAGGCTCCCAATTATTGCAAAAGTCCAACCCCACCAGCGAGTGCAAGTAATCAAACGGGGCTCTGGCACATTTGTAAGTGCAAAGTCGAATTGCTTTTCACATGTGTAGACATGTGGTGCACTTACAGTAAAAGCAGTCGCCTACTTCTACCCCAATGATTATTATGGACTGTACCACGTGTACTGGGAATAAGCAAAAAAAAAAAATATAGTAGAGCGGTTCAAGCATTAACCTTGTGAAATCACTGGGAGGGTTCACACACAACACACACACCACTGATGAGCCTGACCCTCCCAACAAATTTTCTCTACATTTTTCAAAATTATATTAGGGTCTTAAATATAATCATCAAATTTAGAGCGCCATCAACAGCTAAAAATTAGGAATATTTTTAAACTCACTTTCAAAAAACATGTCCTTACTGCGATTAAAAAATATATTGGGAAGGCTTGGCCCATCAGTGGTGAACCCTCCCAGCGGTTTCGCCAATTTAATCCACCAGACCGCTTCTCAGAGCTCTAATATTGTATTGGACGATTCTGCTTATATACGCAGCACTGAAGGGTGGAATCTCAGAAATGGTTTTCAAGAAAACTATGGACATAGGATTGTAGGACAGTAGAATTACATTCAAATATTTGCATCGAGCAATGCTCTTCCGCAAACAATAAAGAAAAGGCCAGTTAGGTATCAATTAACACAAAGCAAGCGATTAGAGCTCTGAGAAGCGGTCTGGTGGATTAAATTGGCGAAACCGCTGGGAGGGTTCACCACTGATGAGCCAAGAGAGCCCTCCCAATATATTTTTTCATCGCAGTAAGGACAGTAGAAGTTTTTATTGTGTATAAAAGAAACATTCGTGCTTTTAAATCCTTTTATTTTATATATATAGATGGCGCCTTATTGCATTGTGTTAATATCAGGCAATGCTATTCTGCAAAATCACAAAGAAGCCCGTGTAGCAGCATATTAAATATCATCATCAAATTTAGCGCTCTCTATCGGTAAAAAATATTAATATATCTATATTTTAACACTAATTTTGTTGAACACATATACTTGAAACCTATTTTTACTAAAGTCTGTAAAATAAAAAGAGAGATTTTTCAAGTAGAGTTAAGGTAGATTACAAATTCATGTTTTACCTGCTATGCAAATTATATAATTTTCAAAGTAAAAAAGATAAAAAAAAATTTTACCATGATCATGTTTGTGGGATATAGATATGAATCCAAAACATTTATGTTTTCTTTTTTCTGAATGAAACACATAAAATGACCAAGATGTGGTAAAATTACAAGAGAACATAAAGGGACTTTATTTATGTCCAGTAAAATGTTATCGCTTCCTTACATATAAACCATCTGGTTTAATGTGCAACTACGCCAATTATGAGATGAAATTCAGATCAGAATTTTCAAAATATGTGTTTGATTAGATCTCAAGGTTTTATAGGTGTGTAATCAACGCCGTGACAATTTGTCAGCCCTCGGGGTATGGTAGGAGCATTTTAAATTATCTATAGAACCTTCTTCTACAGACCTCGATTTTTGACTAGCTGACTGATTGTGATTGGCATGGTTCACACACACACAGACACCAATAAAAGCAACAGAAATCAAATAAACGTTGATTTAACTTGTTCCTTGATATTTGGCCAACCCATTTTCTTGATAAATCAAGAAAAGCCAACCACGAACGCGTTTAGGGCTGTTGGCCCTCGTCAGCGTGGTACATGCTGTACCTCTACAACTATTTTTTTTTGGTCCAGAGGCTTCTTTGGAAAATCGAGAAATGGGTATTTAAGGCCAAACTTGCGTAAATACGCTGAAACATGAAAAAAACAATTTAAAAAATTAAAAAGGTCAAGTGTTGATATTAAAAACAAAATAGGCATATCCTGACCGCGCTCACATGAGCTTTTTAGATGGCAGAGCGCCATTTGATTTATCAAGAAAATGGGTTGGCCAAATATCAGGGAACAGGTTAAATCAACGTTTAGTTGATTTCTGTTCTACTAGATGACGCTCTCTGCCATTTAAAAATCTCATGTGTTCAAAATATAAAGTGCCTTTCTAATTCGTTGTATATAATTGGCACATTTTGATGTAAGGAAGTTCAATAAAGTAATTTTCCAATTATATCTATAAAAAATAATTTAAATATATATACTATATATATATATAATTATATAAAAAGAAGTTCAATAATGTGATTATATCTCCAAATATTTATATAATTTATCTATGTTGGGTTTAATTGGTGAACCAGATGTAAAGCTTGTTATTTTCCTCTATATAGAGCTGCGCACGCAGCTTAAACCGAGATTACCATTAAAATGAAGTCGTGTTTACAAATGCGGAAAAATCTCCAAACTACCCTTACCTTGGAAGAGGTAAAATGCCAAGGAAAATAAATGGTTTGCCTATTCTCTAACAGGAACAAAGAAATTGCCGTGATTACCATCGAAAACAATAGTATTTGATTGTGTTTCTTTAAATCAAGTAATGAAAAGTGTTTTTAAATAAAAGAAAGTTTTCTATATTATAAAAATCTGTTAAAGAGAGTTTTTAATTTACTTTATACAAATATTTTTTTTTTTGTTTTGATATCCTCATATTATATTCACACGTTTAAACTTGTTCAAACTTTAGAGGTATTTGTCTTAAATAATCTTTGCTCTACCAATTGGCAATTAATGGTGATGAAGAGCAGCCATATTTTATTTGTACTCTATAAATTAGAAATTAGGATTTTAAATATGGCTCTATCTAAAAGCACATGTGCTCCTGGTCAAGATATGCCTTCTTTATTTTTAATATCAACACCTGACCTTTATATTATTTTTTTTTTCTATTATTTTTTTTTTCACATGTTAAACGTATTTACGCAAGTTTGACCTCAAATACCCATTTCTTGGTTTCTCAAGAAGCCTCTGGAACTAAAACATTTTGTACAGCCTGCTCCACGCTGACGAGGGCCATCAGCCCGAAACTCGTTCGTGGATGGCTTTTCTTGATTTATCAAGAAAATAGGTTAGCCAAATATCAGGGAATAGGCTAAATCAACGCTTGGTTGATTTTTGTTCCCCTAGATGGTTCTCTGCCATCTAAAAAGCACATGTACTCCTGGTCAGGATATGCCTTCTTTTTATTTTTAATATATATGTATATTTAAAGATAATCACATTTCATGGTAATAATGAAATTTATATACAGGAAAACTTAATTAAGACAATCAAGTTAATAAATAGATTAGTCTGGATAAATTCTAGATAAAGAAATTTTTTATACATGGATTTACCCCACAGAGTCTCTGCAAATGAAAAAAAAAGAGCTAATCATACTTAATGTTGATAATAAAATGTATATACAGGAAAACACAATTAAGACCATTAAGATCATAGATTGGTCAACGTAAATACGAGGAAAAGAAAAAAAGATACAAAATAAATAAAGTAATGAAAAAAATTGGTATTTACATATGGTATTTGCATAGATAAGCCTTTACTAAGATTTTTCGTTTTAATAAAAAATTCCTCAGCTGAGATTTTAAATATTATTGTTTCATTTGGTAAATCATTATGGGATAGGTCTCATATCTAAATATTTTATTATCAGATCTCAAACTTTCGGGCCTTGACGTCCTTCTCTACGGGAGGATGGATCGCTACCCATTGTAGTTAGGCATCAATGTTCAAGGCCCGAAATCTTGAGATCCACGATAGAATAGAAATGTTTATAGCTAAACAATAAACACATAGCACACTGTATGAATAGGATGGAATCATTCAACGCTGTTGAATTTTAAAATTTTAAAAATTGAACGAATTTCTACACTTACAAGTGTATTGAACTGAATATGAAAAAATAATAATTGAGAAGCCTTCTTAGCGATTTCGTCAATTTAATTAATCAGATCGCTATAATTATTGTGCTGTTGTTTCTTATCCCCTTGTGTAAAGAGTTACACGAATTCCATGAGTTATGCTCCTCGAGCTGTAATTATTGTATTGTTGTTGTTTCTTATCCCCTTGTGTAAAGAGTTACACGAATTCCATGAGTTCATGCTCCTCGAGCTGTAATTATTGTGTTGTTGTTGTTTCTTATCCCCTTATGTGAAGATTACACGAATTCCATGAGTTCATGCTCCTCGAGCTGTAATTCTGTATATAATGAAAACATTAAGACGCGAGTGTTTCTTTCACAAATAAATCAAACTTCTACTGTCCTTACTGCGATGAAAAAATATATTTTAATGCTAAATTTGCTTATATAGTCTCCACTTGAAGGTTTACTGTCGGTGATGGTGTTAAACAAAAATAGGAAAGGATGCTTCTGTAAATTGTAGAAATTTTACACATGAAACCTATCCCTTGATAATTTTTTCTACAAATCATACGATACAAGGGTCATAATCATTGAATACTATTGAATTCTATAAGGTAACTTTATAGACAATAGTTCAGTAGCTTTGAATCTATATAACTTCTATAAAAATGCTGTAAAAAAAGAAAGACTTAACCGAACATCTAAACATACCAAAATTTTCTGTTTGATGAGGAGAACAGAGCCAATATCCTATTATTTGTTTGGGCAGGTACGATAAGCTAACCCCCTACAACGATAAAACGGTGTTTACCTTACAACTCTGAACACTCGGATTTTCCTGGAAAATCTCTTAAAGATTTTTTGAAAAAAGCCATGGTCCACCTGTGCTGTGTGAGCAGAAGAGCTTGAATTGACTTGTTCCATTACATGTATGTCCCATATGTAAATACCTGTTTTTTCCTCATTTCGCTCTCCACTTCTTCCATCCATATTTCCAAAAATTTGTTTTCTTTTTTTTTTCTTTCAAATCCATATTCTTATTTTCCATAGGATCATTCAAATAATAATCTGTATATATTTATCATGTGTATATAATCTTTCTCCATTTTTACCCCTTTGTATATTTCCCACTTTCATAGGTTTCTCCGTCTTGTAACCCCAAGGAGAATCCTCTGTAAGACCTGTGTGTCTTAATAAAGGTTTTTGTGTGTGTGTGTGTATTCTATAAGGTTATAAATATGCGTATAGGACAGAACACATATCATTTTATAATTCCTACTTCACATTTTGTTTTATCTCTAAGTACACATCTAATATATAAATTTTGCTATATAGAGCATTTGAGTGAAGAAAGTGTGAAACAATGTTAACTATACTCCAATTTTTACCACAAATTCAAGCAACCAATTTTGTGAAACTATACTGGAATTTTAATATCTATTACTATTTACAAGATATATGATTGTCATATTTCAAGGATTATATCAAATCGGTTTGTAAATGCGCTTGAATTACCTTCATGCCCACCATCTATTACCACATGTCAGATAATACCAATATCATCTCCTAATTCTAATTCTATAAGGTAACTTTATAGACAATAGTTCAGTAGCTTTGAATCTATATAACTTCTATAAAAATGCTGTAAAAAAAGAAAGACTTAACCGAACATCTAAACATACCAAAATTTTCTGTTTGATGAGGAGAACAGAGCCAATATCCTATTATTTGTTTGGGCAGGTACGATAAGCTAACCCCCTACAACGATAAAACGGTGTTTACCTTACAACTCTGAACACTCGGATTTTCCTGAAAAATCTCTTAAAGATTTTTTGAAAAAAGCCATGGTCCACCTGTGCTGTGTGAGCAGAAGAGCTTGAATTGACTTGTTCCATTACATGTATGTCCCATATGTAAATACCTGTTTTTTCCTCATTTCGCTCTCCACTTCTTCCATCCATATTTCCAAAAATTTGTTTTCTTTTTTTTTTCTTTCAAATCCATATTCTTATTTTCCATAGGATCATTCAAATAATAATCTGTATATATTTATCATGTGTATATAATCTTTCTCCATTTTTACCCCTTTGTATATTTCCCACTTTCATAGGTTTCTCCGTCTTGTAACCCCAAGGAGAATCCTCTGTAAGACCTGTGTGTCTTAATAAAGGTTTGTGTGTGTGTGTGTGTGTATTCTATAAGGTTATAAATATGCGTATAGGACAGAACACATATCATTTTATAATTCCTACTTCACATTTTGTTTTATCTCTAAGTACACATCTAATATATAAATTTTGCTATATAGAGCATTTGAGTGAAGAAAGTGTGAAACAATGTTAACTATACTCCAATTTTTACCACAAATTCAAGCAACCAATTTTGTGAAACTATACTGGAATTTTAATATCTATTACTATTTACAAGATATATGATTGTCATATTTCAAGGATTATATCAAATCGGTTTGTAAATGCGCTTGAATTACCTTCATGCCCACCATCTATTACCACATGTCAGATAATACCAATATCATCTCCTAATTCTCATTTTGAATAACAAATTTCACAATATATAGAAACTAAAGCATAGATATCGTTTCAAATTTATTTGTTATTGTACACATTCGGTTAAATAGAGAGAAGATAAAGAGAAAGGTTTTTATCTTATATCTATTAATCAAAGTTATTTAAGGATTATACTTTTATTTCTTGAAAATAAAGATACTTCGGCCAGTAAATCTTTTATTACCTCGACGTTTCGACAAAAATCTTTTGTCCTCGTCAGGAGCAAACAAAAATTAAAACATTTAGCAAGGCGTTAAAAATCATTCTAAGGTTCCAAGGGCGTTCTCACGCGATATTTGATATTTTGTACAACATCTAAAGCACGAGTCAAAAATAAATATTTAACTCACAAACCTTAGAATGATTTTTAACGTCTTGCTAAATGTTTTAATTTTTGTTTGCTCCTGACGAGGACAAAAGATTTTGTCGAAACGTCGAGGTAATAAAAATATTTACTGGCCGAAGTATCTTTATTTTCAAGAAATATGAATGCCGGCCAGGCAGCCTCTATCTTTACGATATACTTTTACTATATATTTATTCCTTAATTCAAATATTTCCATTTGAAAACTCTTGAATAATTCATTCGTAATTACTATAGGAAAACTTGAATCTATGCTATATGCTCTATACACATTTTACAATAATATAAAGAAGTATTAAGGTGAAAAAAATCAGGTTTCCAGGAATAAGTTTATTTTTTGAAAATTGTTTTTAAATATCTAGCTTTATGTGATAGCCCAGAAGAAAAACACAATATAATGATATTTCATTGATGATATCGTGTATCTCCTGTAGAAGGTCTATCATGTCCGAAAGCTAGAGATTGGAAATAAAATTTCTAAAAAAGAAACTCATCCCTGGAACCCTGATGTCTTCACCTTAATTTTTTTTTCACACACACACACAAAGCGCACACACACACACACACACAAAAGCCTTTATTAAGACGCACAGGTCTTACAGAGGATTCTCCTTGGGGTTACAAGACGGAGATACCTATGAAAGTGGGAAATATACAAAGGGGTAAAAATGGAGAAAGATTATATACACATGGTAAATATATACAGATTATTATTTGAATAATCCTATGGAAAATAAGAAAAGTTTTTTTTGGAAATATGGATCGGAGAAGTGGAGAGCGAAAAGAGGAAAGAAAACAGGTATTTACATATGGAACATATATATAATGGAACAATTCATTTTAAGCTCTTCTGCTCACACAGCACAGGTGGACCATGACTTTTTCAAGAAATCTTTAAGAGATTTTCCAGGAAAATCCGAGTGTTCAGAGTTGTAAGGTAAACACCGTTTTATCTGTGTGGGGGGTTGGCTTCACCTTAATATTATAACAAAGGATTATTTTATTGAATTATGAACTCAAGAAAGAATTATGGTTTAAAGTTTCCAATAAACCTGTAATTTCTACTGAAAAGCTCCAATCTACGAGCAATATGAAAGCAATACATCTATTACAACAACAGGATGAAACTACGTAGTAAATTTCCGCGCCAAATGTGCCATAGGCGCTCGTTCCGTCCGTCAGGCGACCTGACGTAAAATGCCCCACTCTGGCGTTGGCAATAAGGAGAACAAATCCGTTCTAGGTCAAGGCAACGATTACCTGATAGAATGGCCTACAATAACCTCATTTACCTTCTTTTTCATAATACGTAAACTTTTGGTAATCCAACAAATATATATAATCAAACCTCTTGAAACCTGGCACTAGAGGGTAAGTGATAAGTAGTTGAGGTTTGATACACATACTTTGTATTCATACCTCATCCAAAAGGTTAGAAATAATCGTTATTTCTCCTTGAAATAAATTTTGAATATTCGTTGAAAAGAAACACATGCGGGATAGTATTTCAAATGTCGTTTTACAATCACGGGCCTCATTATATTATATTGTATTATAAATTACTTTATGTATTATGTCCAGCCTAGTGGACATGGCATCTGCCCGGTAAGCGGAATACTGTGGGTTCGGTTCCCATCCCTGGACACTTTTATTTTTCCGTTTATCATTACTCTTCACAATTCATCCTTTCATACCTCATCCAAAAGGTTAGAAATAATCGTTATTTCTCATTGAAATAAATTTTGAATTTTCGTTGAAAAGAAACACATGCGGGATAGTATTTCAAATGTCGTTTTACAAACTTTGTGTTGATAAATATTATTTGTTTTATAAAACCTCGATACAATTTTATCTCGGTCTCAAAATCTGATATATTTTCGAAGAGATCAATATAAATTAAGATGACATTTGAAAATGACATTTCTCCTTATGATATTTCTCCTTAAAAATAAATTTCGATTTTTCGTTCAAAAGAAACACATGCGGGATAATTTTTAAATGTCGTTTTACAATCATAAGCCGCATTATATTGTATTATAAATTAAGATATTTTTATAAATATTTTAAGCTCAAATAGTGAATCAAAGTGCAACTCTCCCATCTACAGACAGCTATTTTTGTTTATATACTCTTTAAAAAAGTTCATTTAATTGAAAATGTTACATGAGAATTTACGCCTTAATCGCCAATTTGAAATGTATCTTAGGTTGTAATAAAAGGGGGAAAGATGCAGTCACAACAAATCTTATTTATTTAATTTATCAGAATTAAATTGTGAAGCTAAGAATACCGTCGTGTTAAGAATGCAACAATGGCACGTCTGCTGTTTATCCATTAGTGCTGAAGAATTAATAGATGATAAGACTCATACGAAATATTTGCTCTCAAACAGTTGTTTTTTTTACTTTACCCTCAACAAATACAATTTATATAAAAGGACATTCCTGACATTTTTGTCTCAAAATTTCGAGAGATTGCTCCTTCTTTATAAAATTCTTTCACAAATCCTTTTCATATAAATATACTCAACGGATCGCCTTTTATAACATCAACAAGTACATTTTCATTTTTATATTTAGAAACACAATGTAGATAGTAAAGTTTACACAAATATATCCAACACTATTCTGACTATCTCCATTTACACCTTTTTAGTATCCCCAGAACACGTGGTACAGGCCATGATAATCATGGTGGGTTAAAATTAGCGACTGCTTTTTACTCTAAGTGCCCCACATGTCTTCACATGTGAAAAGCTGTTCGATTTTTGAACTTACAAACCCCAAGCAATATTTTAGAATAGAGATCGCACAAATTCAATATTATTTACTGATATCTATATGTCAAGTAAGAAGTTTCAGAAGATGAGTTTCTTTTAATTGTAAAACATTACAAGCTTTCGGGCAATGCCTTTCTACAGGTAAAATAAAAATAAAAACAAAATCCAGACGCGCGAGTAGTCTCACGCGAGTGTGTATATATATCTTATTTTTGTTTTTGTTTTCTATGGTTAGCTGATATATATTTACATTGTTTAATTCTCAGTTACTTAGTTGCCTTAATTTACCTTTAATTTTTGTTTTTATTTTTATTTTAGCTGTAGAAGGGCATTGCCCGAAAGCTTGTAATGTTTTACAATTAAAAGAAACTCATCTTCTGAAACTTCTTACTTGACATATATTACTGGAAGAGTCTTTGACCTTTACTTGATATCTATATATAAAATTAATTCCTTTAATACTCCAACACAATTTGCATATAACTTATATGACGCTAATGGCATCAGCGACGCCTTGGGTGCTGACAGCATAGCAGCATATATAAGTATGCATTACAGTAAAGAAGTAAAATTGAACTACCAATATGAATGATTTTTAGACAAAAATGAAAATTTGCAAAGCCTTTTTTATTATTACTTCACAGACACTATAATTATTGATGTAGACGCTTGGCCATCATGAAGCTTTATAGTTTCAAAGCTTTATAGTTTTAGAGCAATTTACAAACCAAGCGTCTACATAAATTATTATAGTGCCTGTAGAGTATTAAAATAGGCTTTACAATTTTTCAGTCTTGTGTAAAAATCATTCATATTGGTAGTTCAATTTTACTTCTTTACTGTTATGCATACTGATCTAAAAACCTTCAACGAATTATATTATATAATCAAAGAATATTTGACGCAAATTGAAGGTATGTCTAAATTATGAATATAAAAACGAGAAGTTCAACATATATATTTACCTCTATTATGAAGTATTATATATATTAACATGTTTAATATATATAATTTTAGTCTTGATATATGTAATTTTGATATTATAATTTTTTGATATTGCCTACAAAACATAAAACAAAATAAAAATATTCGAAACCATTATAGACGCATATGATTCTTTTTAAAATAAAACAATTTCTACTGCCCTTACTGCAATGGAATATTAATGCATCATAAAATAAAAAGATTTTGACAAAGAGTTATTGTTCTAAATAAGTACAGGTTATGTTATTTATACCAAAGTATTACGCTATGATAAAGACGAAAGGTAATGTCTGGAATCTGCTACAAACTTATTCACGTCAATGATATAAAGAGATCCACTTGGCAATTAAGAAATGCAGATGTAAGCTATCGTACTTTCTATTGCGGTCGTACTTGCCCAATTTGGTTGGCTTTTCTTGATTTATCAATAAAATGTGGTTGCCAAATATTATGGAACAGGCTGAATCAACGTTTAGTTGATATTTATTTCACTAGATGGCGCTCTGCCTTCTAAAATGCTCATCTGAGCGGTCAGGATATGCCTTTTTAGTTTTTAAAAAATATACTTTTTTTGCGATTAAATTTCAAAAAGAATGCATTGTTTTCTTGACCTCTATATACAAGTTAAATATTTGAAAATTATCATTAATTTTTACCTCATAATAAGATACTTATCTAACATAAGAGAAAATATTGTGTTCAATCATAGAAATAACATTCATTCATTCATTCAATCAATACGTCTATTAAAAACTTTAGTCTTGTTGAAATTGGTAAACAAATCAATTAAAAATAATCTGTGATGTCAAATATGTTCCTTTTTGACTAAGTTTTTTTTTGTTTATGTTGTAGTAATAGCTCTTGGAATATATTGAAGCTCAATTTTTTTTTTCCGTTCGTTAAGTTAATTAGTTTGTTTAACCTCTCCTTGTATTTGAATAATAAATTTGTTTAAATTAATTTATTTATTTATTTATGCTTATGAGGTGATACAGCAACGTATTTACAATTAGAGAGGAGAAATTTATTATAAATTTAAATTAATAAGCTTCTGTTATGCTAAATTAAAAATTCAAAAAATACAACAAGTCTTACGGACTGTATATACAGATTCTCCATAATGAATTTTTTTTCCTCCAATTTACCCAGACTAATCTATTAGCTTTATTGTCTTTATATATTTTTTTCCTGTATATAAATATCATATTTACCATTAAGGTACTATTATTTTTTTCCTGCATGTATCCTACATTTCTACTTGGAATCCTGTATAAAACTAAAAGGTCTTTATAAAACTTTTTTTTTGTTGTTGTACAGATTCTCCACAGATATATACAGAAAAGAATTGGAAAAAAGAGGTAGAAAGAAATTCGAATTTACAAAGTTATAAGGTAGAAATATGTATATAAACAGTTATATATTTTTATATGAAAAAACAATAGAAAAAAATAAAAGATAAGTGGGTCAGGTGTTGATATTAAAATTAAAGAAGGCATCTCCTGACCACGAGCACATGTGCTTTTTAGATGGCAGAGCGCCATCTAGTGGAGCAAAAATAAACTAAACGTTTATTTAGCTTGCTCCGTGATATTTGGCCAACCCAATTTCGTGGATGGCTTTTCTTGATTTATTAAGAAATTGGGTTGGCCAAATATCACGGAGCAAGCTAAACAAACGTTTAGTTTATTTTTGCTCCACTAGATGGCGTTCTGCCATCTAAAAAGCACATGTGCTCGTGGTCAGGAGATGCCTTCTTTAATTTTAATATTTTTATATATATTATATTTACATATATAGGTTTTAGGTTGTTTTTTCTTTCTCCTGCTATCAGATGTCTCCATGCATATCTATCACAGCAGTCGCAATGTCCTCAATCTGGTAAGACCTGAGATTGTAGTATTTGATTCTGATGGAATATTGAATGAGTGGCTCATTAGATAACCTGAGAGGGATGATCACTAACAGATCAAATTAGAGACTATTTGTCCATAATGTCACCAAAAGTTGACTTGCTGAGCGCTAAAAATAACGTTGAATAAGTCAGAACGGCAGAAATATCAGAAGACATCACAGAATATTCACCAGATGGTATTATATACCGCTCAAGTTTGATTACTGGTGGAATATTGAATAAGAGGCTCACTAGATGAGCTGAGAGGGATGATCACTAACAGATCAAATTGGAGACTATTTGTCCATAATGTCACCAAAAGTTGACTTGATAGGCGCTAACAACAACGTTGAATATCAGAGGACATCACAGAATATTCACCAGATGGCATCACCGCTTAAGTTTGATTACCCCAGCGTGTGGATGCACACAGAGGTCAGATATTTCCAGCGATGGAAGAACACCGAAATTACTGCGATTTGCAAAATTTAAGCCCTACTTTTAGCAAGCCTAAGTGCTATTATTAAAAATATTCTAAGTATCACTAAAATGATAAATTGTTTACACACATGCCATTAGGACACACACAAGGCAGTTTTTATACATAAATTTTATTACAAGGCAAACACGTAATTAAACGTCAAATGCTCATAATAAGAGAGCTAATTATAAAAAAATCATAAAATTGTGGAATTAGCTTTATTTTCCCCAAGTTTTTATAGAGTATAGTAATGATTTCCTTGGCCGCTAATAAGTTGTTTGCGAGGGAAAAACGCTTATCAAAACCCTTCGAACAATTTCTGAGGTATTCACAGTGGGCATTGTAAAGTTTATTGTGTTTAGGATCTGAGTATAATCCTGTATTTTGAAGAATTGCAAAATACTAAGATACAAACCGCTGGCATATATGACATAATGAACTGTTCTTCAAGTTCAATCACATATATGATAGGAGCTCTGATACCTTGCAGTGTAAAACTGGTTTTACATAGTAAAATATCCAGTTACGTGAGTGTAAGCAGTAATAACCCCGTGCACCCAACATGATTACCTTGTAAATTAAAGTTAATTGCCATCTATCGTTAAAATTTTACACAAATAAATTTAATGGAAAATGCGCTTCTTTTTTAATATTATCAAATATTATCTCTACATACCTTACTGCAATGATATGAGTTATTGAATGAGAGGGCTTGGCTCATCAGTAAGGTCTGTAGAGATAATATTTGATGATATTCAAAAAGAAGCGCATTGCCAGTAAATTTATTTATGTAAAATTTTAATGATTACCTTGTACTATCTTTAAAAAAAAAAAAAACGAAAATAAAATCAGAAAAAAAGGCTATAGAGTAATTCCTATATTGTTATTTTCATCACAGTAGCTCTCACTACTATGGTAATACACATAGACGAAGAACTTGAGTAATTTTTAAATTACCTTATTTAACATTCAAAACATTACGGGGCTCTGACATATTTGTAAGTGTAAAGTCGAACTGCTTTTCACATGTGTAGATATGTGGCGCACTTACATTAAAAGCAGTCGCCTACTTCTACTCACCATGATTATCATGGCCTGTACCATGTGTACTAGGGATAAGCAAAAAAAAAAAAACATTCACAGAAAAGTTTCAAATTCCTGCTATCAATTTTCTTCAAAGGTCGTATTGTGGTAATGTCTTTAAAAGTAAATGCTGTTATATCACTTTTATTCTCAACGATTGCCGAAACTATGGATTACAATTTGAGAAATATTCGAATGGATAGATTGAGAGAGATATATTGCATTTTTATTTTCCATGGAGTTGACCAATACTTTTCCTTAATTTACTAAGATAAAGCCAAACACGTGTGCGTTTCGGACTATTGGCGTTCATCAGTATGATGCAGGCTGTACGTTGAAAACGCACCAAAGGAACATCACCGTATCTTTTCATTCCATAAATAAGTATTTAAGATTAGAAGTGCTCGAGAAAGTAAAACTATATTCTTCAAATTACGATTGGTTTGCCTTATTTGGAGTGAGACATTATCAATCTCTTTTATGTGTGCTTCTAAAATCGGGTCTTGTTGGCAAAAGTACATTTCTATCCATTCTTTTCATACATTGATCAACTGTGTCATTTGGAAATAAGTTCGATTTATTTATGATCATTATAAGAATTGTAATTTATTTTGAACATGTTCTCTCAATAATCACAAGTTATTAGAAACAATATTCATAGCGACATTCACATACTGAACTAATATTTGAAAAGTCTGATCAAAATATTCTTCGTAGATCGCGAAATGTATGGTGTCGCTGGAGACCCGCTGGCGATTCTCCACCAAACTCTGCAGAGGTGGCAGAGGCGCCAGGTTCTTTCTGATGTATGCATATATATATACTAGCCGAATGACCCGGGCAACGCCCGTGTTTTACCCGATTGAATGTTTTTATTCAAATACTATTTGTTACAATTATAAATTGGCGCCTTAAATAAATGCATATATTAGTTAATAACTATAGCCTATGTGCTTTATCTGTCTATGCACTGTTGGCTTCCGTAGGCGTCTCATACTGGGAAAAAGAAAGAGAGAATTCCATTTAGTTATTAACTAATATATGCATTTATTTAAGGAGCGACCCGCTCCAACACAATAGTTACAAAAACGAAAAGGCGTGATCGTAGCCAACCAAAAGGAGGGCGCCATTCCAAAAAAAAGCAAACGGTGACAGAGTTGATTAGGAGATGAGGGATGACGCTCGTAACTGTATATAGAATCATTAACTTTTTTATATAGTACAGACTGTGTACTTTGCATGTATTGACAATATGTCAATAAAATTATTTTAATTGTCAAATTTATCCAAATATTCTTTCGATTTTGCAATTTAGAAAGTGTTGGAGAGACTCTTAAGCTTTTAGCTAAAATTCACGGATAAATCAACTATAAAATTGAATATGAAAACACGATTTTAAAAACAACATTTTAGCAGATTGATGATAACCTAGGGCTTGGAGCATATGTTACTGTTGAGAATCAGGCTCTTTTCCATTTTGGGTTTGTAAGTTTTTTTTTTACTTATCCTTTTAGTCTAAATTAGACAAGATCTTGGAGGTCGTACGGGTTTACAAGTAAGCTTAATGAATAAAAATTTCCTTGAAAAAGGCGACAGCGGGTCACCGAGATGTCGAAATAAAGTAAATGTTTCTCATTTTGAATATTTCATTGATCGTGGATTAAGTTAGTGTGATATTATTTCATCAAACTATACTCATTGTAGTGATATTGTTTATTTCAACAAACAAACAAAAAAGCCTTTATTAATGGTCACTGACCCTATACAGGATTCACCAGAGGTATGCATAAGAACAAAGCAGTGAGACAAAGGAAATAACGATATATGATATTGTTTATTTTAATTTGGAATATGGGAGAGATTATTTTTTGCTAAGGGGTCATAGGCAAAATTTTTAACCACAACATTTTGGTACGGCGTCAATTTTTCTAAAATTTATATAACAATATATATAAAATGAAAGGATTTAAGCACGAATGTTTTTTATACAATACAAACTTCTACTGTCCTTACTGCAATGAAATAATATTCTAGCAAAGTATTTATTTATGTAAAAAAGTATTTATTATTTTAGTAATAAAGTATCATTTTTTATGTTTATATTTTGCTACTATATAACTTCCCTTATTGCTTATCTTTTGTTTATCTTTCATAGTTTGTTCTTACCTCAAATAAATGTATGTCTCATCCCGAAGTTGGTCTTCCCTAATTTTCCACGTGGCAAAATATTGGGAGGGCTTGGCTCATCAGTGGTTAACTCTCCCAGCGGTTTCGCCATTTAAATCCACCAGACCGCTTCTTTTAGAGCTCTAATACTGTATTGAACGATTCTGCTTATATACTCAGCATTAATTCACCAAATTCGAAATGATTAATATAAATTCAAATGCAAAACAACATTTTTTATTGGAAATTGACATATTTATAATATAAAATAATTCTGTTGACGTTATGTGAGTTTGTTGTTGACACACATTTTTATTTTAACACATTAAATATGTTATAACACCTTGATAAAGGTTGGCATTCAGCCAACTGAAATATTGGTAAAATAAATGATATTTTGATTCAATATATGTCTTTTCAATTAAAAATAAATACAATTTTTATATAACACAAAAATCCACTTATATATATATATACATATATACCTTATTTTAAAAAATAATATTGAATGTTCATTTCCTTTATAAAAGGAAAGTCATATTTTAATAGAAATGATCCGGAAAGTAGAAATTGGCCAATCAGCAGAGGAAAGGGATAGAAATTGAGTAAAGAAACGTTAATCGGTGCGTAATGAAGATGGGGGACAAGTTATGTAAGAAGGAAGACACAAAGAGACTCCCTACTATTGTTTCCCTCCGACGTCACCAGGAAATAATGTAGAGCACTTGCTGACGTAACCGACTCCTCCGTTCTCGTCTTTCTGCTGTCAACTTGCGTCAGTGTCTGCGAGATAGAGATCGGAGTTATCTTTCTTTCCATCTCCCCCTCACAAATCCTCATCGCTATATAAATTATCGAATACTAATTATAACTGAAGAATTTTTGACTTGATTTATAATAGAACTTGTTCCAAATAAAACTTTTAATCATTTTTATGGAATCCAAATATCTATATTTGTTTTGAAAATAGAGCAATCCATATTTAATTCATTAGATAATAGAAAGGCATATATTGGATTTAATAAAATATTTATTTGCCAATATATTTGCGGTTGGCTGAACGCCAAACTGGGATTTTATAACACTATGCGGCGCTGAGTTTGTGTATACAAAAATGTAATGCCTTGATAAAGGTTTGCCGTTCAGCCAACCGAAATATTGGCAAATAAATCTTTTAATAAATCCAATATATGCCTTTTTATTATCTAATCTATATTTATATATATGAAACACTCTTCCCCCCCCTATATAATTCATTCTCCTTAAGATGAAATATTCATTGATCATTTAATATTTTAATTATATTCTCTCCTATATATGAATTTTAAAAGCTACTAAACTATTTTAAAAATATAAAATGAAAATTTTATATAAATTCATTCATCAAAAAATATAAAAACATTTGATATAACTATATAAAAACAATATTCTCCAGAATATTTAAAAAACTTCCTAGAAATTTAATTTTTCCCAAAGCGCTTTATTAAATTCCTGTTTCTCCATATAAAATTTTTGTAGAACTTATATATATATATATTTATTTCACCATATATATATGTAATAATGTGTTGAGATCCTGTCTGTGATTAGGGATCCTGTCGACTAGCTGTAATAATGCGTTGAAATCCTGACGACTCTCTGTAATAATACGTTGGGGTTTGGTAAGCCTGTTGTAGAACCTCGTCGACTCTCGCTATAAGTTGTGGCAACCGAGGGTCAAACCTGTAGTAACCGCGAGGGACAGTCAGGGGTGGAGAGTTTTCCAGTGCCTCTCTGCACCTTGTAGGACCTTTAACAGTTCTCACAAAGTACAGGCAGTCGTGGTCGAGGCAGAGTGGAAAAGCTGGGATGTCCACACACACAAAACGAAGAGACACAGTTGAAAGAAAGTTCCTTGAATAGATAAAAAGCGAGCCAAGAGCAAAGATGGAGATCGAGAAGTTTTCTTACTGTTTTACATCGTCGATGAGTTGGTGACAACCGGCGACAAGGGGTGACGCTGACCGGGATTGACTGGAACTGAAAATGGCTGTTGCTACGTGGGGTCCTATTTAAACAACTTTTTTGGACTAGGAAGTGAACTAGGAAATGGACCAGGAAGTATTGCCTTTCTGCACGTGTGCAACTCGACTCTGGCAGCGGTCTGGGCTTCCATCTATCTTTAGAAGTTACTTTGTAAATCTCTCTCTGGCTCTTAACACAGTTTTTAATCTATTACACAGCTTTTATTTATTCATCCTCAGTACATTACATATGGGGATACAAGGACACACGTCAATTATGCGTATAATTAGTTCTATATACAACATGACAATCTTGTTATAAAGATTATAATATATAGGGTTGTTGGTTTAAATTATCATAGATGGGCCCCGTGAGTGAAAGGGTTTATCCGGGTTTAAGCGGTAAAGCCTCTCTAACACAGGTAAGTAATTAAAATTTCTTTAATTAATTGAAACTGTGAGGGGAAAAAGGGCTATAACAAGATGTTTATTTGAATATATCTGAAAATTATCAAAATAAAACTTATGTTTAATTTAAAAGTTATGATATTCATTATAAAAGAGAACTGTAGATAAAACCTTTGTTTGCTAAAAAAAATGATGATAAAAAATGATGTTCTAAAAAATTGTTGGCGGGCGTTGGAAAGGGTTAGGGGTTGAAGAATATGCAATTGTAAGTGTTGCACAGCCAATCAAATACTTAGGTCCAGGTGCAAAGCGAGGATATAGACTTGTGCGTCTTCCTAGGCAATGTTTCACCTGCGATCCTGTATAAGGTTACAGTGCTTTGTCACAATTGTAGGGTTATTGGGTTGAAAAGTTGTTGAAGAAAATAATTAATATGCTTGAAAGGGGTGGTAGAGCCATGCGATAAGTAGAATTGTTGTAGCGACAGTAAGTTGTCTGACTTGACTTGAAATCAAAGGTTGATTGTGGTCCGCTAGAGCTAAAAAAATTGAAAGTTGAAAAAGTGAACGCTTTGTGCATGCGTTGGTGATGTGCTCTGCGGATGATTGAAATAAACTTTTGAAACGTGTTCAGACCAAAAAGTCGAGACTTGTACTTCTGGGGAACGTTGTTTTTCAAAGAGTTTGTTGAATTACGAAATCAAAAGAAAATTGTCAAGTAGTACTGTCGTTTCTCTACGTTGATGTGAAGCAATGGCGGAGAGAAAGATAGTAGTGTAAAGTACATCGAAGTGGTTAGTGAAATAGATTGTTGTAAACGATTGTTGTATATGCCCGATAGTTGATGATAAACAAACATTGTCATATAATAAAGTAATTAAACAAAAATATAGTGAATAAAAAGATAAAAATGTGATTGTAGATAAAAAGAGTATAAGTGGATAAGCTCAAGCATGTACTATATGACAGATATAATAATGTATTAGTAAAATATAAAAGATATAATAATGAGAATTAGTAATATATAAAAGATATAATAATGAATTAAAAATGCTTATTGAAAGAATTAAATGTTTTGCTATTGTTAAAATAAAGTTGTTAAAATAATGTTGGAATAAAAATTTGATTATAATTGAAAAAAAAAAAATAATAAAAAAATAATTATTCAAGATTTTATACAAAAAAATATATAATATAATTAAAGGTTATTAATGATTAGATAAACAAATGGAGCAAAAAATGTCTCTTTGAAGAAAGGTTAAAAGAAAACAAAAAATATTCGTTCCTGAAAAAAAAAGAAAGGAACATATTCACACAATGTCTAGGTGTAGGTCCAAGATTATTGGTGTCTTTAGTTTGACCTATGGGGAGGCAATGTGGTCCTATGTCGCTTTGGTCCGGTCTGAGAAGTTGGTCTTTGCCAGATCTTCCCGATTATATTATGTGAGACCAGACGGGGAGCGATCTTGATTCTTAAAATTGGATGGTATTGACGAAGATGATTGTAATATATAACAATAAAGGGTTAACATTATAAAAGATGGCGTTCTAGTTTAGAAAAAATATTCCATACTGGGCGTGAAAATAATGTAAAAGTTGTAAAACACACGATGATAATTAAAGATATAAAGTGTTATAATATTTCAATATTAAAGTTCAAATTAATAAGTGAATTGGGTAATTATTGGTAAGTCAATTAGTTTTAGGTGCTACAATCTATCCATTCTGCGAGCTGTATCACGTGTCAGGTACAGGCGAACTGCAACTGGAGGTGTCATTTTAACATGGCGGCTGTAACGGGTGTCCATATCAACATGTGTCATGTCCTTTGATGCCTACCGACATAGCTGGGTTGTTTATTTACGTAGGCGGTCCTTTGTTGCCGACCCTTTGTTACCGACTGGCATCTGATGTCATGTCTGGCCTACGTCCCGAGTTGAGTTTCGACGATGTTGCGGACTAATTAAAAATGTTATTCAATGATGTCAGGTTTAGATGTGAATAAAAGTGCGACTTCAACGTAGACACGCTTTGGTGAGGTGTCACAGGCATGAAGGCGTCTTGGGCCTGTTAAGTGAGAAAATTGTTGTGGTGCGCTGTGTAACACTAGTGGGTGTTGTATGGAAAGGTGTTACGTGAAGTCTTCGTCTTTGGTACAGCATCTACTTAGTTTCCGAATGATAACAAATTTATTAGTCATGGGTGGTGGTTGTACAAAACACATCGAGAAATTTCAGATTGTTATAGAGGTGGCATGTTTATCGTGAAATCTTTGTGTTCGCGACGATATGGAGCTCGTGTGGTTCGAAATTGGACGTGTTGTTAAATCGCGCGTTAATAGATGTGGCCAATTGGAGAAAGTGATGGGGGAGTGTGTTGAAGTTCGTTCCGAGAGATGTGTGAATTATTAATAATTATGCATGTAAAAAGAAAAGGACGAGGAAGTGTAGATATGTTGGAATTTTTAACTTGTTTTGGGGAAGGACAGTTACATTTCTAGTTGTGCTTTTGAAGATATTGTATCTTTCGATTTTTGTATTTTTAAAAAAATGCGTTTCACCTATGTTTATTAAAATTTGAATATATTTTTTAAATCGTTGCTTATGTTAGTGCGAAAATTATACTTGTAAAAGGGCAATGGCATGATAGTGACTTATCATTTGAATGGGGCGTGTACATAAAATAGTGAACATAACAATGATTTTTTTGCAAAGTTTTGTGTATTTAATTAAGACATTGGTGTTTTTTTTGGTATAAAAATAAGGTATTAAAAGAAACACACAAATAAGTTTAGAATTATGATTCGAGTAATTTAAATATAATATGATTTTTTAAAACTGTAAGATTGCAAGTAATGAATTAAAATTTATAAGTTGCTTGAAATAAAGTAAAAATTGATAAATGATGGTGTACAATATTTAAAATTTGAATTGAAATGCTATAAAAATGGTAAAATTTGATTTAAAAATAATTACAGTAAAAATAAACATTATATTTATGGAAAATCAAGTTGTTAGCATGAAGAGAGAGTTAAGTAGATTTTTTAAAAACTCACAGTTTTTATGATTGTTCAGTCAGGAAACTTGGTCTTTGGTTGTTGTCCTGATGACGTGGAAGGCGTCTTGTAGAGCTTGTAGAAGCTTGTGGATGCTGTTTGGCGATGGTGGCATGTCGTCTGGATGGTTGCGTTGTAAGGTCGAAGGTGGGTAACTTCTCACCGGCTTATTTTGCGGGATGTTCGGCTGTGTCGTTGGGGGGAAGATTGCTTGGTCGTTTTGTTGGAATGGCGTGCTTGTTCCTCCATCTTGCTTCTTGGCTCTTTTCTATCTATCTGGACAGTCTTTTTACCTTCTTCGTTGTGGTCTCCTTCGTTGTGGTAATCCTGTCGACTATCTGTGATATTGTGTTTGGATCCTATTCTGTTCTGTGATTAGGGATCCTGTCGACTAGCTGTAATAATGCGTTGAAATCCTGACGACTCTCTGTAATAATACGTTGGGGTTTGGTAAGCCTGTTGTAGAACCTCGTCGACTCTCGCTATAAGTTGTGGCAACCGAGGGTCAAACCTGTAGTAACCGCGAGGGACAGTCAGGGGTGGAGAGTTTTCCAGTGCCTCTCTGCACCTTGTAGGACCTTTAACAGTTCTCACAAAGTACAGGCAGTCGTGGTCGAGGCAGAGTGGAAAAGCTGGGATGTCCACACACACAAAACGAAGAGACACAGTTGAAAGAAAGTTCCTTGAATAGATAAAAAGCGAGCCAAGAGCAAAGATGGAGATCGAGAAGTTTTCTTACTGTTTTACATCGTCGATGAGTTGGTGACAACCGGCGACAAGGGGTGACGCTGACCGGGATTGACTGGAACTGAAAATGGCTGTTGCTACGTGGGGTCCTATTTAAACAACTTTTTTGGACTAGGAAGTGAACTAGGAAATGGACCAGGAAGTATTGCCTTTCTGCACGTGTGCAACTCGACTCTGGCAGCGGTCTGGGCTTCCATCTATCTTTAGAAGTTACTTTGTAAATCTCTCTCTGGCTCTTAACTCAGTTTTTAATCTATTACACAGCTTTTATTTATTCATCCTCAGTACATTACATATGGGGATACAAGGACACACGTCAATTATGCGTATAATTAGTTCTATATACAACATGACAATCTTGTTATAAAGATTATAATATATAGGGTTGTTGGTTTAAATTATCATATATATATATATATATTTATTCGAAGGTATTAATCTTTTCACGAAATTCAAAACAAATATGGAAGGATTTAGAAAATATTGATTATGAACAATATATATATTGTAACATAGAAAATTAGGAAAGATAAACTTCAGTATTGCACGGAAATTAATTTCATAGGCACAAGAACAATTTTTTTTTTTTTTTAATTATGAAATATAATTGAAGCAATAAAAGGGAAGGTTTACAGACTATCAGAATATAAAAATAAAAATTTGATACTCTGTTAATAAAATAATGAATACTTTGCTACAATATAATGTACTAAAAATAAAAAAGGCATATCCTGAACGTCCTCACATGAACATTTCTAGATGACAGAGTGCCATCTAGTGGAACAAAAATAAACTAAACGTTGATTTAACTTATTCCGTGATATTTGGTCAACCCAATTTCTTGATAAATCAAGAAAAGTCAACCATGTACGCATTTCGGGCTGTTGGCCCTCGTCAGCGTGATGCAGACTGTACCTCTACGAACAAACATTTGATCCCAGAGGCTTCCTGAGAAATCAAGAAACGGGTATTTAAGACCAAGTTTGCGTTAATACGTTTTTGATGTGAAAAGATAATAAAAAATATATATAATGTATAAAAAAAGGCGTGGAGGTGCTTATCTCCATGGTTCAAACATTTCAAGAAGACCTTGTCTGGAGGAGGACTCTCTCAAGGTGGGAAGTCTTCCTTGCTGAAGAAATTTGTACACAACTATATATTTATTCCCCTACACTTTATATGCCCTTTTACTATTTAATTATATATTTTTTCCACCTTTGTAAAAATTGATTAGAAGAATCAATAAAATTGTCTAAATTGTCCATGGTAAACCAATTCCTGAAGTCCACTCCTCTCCAATTTAAATGCTCCAAAAAAAGGCCTTATAGCCGGAACGACAATCTACTTGTCGATACCTGGAGGAGGGAATCTTTTACTGGAGAAAACCATTAAATAATTCTTTCAACTTAAAAAAAAAAATAGAAGATAATCACGATTATTTTCTTCTAAATCTCAAGGCTTTAGAAAATCACAAAAACTCAGAAATTACTGTGAGAAACAGGGAAACTCGACCCACAATATTATAAAGGCCGAACAAGGAAACTTAATATTTGATGAATGGAACGACGGGGCAAGGTTATGTAAAGCACACTCGAACTACATTGTTATATGAAATGTGATTCCCCAAAACTTTCATTTTAAGAAGTCGTAAACTCTAACGTTACAATGGCACCTACTAAATGCGCTATTACACGTATTCTATAACATTATAGAAATTTCTTTTTGTCCCCAAAATAATAAAAATGAAAACGTGTTGAAACACTTGTGTAAACTCAAGACATTTTAGTTTTTATTCTTTTTGTGAGTATTCACCAATTAGAAAGAAGGTACGCAGGGAGGTACAATAACAGTGGATAACAAACTAAATGTAGTTTGCTCATTATTTCCCAAATACGTATTGGACCGTAGTTTCTTAGTTCGAATTCTGTTACAACCCTAATTTCCTTCTCTATTTTGAAAGTTATTTTAAAGTCAATTTGTATAGGAATAGGCGTGATTTAAAAAAAAATCTGTTTGTTTAAAAATTTAAAAATAAGCTAAATACACACCTTGAATATTTATTTTAGAAAAAATATATTTTTTTACAACAAAGGGTTGTTAATATATTCGTCTATGTTAATATAAGTTGTGCCATATAGAGAGAGTGCAATGTTGTAAAAAAAAAACCAATCATTTAACAACTTAGATAATCTTTAAATAAATTTATGTATTTAAAATAAAAAAAGCATATCCTGACTAGAAGCACATGTGCTTTTCAGAAGGCAGAGCGCCATCTGCTGGAACAGAAATCAACTAATCATTGATTTAGCCTGTTACCTGATATTTGGCCAACCCAATTTCTTGATAAATCAAGAAAAGCCATCCACGAACGCTGTTGGCGCTCATCAGCGTCGAGTAGGCTGTACTACTGCGACCAAAAAGATTTTTGTTCCCAGTGGCTTCTTGAGAAACCGTCGTTCTTTATGTATGTGCTGAAAGAGGCACCTCTCCCTTTGAATGTGCATCAGAAGGATGACACTATTGCATCACCCTAGTAAAAAACTTTGCTAGTGATGATAAACAATGAGCGCCACAACGCCAGTTTTAGCAAAATAATTCAGACAAAAAAATCAACCAGTATACTATGGTTTTGGGCTTTGACCCTCATCCGTACAGAAACGGCTTCAATTACATAACATCCTACGAGAGGGTTTATGAAATCCGTCAAATTTATCAAACAGGTGTTTAATTATACCAAAAGTGGCCCCTCTTCCCTTACAAATGCAATAAAACAACGCATTTTGGGTTATCACTGCAGTATGAAACGTAATGTTGGTGAAACCAAAGAAGCCACATTACCAGTTTTGGCAAATTCAGACAAATAGCCAACCTGTATATTATGGTTTCTGATTTTGGCCCTCATCAGTACAGGGGCGGCTTCGATTTCTTAACATCCCACGAAAGGAGTCATGAAAGGTCGAATTGGACTAAAAGGTGTCCAATCTAGTGATTTTGAAAGAGATGTCACTTTTGGTGTATTATTTTGCTTCCAGAACTTTATGTTGTATATATTTAAAGTCGCTTCAGTATTACAAGTGTAATACTAAGTGTACAGTACAACGGCTACAAATGACTATACCCACACCTCAATGGTTCAATATTCTCGATTGGACAATTAAGTAGAAATTCCTGGCCTGACAGGAGAGGATATGTCTCAGAGAGAGGCAAGTGATGCACATAATCTTCAAATAAATTTCTTTTTAGTTCACGAAAGAACGATTTTACAAATCTTGTGATTGAATCCTTGGTACGTATATTGGATTATAAGGTGACCATATTTCTGGTTTCCCAGGCAGGTGAAAGTTGTTTTATTTATAACAAGAAAATCTTGCGCTAAAATTAGTTTCAGTTTTCATAATTGAAGATTTCTTAACGCAACAGAAGTTTGTAG
>CP092886.1:30029477-30050511 GCA_030710605.1 Cordylochernes scorpioides | reverse complement strand
ACGGACTTATTTAAAGAAAGCCTGTCATTCAGTGATTGTATCTAGTCTCTAATCTCGTCTTTAAAAGAAACTTGTGTGTATATACAAGTATACTTGTATATATAGAGTTTCACTATTTTTTCTATTAATAAGCCCGTAGAAGAGTTGTTAATACTCGATGCACACACACCTTGTAATCTTGATCATTTTTATAATTCAATATTTTTTTTGCAGAGTTGGGAAATATTTCATATATAATGTCTACAATCCCCCTACTAATAATAGAGCTACCAGAAGACTAAATATTCCAAAAAGGCTGCGTTGAACAAATTGGAGAGCAAAACCCGAAACTCTCAGAACAACTTTTACCTCCTTAATAAGGCTAATAATGGAATATGCAACAACTCCCTCAAGTTCATCGCTAAAAGGAAGATTAGACCGCGTCGAGACAAAAGAGGCCAAAATAATCCCCGACAATGCAAAATTTCAGAGAAAATGTGGTCTAGATCTACTTAAAAGCAGAAGTCAATTTAAATTCACCAATAACATAAAAATTAATGAAACTTAACATGCATCGCCTAAAGCCTTCCAAAACTGGACACCAAAAGAACGTCTCAATAGATCCTCTACACTTCAATATGGCACAAAGATTAGAAAACGCATAAATAAAAAACACGAGGACTTTCCAATACAAGAATAATTAATATTTCCTACCTCATATATTGCCCTCAAATGTACTCTACAAACTTCTGATGCCTTAAGAAATCTTCAATTATGAAAACTGAAACTAATTTTAGCGCAAGATTTTCTTGTTATAAATAAAACAACTTTCACCTGCCTGGGAAACCAGAAATATGGTCACTTTATAATCCAATATACGTACCAAGGATTCAATCACAAGATTTGTAAAATCGCTCTTTCGTAAACTAAAAAAGAACTGTATTTGAAGATTATGTTAATCACTTGCATCTCTGAGACATATCCTCCCCTGTCAGGTCGGGAATTTCTCCTCAATTGTCCAATCGAAAATATTGAACCATTGAGGTGTGGGTTTAGTCACTTGTAGCTATTGTACTGTACACTTAGTATTACACTTGTAATACTGAAGCGACTTTATATAAATACAACATAAAGTTCTGGAAGCAAAATAATACACTAAAAGTGACATCTCTTTCAAAATCACCAGATTGAACACCTTTTAGCCCAATTCGACCTTTCATGACTCCAATCGTGGGATGTTAAGAAATCGAAGCCGCCCCTGTACTGTTGAGGGCCAAAATCAGAAACCATAATATACAGGTTGGTTTTTTGTCTGAATTTGCCAAAACTAGTGAAGTGGCTTCTTTGGTTTCACCAACATTACGTTTCATACTGCAGTGATAGCCCAAAATGCGTTGTTTTATTGCATTTGTAAGGGGAGAGGGGCCACTTATGGTATAATTAAACATCTGTTTGATAAATTCGACGGATTTCATAAACCTTCTCGAAGGGTGTTATGTAATCGAAGCCGTTTCTCTACTGATGAGTGTCAAAGCCCAAAACCATAGTATACTGGTTGGTTTTTGGTCTATTTTTTTTTGCTGGAGCTGGAGTTGTGGCGCTCATTCTTTATCATCACTAGCAAAGTTTTTTACTAGGGTGATGCAATAGTGTCATCCTTCTGATGCACATTTAAAGGGAGAGGTACCTCTTTCAGCACATACATAAAGAACGACGGTTTCTCAAGAAGCCACTGGGAACAAAAATCTTTTTGGTCGCAGTAGTACAGCCTACTCGACGCTGATGAGCGCCAACAGCGTTCGTGGATGGCTTTTCTTGATTTATCAAGAAATTGGGTTGGCCAAATATCAGGCAACAGGCTAAATTAATGATTAGTTGATTTCTGTTCCATCAGATGGCGTTCTGCCTTCTGAAAAGCACATGTGCTTCTAGTCAGGATATGTCTTTTTTATTTTAAATACATAAATTTATTTAAAGATTATCTTCGTAGTTAAATGATTGGTTTTTTTTACAACATTGCACTCTCTCTATATGGCACAACTTATATTGACATAGACGAACATATTAACAACCTTTTGTTGTAAGAAAATATACTTTTCCTAAAATAAATATTCAAGGTATTTAGCTAATTTTTAAATTTTGAAACAAAGAAAAAAAAAATTAAATCACGCCTATTCCTATACATATTGACTTTAACATGACCTATACATAAGAACTTTCAAAATAGAGAAGAGAGAGAGAGAGAGAGAGAAAGAAATCAGGATAGTGACAGAATTCGAACTAAGAAAAGAAACTACGGTCCAATACGTATTTGGGAAATAATGAGCAATATACATTTAGTTTGTTATCCACTGTCATTGTACCTCCCTGCGTACCTTCTCTCTCTAATTGGTGAATACTCACAGAAAGAATAAAAAATAAATGTCTTGAGTTTACACAAGTGTTTCAACACGTTTTCATTTTTATTATTTTGTTGACAAAAATAAATTTCTATAATCTTATAGAATACGTGTAATAGCGCATTTAGTAGGTGCCATTGTAACGTTAGAGTTTACGACTTCTTAAAATGAAAGTTTTGGGGAATCACATTTCACATAACAATGTAGTTCGAGTGTGCTTTACATAACCTTGCCCCGTCGTTCCATTCATCAAATATTAAGTTTCCTTGTTCGGCCTTTATAATATTGTGGGTCGAGTTTCCCTGTTTCTCACAGTAATTTCTGAGTTTTTGTGATTTTCTAAAGCCTTGAGATTTAGAAGAAAGTAATCGTGATTCTCTTCTATTTTATTTTTTTAAAGTTGAAAGAATTATTTAATGGTTTTCTCCAGTAAAAGATTTCCTCCTCCAGGTATCGACAAGTAGATTGTCGTTCCAGCTATAACGCCTTTTTTTTTTTGAGTATTTAAATTGGAGAGGAGTGGACTTCAGGAATTGGTTTAACCATGGACAATTTAGACAATTTAAACATTTTTATTGATTCTTCTAATCAATTTTTACAAAGGTGGAAAAAATATATAATAAAATAGTAAAAGGGCATATAAAGTGTAGGGGAATATATATATAGTTGTGTACAAATTTCTTCAGCAAGGGAGGCTTCCCCACCTTGAGACTCCCCTCCAGACAAGGAGGGGGTCTTCTTGAAATGTTTTAACCATGGAGATAAGCACCACCACGCCTTTTTTATACATTATATATATATTTTTTATTATCTTTTCACATCAAAAACGTATTAACGCAAACTTGGTCTTAAATACCCGTTTCTTGATTTCTCAGGAAGCCTCTGGGATCAAATGTTTGGTCGTAGAAATACAGTCTGCACCACGCTGACGAGGGCCAACAGCCCGAAATGCGTACATGGTTGACTTTTCTTGAATTATCAAGAAATTGGGTTGACCAAATATCACGGAATAAGTTAAATCAACGTTTAGTTTATTTTTGTTCCACTAGATGGCACTCTGTCATCTAGAAATGTTCATGTGAGGACGGTCAGGATATGCCTTTTTTATTTTTAATACATTATATGGTAGCAAAGTATTTATTATTTTATTAACAGAGTATCAATTTTTTATTTTTATATTCTGATATTCTGTAAACCTCCCTTTTATTGCTTCAATTATATTTCATAATAAAATATATATATATATATAAAAAAATGTTCTTGTGCCTATGAAATTAATTTCCGTGCAATACTGAAGTTTATCTTTCCTAATTTTCTATGTTACAATATATATATTGTTCATAATCAATATTTTCTAAATGCTTCCATATTTGTTTTGAATTTCGTGAAAAGATTAATGCCTTCGAAGAAATATATATATATATATATGGTGAAATAAATATATATATAAGTTTTACGTAGATTTTATATGGAGAAACAGGAATTTAATAAAGCGCTTTGGAAAAAATTAAATTTCTAGGAAGTTTTTTAAATATTCTGGAGAATATTGTTTTTATATAGTGTTATTAAAATGTTTTATATTTTTTGATGAACGAATTTATATAAAATTTTCATTTTATATTTTTAAAATAGTTTGGTAGCTTTTAAAATTCATATATAAGGAGAGAATATAATTAAAATATTAAATGATCAATGAATATTTAATCTTAAGGAGAATGAATTATATAGGGGAAGAGTGTTTAATATATATAAATATAGATTAGATAATAAAAAAGGCATATATTGGATTTAACAAAAGATTTATTTGCCAATATTTCGGTTGGCTGAACGCCAAACATTTATCAAGGCATTACATTTTTGTATACACAAACTCAGCGCCGCATAGTGTTATAAAATCCTAGTTTGGCGTTCAGCCAACCGAAATATATTGGCAAATAAATATTTTATTAAATCCAATATATGCCTTTTTATTATCTAATGATTTAAATATGGATTGCTCTATTTTCAAAATAAATATAGATATTTGGATTCAATAAAAATGATTAAAAGTTTTATTTGGAACAAGTTCTATTATAAATCAAGTCAAAAATTCTTCAGTTATAATTAGTATTCGATAATTTAGCGATGAGGAATTGTGAGGGGGAGATGGAAAGAAAGATAACTCCGATCTCTATCTCGCAGACACTGACGCAAGTTGACAGCAGAAAGACGAGAACGGAGGAGTCGGTTACGTCAGCAAGTGCTCTACATTATTTCCTGGTGACGTCGGAGGGAAACAATAGTAGGGAGTCTCTTTGTGTCTTCCTTCTTACATAACTTGTCCCCCATCTTCATTACGCACCGATTAACGTTTCTTTACTCAATTTCTATCCCTTTCCTCTCCTGATTGGCCAATTTCTACTTTCCGGATCATTTCTATTAAAATATGACTTTCCTTTTATAAAGGAAATGAACATTCAATATTGATTTTTAAAATAAGGTATATATGTATAAGTGGATTTTTGTGTTTTATAAAAATAGTATTTATTTTATATTATAAATGTGCCAGCTTCCAATCAAAAATGTTGTTTTGTGTCTGTGCATTTGAATTTATATTAATCATTTTGAATTTGGTGAATTAATGCTGCGTATATAAGCAGAATCGTTCAATACAGTATTAGAGCTCTAAGAAGCGGTCTGGTGGATTTAAATGGCGAAACCGCTGGGAGAGTTAACTACTGATGAGCCAAGCCCTCCCAATATTTTGCCACGTGGAAAATTAGGGAAGACCAACTTCGGGATGAGACAGCAACAACAACAACAACAAAAGCCTTTATTTAGGGTCACTGACCCTATACAGGATTCACCAGAGGTATGCATAAGAACAAAGCAGTGAGACAAAGGAAGTAACGATATATACAGAGTGGAGGTTGGGATGAGACAGCAATTTATTTGAGGCAAGAAAAAACTATGAATGATAAACAAAAGATAAGCAATGAGGGAAGTTTACAGAGTAGCAAAATATAAGCATAAAAATGGATACTTTATTACTAAAATAATAAATACTTTTTTACATAAATAAATACTTTGTTACCATATTATTTCATTACAGTAAAGACAGTAGAAGTTTGTATTGTATATAAAAAACATTAGTGCTTAAATCCTTTCATTTTATATATATTGTTATATAAATTTTTAAAAAATTGACGCCGTACCAAAATGTTGTGGTTAAAATTTTTGCCTATGACTCCTTAGCAAAATAATCTCTCCCATATTCAAATTAAAATAAACAATATCACTACAATGAATATAGTTTGATGAAATAATATCGCACGAAGTTAATCCACGATCAATGAAATATTCAAAATGAGAAACATTTACTTTATTTCGACGTCTCGGTGACACGCTGTCGCCTTTTTCAAGGAAATTTTTATTTATTTAACTTACTTGTAAACCCGTACCACCTCCAAGATCTTGTCTAATTTAGACTAAAAGGATAAGTAAAAAAAAAAAAAAACCCTTGCAAACCCAAAATGGAAAAGAGCCTGATTCTCAACAGTAACATATGCTCCAAGCCCTAGGTTATCATCAATCTGTTAAAATGTTGTTTTTAAAATCGTGTTTTCATATCCAATTTTATAGTTGATTTATCCGTGAATTTTAGCTAAAAGCTTAAGATTCTCTCCAACACTTTCTAAATTGCAAAATCGAAAGAATATTTGGATAAATTTGACAATTAAAATAATTTTATTGACATATTGTCAATACATGCAAAGTACACAGTCTGTACTATATAAAAAAAGTTAATGATTCTATATACAGTTACGAGCGTCATTCCTCATCTCCTAATCAACTCTGTCACCGTTTGCTTTTTTTTTGGAATGGCGCCCTCCTATTGGTTGGCTACGATCACGCCACCTTTGCCCCCCCCCCCCCCCCCCCCTATTGTGTTGGAGCGGGTCGCTCCTTAAATAAATGCATATATTAGTTAATAACTAAATGGAATCCTCTCTTTCTTTTTCCCAGTATGAGACGCCTACGGAAGCCAACAGTGCATAGACAGATAAAGCACATAAGCTATAGTTATTAACTAATATATGCATTTATTTAAGGCGCCAATTTATAATTGTAACAAATAGTATTTGAATAAAAACATTCAATCGGGTAAAACACGGGCGTTGCCCGGGTCATTCGGCTAGTATATATATATACATACATCAGAAAGAACATGGCGCCTCTGCCACCGCTGCAGAGTTTGGTGGAGAATCGCCAGCGGGTCTCCAGCGACACCACGCATTTCGCGATCTACGAAGAATATTTTGATCAGACTTTTCAAATATTAGTTCAGTATGAATGTCGCTATGAATATTGTTTCTAATAACTTGTGATTATTGAGAGAACATGTTCTAAATAAATTACAATTCTTATAATGATCATAAATAAATCGAACTTATTTCCAAATGACACAGTTGATCAATGTATGAAAAGAATGGATAGAAATGTACTTTTGCCAACAAGACCCGATTTTAGAAGCACACATAAAAGAGAATGATAATGTCTCACTCCGAATAAGGCAAACCAATCGTAATTTGAAGAATATAGTTTTGCTTTCTCGAGCACTTTTAATCTTAAATACTTATTTATGGAATGAAAAGATACGGTGAAGTTCTTTTGGTGCGTTTTCAACGTACAGCCTGCATCATACTGATGAGCGCCAATAGTCCGAAACGCACACGTGGTTGGCTTTATCTTAGTAAATTAAGGAAAAGTATTGGTCAACTCCATGGAAAATAAAAATGCAATATCACTCTCTCAATCTATCCATTCGAATATTTCTCAAATTGTAATCCATAGTTTCGGCAATCGTTGAGAATAATAGTGATATAACAGCATTTACTTTTAAAACATTACCACAATACGACCTTTGAAGAAAATTGATAGCAGGAATTTGAAACTTTTCTGTGAATGTTTTTTTTTTTTTTTTGCTTATCCCTAGTACACATGGTACAGGCCATGATAATCATGGTGAGTAGAAGTAGGCGACTGCTTTTAATGTAAGTGCGCCACATATCTACACATGTGAAAAGCAGTTCGACTTTACACTTACAAATGTGTCAGAGCCCCGTAATGTTGTGAATGTTAAATAAAGTAATTTAAAAAGTACTCAAGTTCTTCGTCGATGTGTATTACCATAGTACTGAGAGCTACTGTGATGAAAATAACAATATAGGAATTACTTTATAGCCTTTTTTTCTGATTTTATTTTCGTTTTTTTTTTTTTTTTTTAAAGAAAGTACAAGGTAATCATTAAAATGTTACACAAATAAATTTACTGGCAATGCGCTTCTTTTTGAATATCATCAAATATTATCTATACAGACCTTACTGATGAGCCAAGCCCTCTCATTCAATAACTCATATCATTGCAGTAAGGTATGTAGAGATAATATTTGATAATATTAAAAAAGAAGCGCATTTGCCATTAAATTTATTTGTGTAAAACTTTAACGATAGATGGCAATTAACTTTAATTTACAAGGTAATCATGTTGGGTGCACAGGGTTATTACTGCTTACACTCACGTAACTGGATATTTTACTATGTAAAACCAGTTTTACACTGCAAGGTATCAGAGCTCCCATCAGATGTGATTGAACTTGAACAACAGTTCATTATGTCATCTATGCCAGCGGTTTGTATCTTAGTATTTTGCAATTCTTCAAAATACAGGATTATACTCAGATCCTAAACACAATAAACTTTACAATGCCCACTGTGAATACCGCAGAAATTGTTCGAAGGGTTTTGATAAGCGTTTTTCCCTCGCAAACAACTTATTAGCGGCCAAGGAAATCATTACTATACTCCATAAAAACTTGGGGAAAATAAAGCTAATTCCACAATTTTATGATTTTTTTATAATTAGCTCTCTTATTATGAGCATTTGACGTTTAATTACGTGTTTGCCTTGTAATAAAATTTATGTATAAAAACAGCCTTGTGTGTGTCCTAATGGCATGTGTGTAAACAATTTATCATTTTAGTGATACTTAGAATATTTTTAATAATAGCACTTAGACTTGCTAAAAGTAGGGCTTAAATTTTGCAAATCGCAGTAATTTAGGTGTTCTTCCATCGCTGGAAATATCTGACCTCTGTGTGCATCCACACGCTGGGGTAATCAAACTTAAGCGGTGATGCCATCTGGTGAATATTCTGTGATGTCCTCTGATATTCAACGTTGTTGTTAGCGCCTATCAAGTCAACTTTTGGTGACATTATGGACAAATAGTCTCCAATTTGATCTGTTAGTGATCATCCCTCTCAGATCATCTAGTGAGCCTCTTATTCAATATTCCACCAGTAATCAAATACTACAATCTCAGGTCTTACCAGATTGAGGACATTGCGACTGCTGTGATAGAGATGCATGGAGACATCTGATAGCAGGAGAGAGAAAAAACAACCTAAAACCTATATATGTAAATATAATATATATAAAAATATTAAAATTAAAGAAGGCATCCTCCGACCACGAGCACATGTGCTTTTTAGATGGCAGAACGCCATCTAGTGGAGCAAAAATAAACTAAATGTTTATTTAGCTTGCTCCGTGATATTTGGCCAACCCAATTTCTTGATAAATCAAGAAAAGCCATCCACGAAATTGGGTTGGCCAAATATCACGGAGCAAGCTAAATAAACGTTTAGTTTATTTTTGCTCCACTAGATGGCGCTCTGCCATCTAAAAAGCACATGTGCTCGTGGTCAGGAGATGCCTTCTTTAATTTTAATATCAACACCTGACCCCCTTATCTTTTATTTTTTTCTATTGTTTTTTCATATAAAAATATATAACTGTTTATATACATATTTCTACCTTATAACTTTGTAAATTCGAATTTATTTCTACCTCTTTTTTCCAATTCTTTTCTGTATATATCTGTGGAGAATCTGTACAACAACAAACAAAAATCTTTATAAAGACCTTTTAGTTTTATACAGGATTCCAAGTAGAAATGTAGAATACATGCAGGAAAAAAATAATAGTACCTTAATGGTAATATGATATTTATATACAGGAAAAATATATGAAGCCAATAAAGCTAATAGCTTAGTCTGGGTAAATTGGAGGAAAAAAAAAATCATTATGGAGAATCTGTATATAAGACTTGTTGTATTTTTGAATTTTTAATTTAGCATAACAGAAGCTTATTAATTTAAACAAATTTATTATTCAAATATAAGGAGAGGTTAAACAAACTAATTAACTTAACGAACGGAAAAAAAAATTGAGCTTCAATATTTTCCAAGAGCTATTACTACAACATAAACAAAAAAAAACTTAGTCAAAAAGGAACATATTTGACATCACAGATTATTTTTAATTGATTTGTTTACCAATTTCAACAAGACTAAAGTTTTTAATAGACGTATTGATTGAATGAATGTTATTTCTATGATTGAACACAATATTTTCTCTTATGTTAGATAAGTATCTTATTATGAGGTAAAAATTAATGAGAATTTTCAAATATTTAACTTGTATATAGAGGTCAAGAAAACAATGCATTCCTTTTGAAATTTAATCGCAAAAAAAAAAAAAGTATATATATGTCGTAGCTAAATGACGAGGCGCAGTCGTTATGCTTAGGGAACAGCGCACCCGCGATGTCTGCCACCTTTATTTTTTGTCCAGCTTTTATACATGGATGAATTTACATATTTACATTTTAACACAATGGTAACATATTTACATACTTAGTTTGACGGAAATAAATTATATCTTTTGGCATTAACTATACAAATTATGACATATATATTTTAAAAACCAAAAAGGCATATCCTGACCGCTCAGATGAGCATTTTAGAAGGCAGAGCGCCATCTAATGAAACAAAAATCAACTAAACGTTAATTCAGCCTGTTCCATAATATTTGGCAACCACATTTTATTGATAAATCAAGAAATGCCAACCAAATTGGACAAGTACGACCGCAATAGAAAGTACGATAGCTTACATCTGCATTTCTTAATTGCCAAGTGGATCTCTTTATATCAATGACGTGAATAAGTTTGTAGCAGATTCCAGACATTACCTTCTGTCTTTATCATAGCGTAATACTTTGGTATAAATAACATAACCTGTACTTATTTAGAACAATAACTCTTTGTCAAAATCTTTTTATTTTATGATGCATTAATATTCCATTGCAGTAAGGGCAGTAGAAATTGTTTTATTTTAAAATGAATCATACGCCTCTATAATGGTTTCGAATCTTTTTATTTTGTTTTAAGTTTTGTAGGCAATTTCAAAAAATTATAATATCAAAATTACATATATCAAGACTAAAATTATATATATTAGACATGTTAATATATATAATACTTCATAATAGAGATAAATATATATGTTGAACTTCTCGTTTTTATATTCATAATTCAGACATACCTTCAATTTGCGTCAAATTCTTTGATTATATAATATAATTCGTTGAAGGTTTTTAGATCAGTATGCATAACAGTAAAGAAGTAAAATTGAACTACCAATATGAATGATTTTTACACAAAACTGAAAAATTGTAAAGCCTATTTTAATACTCTACAGGCACTATAATAATTTATGTAGACGCTTGATTTGTAAATTGCTCTAAAACTATAAAGCTTTGAAACTATAAAGCTTCATGATTATAGGGCCAAGCGTCTACATCAATAATTATAGTGTCTGTGAAGTAATAAAAAAGGCTTTGAAATTTTTCATTTTTGTCTAAAAATCATTCATATTGGTAGTTCAATTTTACTTCTTTACTGTAATGCATACTTATATATGCTGCTATGCTGTCAGCACCCAAGGCGTCGCTGATGCCATTAGCGCCATATAAGTTATATGCAAATTGTGTTGGAGTATTAAAGGAATTAATTTTATATATAGATATCAAGTAAAGGTCAAAGACTCTTCCAGTAAGATATGTCAAGTAAGAAGTTTCAGAAGATGAGTTTCTTTTAATTGTAAAACATTACAAGCTTTCGGGTAATGCCCTTCTACAGGTAAAATAAAAATAAAAACAAAATTAAAGGTAAATTAAGGCAACTAAGCAACTGAGAATTAAACAATATAAATATATATCAGCTAACCATAGAAAACAAAACAAAAATAAGATATATATACACACTCGCGTGAGACTACTCGCGCGTCTGGATTTTGTTTTTATTTTTATTTTACCTGTAGAAGGGCATTGCCCGAAAGCTTGTAATGTTTTACAATTAAAAGAAACTCATCTTCTGAAACTTCCTACTTGACATATAGATATCAGTAAATAATATTGAATTTGTGCGATTTCTATTCTAAAATATTTGCTTGGGGTTTGCAAGTTCAAAAATCGAACAGCTTTTCACATGTGAAGACATGTGGGGCACTTAGAGTAAAAAGCAGTCGCTAACTTTAACCCACTATGATTATCATGGCCTGTACCACGTGTTCTGGGGATACTAAAAAGGTGTAAATGGAGATAGTCAGAATAGTGTTGGATGTATGTGTGTAAACTTTACTATCTACATTGTGTTTCTAAATATAAAAATGAAAATGTACTTGTTGATGTTATAAAAGGCGATCCGTTGAGTATATTTATATAAAAAGGATTTGTGAAAGAATTTTATAAAGAAGGAGCAATCTCTCGAAATTTTGAGACAAAAATGTCAGGAATGTCATTTTATATAAATTGTATTTGTTGAGGGTAAAGTAAAAAAAACAACTGTTTGAGAGCAAATATTCCGTATGAGTCATATCATCTATTAATTCTTCAGCACCAATGGATAAACAGCAGACGTGACATTGTTGCATTCTTAACACGACGGTATTCTTAGCTTCACAATTTAATTCTGATAAATTAAATAAATAAGATTTGTTGTGACTGCATCTTTTCACCTTTTATTACAACCTAAGATACATTTCAAATTGGCGATTAAGGCGTAAATTCTCATGTAACATTTTCAATTAAATGAACTTTTTTAAAGAGTATATAAACAAAAATAGCTGTCTGTAGATGGGAGAGTTGCACTTTGATTCACTATTTGAGCTTAAAATATTTATAAAAATATCTTAATTTATAATACAATATAATGCGGCTTATGATTGTAAAACGACATTTGAAAATTATCCCGCATGTGTTTCTTTTGAACGAAAAATCGAAATTTATTTTTAAGGAGAAATATCATAAGGAGAAATGTCATTTTCAAATGTAATCTTAATTTATATTGATCTCTTCGAAAATATATCAGATTTTGAGACCCAGATAAAATTGTATCGAGGTTTTATAAAACAAATAATATTTATCACCACAAAGTTTGTAAAACGACATTTGAAATACTATCCCGCATGTGTTTCTTTTCAACGAAAATTCAAAATTTATTTCAAGGAGAAATAACGATTATTTCTAACCTTTTGGATGAGGTATGAAAACAAAGTATGCGTATCAAACCTCAACTACTTATCACTTACCCTCTAGTGCCAGGTTTCAAGAGGTTTGATTTGTTGGATTACCAAAAGTTTACGTATTATGAAAAAGAAGGTAAATGAGGTTATTGTAGGCCAATCTATCAGGTAATCGTTGCCTTGACCTAGAACGGATTTGTTCTCCTTATTGCCAACGCCAGAGTGGGGCATTTTACGTCAGGTCGCCTGACGGACGGAACGAGCGCCTATGGCACATTTGGCGCGGAAATTTACTACGTAGTTTCATCCTGTTGTTGTAATAGATGTATTGCTCTCATATAGCTCGTAGAGAGTAGATTAAAACTTTTAAGTAGAAATTACAGGTAGTTTATTGGAAACCTTTAAATTATAATTCTTTCTTGAGTTCATAATTCAATAAAATAATTCCTTGTTACAATAATAAGGTGAAATAATCAGGTTTCCAGAGATAAGTTTCTTTTTTAGAAATTGTATTTCAAATCTCTAGCTTTCGGGAATGATAGACCTTCTACGGGAGAAACACGATATCATCAATAAAATATCACACACACACAAAAGCCTTTATTAAGACACACAGGTCTTACAGAGGATTCTCCTTGGGGTTACAAGACGGAGATACCTATGAAAGTGGGAAATATACAAAGGGGCAAAAATGGAGAAAGATTATATACATATGATAAATATATACAGATTATTATTTGAATGATCCTATGGAAAATAAGAAAAAAAATATTTTTTAAATATGGAGGGAAGAAGTGGAGAGCGAAAAGAGGAAAAAAAAAAACAGGTATCAATGAAATATCATTATATTGTGTTTTTTTTTCTGGACTATCACATAAAGCTAGAGATTTAAAAAACAATTTTCAAAAAATAAACTTATTCCTGGAAACCTGATTTTTTCACCTTAATACTTCTTTATATTATTGTAAAATGTGTATAGAGCATATAGCATAGATTCAAGTTTTCCTATAGTAATTACGAATGAATTATTCAAGAGTTTTTAAATGGAAATATTTGAATTAAGGAATAAAGATATAGTAAAAGTATATCGTAAAGATAGAGGCTGCCTGGCCGGCATTCATATTTCTTTAAAATAAAGATACTTCGGCCAGTAAATATTTTTATTACCTCGACGTTTCGGCAAAATCTTTTGTCCTCGTCAGGAGCAAACAAAAATTAAAACATTTAGCAAGACGTTAAAAATCATTCTAAGGTTTGTGAGTTAAATATTTATTTTTGACTCGTGCTTTAGATGTTGTACAAAATATCAAATATCACGTGAGAACGCCCTTGAAACCTTAGAATGATTTTTAACGCCTTTCTAAATTTTTTAATTTTTGTTTGCTCCTGACGAGGACAAAAGATTTTTGTCGAAACGTCGAGGTAATAAAAGATTTACTGGCCGAAGTGTCTTTATTTTCAAGTTTCAAGTTTCTTTAGTATAATCCTAAAATAACTTCAATTAATAGATATTAGATTAAAAACTTTTTTCATTATCTTGTTCCTCTCTTTATCCAACCGAATGTGTACAATAACAAATAAATTTGAAACGATATCTATGATTTAGTTTCTATATTCTGAAATTTGTTATTCAAAATGAGAATTAGGAGATGATATTGGTATTATCTGACATGTGGTAATAGATGGTGGGCATGAAGGGAATTCAAGCGCATTTACAAACCGATTTTATATAATCCTTGAAATATGACAATCATATCTCTTGTAAATAGTAATAGATATTAAAATTCCAGTATAGTTTCACAAAATTGGTTGCTTGAATTTGTGGTAAAAATTGAAGTATAGTTAACATTGTTTCACATTTTCTTCACTCAAATGCTCTATATAGCAAAATTTATATATTAGATGTGTACTTAGAGATAAAACAAAATGTGAAGTAGGAATTATAAAATGATATTGTTCTGTTCTATACGCATATTTATAACCTTATAGAACACACACACACACAAAAACCTTTATTAAGACACACAGGTCTTACAGAGGATTCTCCTTGGGGTTACAAGACGGAGAAACCTATGAAAGTGGGAAATATACAAAGGGGTAAAAATGGAGAAAGATTATATACACATGATAAATATATACAGATTATTATTTGAATGATCCTATGGAAAATAAGAATATGGATTTGGAAGAAAAAAAAAGAAAACAAATTTTTGGAAATATGGATGGAAGAAGTGGAGAGCGAAATGAGGAAAAAACAGGTATTTACATATGGGACATACATGTAATGGAACAAGTCAATTCAAGCTCTTCTGCTCACACAGCACAGGTGGATCATGGCTTTTTTCAAAAAATCTTTAAGAGATTTTCCAGGAAAATCCGAGTGTTCAGAGTTGTAAGGTAAACACCGTTTTATCGTTGTGGGGGGTTAGATTATCGTACCTGCCCAAACAAATAATAGGATATTGGCCCTGTCCTCCTCATCAAACAGAAAATTTTGGTATGCTTAGATGTTCGGTTAAGTCTTTCTTTTTTACAGCATTTTTATAGAATTTATATAGATTCAAAGCTACTGAACTATTGTCTATAAAGTTACCTTATAGAATACAATAGTATTCAATGATTATGACCCTTGTATCGTATGATTTGTAGAAAAAATTATCAAGAGATCGGTTTCATGTGTAAAATATCTACAATTTACAGAAGCATCCTTCCTATTTTTGTTAAACACCATCACATATATTAAACCTTCAAGTGGAGACTTTATAAGCAAATTTAACATTAAAATATATTTTTCATCGCATTAAGGACAGTAGAAGTTTGATTTATTTGTGAAAGAAACACTCAGGTATTTACATATGGGACATACATGTAATGGAACAAGTCAATTCAAGCTCTTCTGCTCACACAGCACAGGTGGATCATGGCTTTTTTCAAAAAATCTTTAAGAGATTTTCCAGGAAAATCCGAGTGTTCAGAGTTGTAAGGTAAACACCGTTTTATCGTTGTGGGGGGTTAGATTATCGTACCTGCCCAAACAAATAATAGGATATTGGCCCTGTCCTCCTCATCAAACAGAAAATTTTGGTATGCTTAGATGTTCGGTTAAGTCTTTCTTTTTTACAGCATTTTTATAGAATTTATATAGATTCAAAGCTACTGAACTATTGTCTATAAAGTTACCTTATAGAATACAATAGTATTCAATGATTATGACCCTTGCTCATGGAATTCGTGTAACTCTTTACACAAGGGGATAAGAAACAACAACAACACAATAATTACAGCTCGAGGAGCATGAACTCATGGAATTCGTGTAATCTTCATACAAGGGGATAAGAGAAACAACAACAACACAATAATTACAGCTCGAGGAGCACGAACTCATAGAATTCGTGTAATCTTTACATAAGGGGATAAGAAACAACAATAACACAATAATTATAGCGATCTAATTAATTAAATTGACGAAATTGCTGGGAAGGTTCACTACTCATGAACTAAGCTTCTCAATTATTTTTCCATATTCAGTTCAATACACTTGTAAGTGTAGAAATTCGTTCAATTTTTAAAATTTTAAAATTCAACAGCGTTGAATGATTCCATCCTATTCATACAGAGTGCTATGTGTTTATTGTAGTTATAAACGTTTCTATTCTATCGTGGATCTCAAGATTTCGGGCCTTGAACATTGATGCCTAACTACAATGGGTAGCGATCCATCCTCCCGTAGAGGAGGACGTCAAGGCCCGAAAGTTTGAGATCTGATAATAAAAGATTTATACATGAGACCTATTCCATAATGATTTACCAAATGAAACAATAATAAATTCTCAGCTGAGGAATTTTTATTAAAACGAAAAATCTTAGTAAAAGCTTATGTGTGCAAATACCATATGTAAATACCAATTTTTTTCATTATTTTATTTATTTTGTTATTTTTTCTTTTTTCCCCGGATTTACGCAGACCAATCTGTTTATAAGCTTAATTGTCTTAATGGTGTTTTCCTGTATATACATTTTATTATCAACATTAAGTATGATTAGCTCTTTTTTATTATTTGCAGAGACTCTGTGGTAAATCCATGTATAAGAAATTTCTTTTCCTCGGATTTATCCAGACTGATCTATTTATTAACTTTTATTGTCTTTATTAAGTTTTCCTGTATATAAATTTCATTATTACCATGAAATGTGATTATCTTTACATATACATATATATTAAAAATAAAAAGAAGGCATATCCTGACCAGGAGTACATGTGCTTTTTAGAAGGCAGAGCACTATCTAGTGGAACAAAAATCAACTAAACGTTGATTTAGCCTATTCCCTGATATTTGGCTAACCTATTTTCTTGATAAATCAAGAAAAGCCATCCACGAACGCGTTTCGGGCTGTTGACCCTCGTCAGCGTGGAGCAGGCTGTACAAAAATGTTTTGGTCCCAGAGGCTTCTTGAGAAACCAAGAAATGGGTATTTGAGGTCAAACTTGCGTAAATACGTTTAACATGTGAAAAAATAATAAAAAAAAATAATAAAAAGGTCAGGAGTTGATATTAAAAATAAAGAAGGCATATCTTAACCAGGAGCACATGTGCTTTTAGATAGAGCCATATTTAAAATCCTAATTTCTAATTTATAGAGTACAAATAAAATATGGCTTCTCTTCATCACCATTAATTGCCAATTGGTAGAGTAAATATTCTTTAAGACAAATACCTCTAAAGTTTGAACAAGTTTAAACGTGTGAATATAATATGAGGATATCAAAACCAAAAAAAAATATTTGTATAAAGTAAATTAAAAACTCTCTTTAACAGATTTTTATAATATAGAAAACTTTCTTTTATTTAAAAACACTTTTCATTACTTGATTTAAAGAAACACAATCAAATACTATTGTTTTCGATGGTAATCACGGCAATTTCTTTGTTCCTGTTAGAGAATAGGCAAACCATTTATTTTCCTTGGCATTTTACCTCTTCCAAGGTAAGGGTAGTTTGGAGATTTTTCCGCATTTGTAAACACGACTTCATTTTAATGGTAATCTCGGTTTAAGCTGCGTGCGCAGCTCTATATAGAGGAAAATAACAAGCTTTACATCTGGTTCACCAATTAAACTCAACATAAGTAAATTATATAAATATTTGGAGATATAATCACATTATTGAACTTCTTTTTATATAATTATATATATATATATAGTATATATATATAAATTATTTTTATAGATATAATTGGAAAATTACTCTATTGAACTTCCTTAAATCAAAATGTGCCAATTATATACAACGAATTAGAAAGGCACTTTATATTTTGAACACATGAGCTTTTTAAATGGCAGAGCGTCATCTAGTAGAACAGAAATCAACTAAACGTTGATTTAACCTGTTCCCTGATATTTGGCCAACCCATTTTCTTGATAAATCAAATGGCGCTCTGCCATCTAAAAAGCTCATGTGAGCGCGGTCAGGATATGCCTATTTTGTTTTTAATATCAACACTTGACCTTTTTAATTTTTTAAATTGTTTTTTTTTTTTTTCATGTTTCAGCGTATTTACGCAAGTTTGGCCTTAAATACCCATTTCTCGATTTTCCAAAGAAGCCTCTGGACCAAAAAAAAATAGTTGTAGAGGTACAGCATGTACCACGCTGACGAGGGCCAACAGCCCTAAACGCGTTCGTGGTTGGCTTTTCTTGATTTATCAAGAAAATGGGTTGGCCAAATATCAAGGAACAGGTTAAATCAACGTTTATTTGATTTATGTTGCTTTTATTGGTGTCTATGTGTGTGTGAACCATGTCAATCACAATCAGTCAGCTAGTCAAAAATCGAGGTCTGTAGAATAAGGTTCTATAGATAATTTAAAATGCTCCTACCATACCCCGAGGGCTTACAAATTGTCACGGCGTTGATTACACACCTATAAAACCTTGAGATCTAATCAAACACATATTTTGAAAATTCTGATCTGAATTTCAACCCATAATTGGCGTAGTTGCACATTAAACCAGATGGTTTATATGTAAGGAAGCGATAACATTTTACTGGACATAAATAAAGTCCCTTTATGTTCTCTTGTAATTTTACCACATCTTGGTCATTTTATGTGTTTCATTCAGAAAAAAGAAAACATAAATGTTTTGGATTTATATCTGTATCCCACAAACATGATCATGGTAGAAATTTTTGTTCGATCTTTTTTACTTTGAAAATTCCATAATTTGCATAGCAGGTAAAACATGAATTTGTAATGTACCTTAACTCTACTTGAAAAATCTCTCTTTTATTTCTACATATCTTAGTAAAAATAGTTTTCAAGTATATGTGCTCAACAAAATTAGTGTTAATAATATATATATATTAATAATTTTTACCGATAGAGAGCAATAAATTTGATGATGATATTTAATATGTTTCTACACGGGCTTCTTTGTGATTTTGAGGAATATCATTGCTTGATGTTAACACAAAACAATAAGGCGCCATCTATATTTATAAAATGAAAGGATTTAAAAGCACGAATGTTTCTTTTATACACAATACAAACTTCTACTGTCCTTACTGCGATGAAAAAATATATATTGGGAGGGCTTGGCTCATCGGTGGTGAACCCTCCCAGCGGTTTCGCCAATTTAATCCACCAGACCGCTTCTCAGAGCTCTAATTGCTTGCTTTGTGTTAATTTATGCCTAACTGGCCTTTTCTTTATTGTTTGCGGAAGAGCATTGCTCGATGCAAATATTTGAATGTAATTCTACTGTCCTATAAGCTTATGTCCATAGTTTTCTTGAAAACCATTTCTGAGATACCATCCTTCAGTGCTGCGTATATAACCAGAATCGTCCAATACAGTATTATAGCTCTAAGAAGTGGTCTGGTGGATTAGATTGGCGAAATCGCTGGGAGGGTTAATCACTGATGAGCCAAGCTCTCCCAATATATTTTTTCATCGCAGTAAGGACAGTAGAAGTTTGTATTGTGTATAAAAGAAACATTCGTGCTTTTAAATCCTTTCATTTTATATATATTGCTTGATGTATTGAATTCTTAATTTAAGTATTTTTTCTCTCTACAGTCCCATACCTCTATAGTTATCTCAAAACAGACATTTACTCTACTCACTAGCAAGTGTGCATGGTATATAAGAAATTCATTCTAATGCAATAGTAGAGCGGTCTGGAGAATGAACTGGCGAAACCACTGATGAGCTATGCCCTCTCTGTTTCAATTTTTATTTATTGTAGAACAAGGTCTGTAGAACTATATCTTAATTATATGTTTTTAAAAGTGAGTTTAAAAATATTCCTAAATTTTAGCTGTAGATGGCGCTAAATTTAATTATTATATTTAAGACTTTAATATAATTTTGAAAAAAGTAGAGAAAATTTGTTGGGAGGGTCAGGTTCATCGGTGGTGTATGTGCTGTGTGTGAACCCTCCCAGTGATTTCACAAGTTTATTATATATTTTGGTTTATAAATATATATATATAATTATAATATATATATGGAATACTATATGGTAAGGAAAAACGAACATAGTTTCTCTAGGCTGCATTCACATATATCCACATGGAAAATTGCATCGAATCTTCAGCAAATAAATCATTAACTTTAAAATGATAAAAAAAAATTAAAAAAGTTTATTTTGAATGGTCTTGGATCATTTTGACCTATGAATATGATTAACAAGGAAAACCTGGAGAAAACTCTACGTTTATTAAGCTTAAAAGATAATTTTCTATGCACAATTAAGGTTCTAGCTCTTTTAGACTTGGGGAAAACAATGAACCAACTATAAGAATGACGAAAGCCAACAATCGCTTTATGAAAGGGGGATTTGAATGTGGATATATTAACACAATTGTATCGATTTTTTTAAGATAGCTAATCCCTGTGTCTATTGGCCGATTCGAAAGCTAACTGATTATCAAAAATTTGAGCCACACAGAGTGATGGTGGTGTCTTGTCCATGGAGCAGATCAGATCGGTCCGTGCACTCTGATCACAATACCGGCTAACAAAGGTGCCTTGTTCGTATGGATTTCCTCTTCTGGATTGATGTCTGTCATATAGAGGGCTGCAAGGATGGTCACACAGACCAAACTTTATTATTGAATATGGACGTTAAAAAGTAGTCTATATGCCTATTGGCAACTATAAGCCCAGAATACGTTATTTTTAAAGGTATAAATTAAAATAATGTGTGTGCATTGAGAGGTACAAAGAGCTACTGTTGAGTTTAT
>CP092886.1:30017770-30029377 GCA_030710605.1 Cordylochernes scorpioides | reverse complement strand
CAAATATTGTTAAATTCAGATGGTTTCTGTGTATATTTTGGAGGTGTAATCAACAACTTATAATTGAATTATCAAATTCTTATAATAAAAGACACTTCGACCAAATACATTTTTATGTTTTTAGACAAAAATCTTTTGTTCTCGTCTGGTAAAAATTAAACATAAAATATTTTGGCGAGACGTTACAAAAAAAAAGTTTATTTTGAATAATCTTGAATCATTTTGACCTATGAATATGATTAGCATGGAACCTGGAGAAAATTCTACGTTTATTATACTTGAAAGATAATTCTAGCCAAAATTTTTTATTTTCAATTTTTCCTGACAAAGACAAACGATTTCTGTCGAAACGTAAAAAAAACTTCTCTAGCTGAATTGTCCTTTATTTTAAATAATTAACATTGCGCCCCGGCCAGGTACCCTATATCTTAACGATTTATAAATGTTAAAGATAAAATGTTGAAGAAGGTGATCACAGCATTTCTAATGAGAGATGCACACGACAACTTAATGACATTATCAAAGGTAGTCATCATGTAAAGATGAACAATTTCACAGATGGCTACATTAGCATAATCCTGATTGTGCTAACAATTGAATTGGTATTGTTACCTGGACTGATTGTGGCAAACACTTTCAGTGAAGCGCTAATGTCCGATCCACTCTAGATAACACAATTATCGTGTTGGTTACCCGGGATTACTTGGATGTAAGTCCGAGATCAACCATATCAAACCTACTGAATCAATCGCTAATTGTTTTTTTTTTACATGGAGTTAGCTGAAGATATAATTTAAAATAAAGATTTTATTCAAAACATATATATTTTTCTTTCGTTTTTTAATGTGCTAAGCGTATTTACGCAGGTTTGGCCTTAAATACCCATTTCTTAGTTTTTTCGGGAAGCTACTGGGACCAAAAAATATTTTTTGGTCGCAGTGGTTCAGCCTACTCCACGCTGACGAACGCCAAAAAGCGCGAAACGCGTTCGTGGATGGCTTTTCTTGATTTATCAAGAAATTGGGTTGGCCAAATATCAGGGAACAAGCTAAATCAATGTTTAGTTGATTTCTGTTCCACCAGATGGCGCTCTGCCTTCTGTAAAGCACATGTGCTCCTGGTCAGGATATGCCATTTTTATATATATATATATATATATATATAATATCAATACCTGACCTTTTTATCTTTTATTTTTTCTTTAATTTATATATATATATATATATATATATATTGCACAATGCCCTTTTGAACTAAGATTATTTGACTGATTATGCGCCATAACAAAACGCGGCTGAAATGCCCCTGGGTAATTTCCCTGCGAAGCCGGATCCATTCGGCTAGTAATCTATCTGGAATATACCGTACTTGACGTATGAAATATATTATCTTCAAATTTTCTTATATATATTCACATCCTTGGAAAATTCTGGGAATCTATTCCAAAATTCCCGTCCCAAACAAACGAGAGTTGTTATTTCTAACCAACTCAATTTAAATGTTGTCCTTAATTTATTCAAATCCTTAAAACTCAATTTGAATAGCTCGTTAAGGACTTTTGTTGGGGTTTCCAAATGTTATAGAATTACAGGATGTACACGCTTCTCTGTTTATTATGCATTTATACACAAAAACGCGGAAGTTTATTTATAAAATATATATATAATTTTAACACATTTAGAAAATCATGAAAATGTGAATTTTCAAATTTGAAATTATTTTCAAATCACAACACACACATAAAAAATAATTATTATCAAACGGAAAATGAGGATTTGAAAAAACTTGTCTAATTTTTAGCGAGTCCTCTCAGCAGATCTCCCTCATCCCATATAACCTATCAAACCAATCCAAACATTTGTTATGTTCAATAATATAAGAATTATATAATTTTTTTGACAATTAAAATAATTTTATTGACATCTTGTCAATACATGCAAAGTGCACAGTGTGCACTATTTAAAAAAAGATAATATGCATTATATACACTGTGTACAATGAATATGGTGCCTCTGCCAGCGCTGCAGAGTTTGGTGGAGAATCGCCAGTGGGTCTCCAGCGACACCACACATTTCGCGATCTACGAATAATACGTAGATCGGTACTTCGCCGCTGAGGAGATGGTAATGGCGTGGTCCTCGAGACCAACTGGAAAGATCCAGGACTGCAGGTCCGGCGGTGGCTTACAAAGAGAATATAATGCTCATTTTTATTAGTGTATAGGAGCTAATTATTTTTAATCAAATAATGTATATCATAGATGGTTTATCGCCCAACAAGCTTGAAGACGTCCGTGGCTCACCTGCTGTGTGCATTAAAACCAAAACCTCGTAAAAGATGGACGATTGGTCATCGAAATATTAGATAGATAAAACTTATTAAATCCAAAATAAGCCTTATTTTAAATAAAATAATATACATATGTCATAATATATACTCTTCCAGGAATAATAGGGCAAACTTACAGTCGACCCAGAGAGAGACGGGAGGGTAAAGTCCGGTCACTTTAGACATCAGCGACATTCCAAGGGGAGACCACTGGGGCCCGTTACTTGGAACCTCGGGACTATTAAGACAGTTGAGGATTGTGTGCGACACGAACGGCCGCCCGGCTTTGCCGGGCCCGGCTCTCTCTCCCTCTCTCTCTGGTTGCCTGGGTTCCTCTTCCAACTTGTGGTGTGATTATTTCTCTTTCCCCACCTTATTTTATTGCCACATATACATATAATAGTATCTCCTGATGGTGCAATTGAACGTTTTTTTTTTCTGATGAATTACTACCATTTATTGAGAAGAAATATCACCTGAACGTTTTCCAGAAATTGGCAAATACTCTTTCTTGAATTAACACCAAAAAGTTAACGATATACGCGTTTCGGGCTGCTGACCCTCGTCAACGTGGTGTAGACTGTACGTGAATGATCCAGCATGGAATCATTACAGTTTGTTTTTATAAAACAATAAAATCATATAAACACACGCACAAATTAAAAAAAACTTCAGTCGATTATATTTTATAAATAGCTTAAAGCTATCAGTAAGGTTCAGTAACTCCATTAGGAGACGCACTCTTTCATTAGACTACCATCCTGATCTTCTTCCTTTTTCTTATTATCTCTTTTAAGCATGTTTTAGCGATTTACGTACATTTGACCATTTTCTTCTTTTAGACACGGTAATGATTTTCGTGGTGGATCGTTAACGTAGTCTGTACCCCGCTGTCGAAACGTATACGTCCTTGGCTTTACTTGGTATTTCAAGAAAGGGTATTGGTCAATATATCTGGAAATAAAAACCAAAGTTAATTTATTTCTCTGGTTAATGGCAGAAAACTACCAGCAACGATCAATTGCGTAATCAGGGGATACTCTTTTATTACATTACCACCCTGATCTCTTCCTCGCTTTTTAGATATTCTAAAAGAGATGCATGCAGTTAATATCCCAGAAATAGAAATCGGTAACTTTTTTATTCTATCGATTAATGAATATGAATATTGTTTTGAAAATAGAGCAATCCATAAATAAATTTTAATTAAAAAGGCATTTATTGGATCAAAATATCATTTATTTTAGGGGGGTCGGTGGAAGGCTGGTTAAACCGTATGGTTTCGACCACTACGACCCGGGTTCGATTCCCGCATTGGACACTTTTATGTTTAAAATAAAAAATGCTCCAATGGCCCCCGATTCTTGCAAAAGTCCAACCCCACCAGCGAGTGCAAGTAACCAAACGGGGCTCTGGCACATTTGTAAGTGCAAAGTCGAACTGCTTTCACATATGTAGACATGTGGTGCGCTTACAGTAAAAAGCAGTCGCTAACTACCCACCATGATTATCATGGCCTGTACCACGTGTACTAGGGATAAGCAAAAAAAATATATATATATATTTCAGTTGGCTGAACGCCAACCTTTATCAAGGTGTTATAACATATTTATATATATAAATAATATAACATAAATATGTTATAACACCTTGATAAAGGTTGGCGTTCAGCCAACTAATATATTGGTAAAATAAATGATATTTTGATCCAATATATGCCTTTTTAATTAAATGAATATTATGTAACCGGGAAGTTAAAATAAAAATGGTATTTGATGTACAGCAATGAGTAGATTAACACCTATCTCGAAAAACAGAAACCTATCCAACGTTATCAAAGTTAGACTTACAAAAATACTAGTACACCCCATATTTACATATGGAAAGTGAATCTTGGGTATTTATACAACAACAACAAAAAGCTTTATTAAGACCTTTTAGTCTTATACAGATTCTCCAAACAGAAATGTAGGATACATGCAGGAAAAAGGTAATAGTACCTTAATGGTAATATGATATTTATATACAGGAAAGTTATATAAAGGCAATAAATATATAATAAAGCCATAAAATGAATAATTAATGCCTCTGAAATGACCTCTTATCGTAGGGTGGTTTGAGTCTCATCAGCTTCACAAGAACCAATGCATGCCTTAGTTGAACTAAAGATTCAGAAAAGCCTGATTCGTAACAGTGAAGAGCTTAAATTCTGAGATAATATGGTCAGAATACCATTAGAATAGAAATGGAGGGCCTAGGTAAGCCATTGTTCAGAGAACGGTTAGGAGGAAAATAAAAAGACCCAGAACCGAGGCTGAAACAAATTAGATAGCCGGAGTCAAAACGAACTGAAGAAAATTCACCATTAGGTCCCCAGCTTTCTGTAATTGAAAAGAAGAATTTAAATAGTTATATATCTGTGATCGAATATTTTGATTTTATATTAGAAATAAGAACGCAAAACATTTCAAAATTATTATCAATACCGGCGCTAATGTTTATTTGTTTATTTTTGAAAGACAGATTTCTACAACCGTGAAATTTAATATGGAAAAAAAACTTAGCTGAAGAATTGTTCCCGAAATATTTTCAATAATTTCTCAAACACAAAATTATATCTCAATGCTTAATCAAAACAAAAATTTTCCTAATTAGAGAACAAAATGTGGAGGATTAGCAAGCAGACTATACAGTAGTGTTGTGGCGGTCTGATAGATCAATTGGCGAAACCGTTGGGAGGGGTCATCACTGATGAGCTAATCCCTCCTATTATATTTTCATTTTCCATTTAGTGGTTGTAGAAATTTGTCTTTTTAAAAATAGAACAAATAATTAGCTCGCTGATAATAATGATAAATTCGCATATTTTTTCTATTTAGGGCACACATCGGTTATATTTCACTCTTGGACAGTTGTCCTTGATGATATCTGGGTAAATATATTCCAGGAATTATAGATACCTTTCTCAAATCAAGAATGAATTTTCTGAAAAACGAAGCAAATAATACTTTCTTAAGTTTTTTTCCCCAAGAAATCCCTAAATACTTTCGTCCAAATTTTTATAATACTCAATTTGTTACAAACCACGGAAATTTAAAAATTTTTAAAATAGAATAAAGGCAGTGGAGGATTCAAGTTGCTTTTGTGGTATTGAGGAACAGACCTCAAGACATCTACTGATCGATTGCCCAGCATTTCAAGATTATAGAATGAAGAATGAACTAGTTGTTTGTGAACTTAACGATTTAATTTCCGATAAAAAAATCATATTTAAAGTTCAATTCACATTTTGTAAATACATTCTAAACTTTCTACAAAATCTGGATCTCTAGTGTTTTCATGTGTTGAATAATATAAATAACTTATGTAAATAAACTTTTCTCCTTGTTTGACGCAAGTATCCCTTGCGGGATATAGCGCTATGGGAATAAAATAATTGAATAATTGATAAACTTAAATATTAAATATTATATATTATTCATTAATTTAAAAAAAAATTGATAATTTAGATACAAATAAGAAAAACAAATTCCTGAAGTGGATTGCAACATCCGGGTTGACCCCCCATCGAACGTCAGGAAGCAGTAGTTCTTAATGTCTTCCTCTACCGAGAAGGTGAGACGCAAAGCTTCCGCCTCCAAATCGACCCAGAAAATTTAAGTACACGTCAATTTTATTAATTCCAATGACCACCTACAAGGTTTGTCCCATAAATATCTTGCCCAGACGGTATAAATATATATTGCAAAAAGTCTGAAAACAACGGAAAAAAGTTTCTTTTATTGTTTTATATCAATAAAACAAACTTCTCTCCGTTGTTCTTGAGCTTTTTGCTATTTAACTAAGGAGATTATTATTTAGAAGAATGAATAATATTTGATAAAAGGTTAACATAGTTCTGTCTTTTTTCTCATCTTAATATCTTCAATTCTTCCCTTTTTTTTCTTATGTTCCGCTTATATGACGCGTAACTACCGAGGCTTCAGCGTGAACTTGTTATAGCCCTTATTGTTTGAAAAAATTAATTAAAAAAAAACCTTTTTGATACCTTAATATATTCATCATCCACTTTCCCTTTAACCTTCTTTCTTCTTATGCTTTTTTCTTTCATATATATATATATATATATATATATATATATATATATATATATATATATATATATATATAAATGCAATCTAAAATGCAATTATTTTATATATTTTTAAAGCATATAGTTTATTTTAATTCATTGACTGTTCTACATTTTTTGACCAAAGATTTAGAAGATACCACTTTGAATATTGTTGTAAATATGTATAGTTAAGCTACCTATTTTTTTAAATCACGAATATATAATTCATTTTATAAATTTTATATAACTGAAAAATAATTTTATGTTTAATTTACTTCAAGTAATTCAAAATAAAAACTACTTGATATGAGTAAATAATTTATTTGCTTTTTTCACGACTGCATCTCCAATTCTATCTTTTTCAACAACAAAACAAAATAATCATAACATATATATGCAATACTGTTAATTTCTGATCGGTAATATATATATAGCTTGCTATATACTGACAACATATTATCAAATAAATATCAATTTACCGCGAGGGTTAGTTTAAAAGGTATAAAATCTATTTTTAATATAATATATAAATATATATATATGGATATATGGCAAAGAAAATATAATTTAATACATTAAAAAATGTTTAAAACATCATTACTCGTGAATATCGTGGGTATCATATGTTTTTCAAGTTTGAATCCCAAAAGAAGATGGCGAACGTCTTGTTGAAAATTGGATGTTTAGAATAAGCAATATTGATCCAGGGTAACCTTATTATTTAATATAACATATATTATCTTTGTGTATATACTCTATCTTATGAGAACTTTGTTAAGTTTAGAACTATTTGTACAATAATTTACAAAACACTACTAATCCATCGTGTAAATATTTAATCATATATATGTAAATAATACTAGCACACCACAATAGTCCTTTGGACTTCGTGCTTTTGTAACAATAAATTTAAAAATATATATGCATACAATATATAAAATTAATTGTTATTTATTTTTTTTCTTTCATATTTTTATATTTTCTAATCGACCATCTAGTACCGCTATGTTTTATTTTAAATAAGATTTCGTCTTGGTTTTTCTAAAAAAATAATAATAATAATAAATAAATAAAAGAATAAAAATCCACACAACGGCATAAATCACTTCATTATCACTTTCAAATTTCTTTCCTTTCAATGTATTTTTAGAGGTCAGAATGAGTAATGGTCGCTAAGAGCTAAATCTCGAGAATAAAGGGCTGATTGATGATTTTGAATCTGCATTCGTCCATTGGAGTGGTCGAAATGGCCGTTGCTTGAGCGGGCTCATTGTCATGATGGTAGAGCACACCTCTTTTGAGTTATTCTTATTTTTAAATTATATTCATATATGTATATGTGATAAAATAATATAAAATAAATAGGTCAGGTGATGATATAAAAAAAAAAAAAAAAAAAAAAAGAAGGCATGTCCTGAACAGGAGCACATGTGCTTTTTAGATGGCAGAGCGATATCTTGTGGAACAGAAATCAACTAAACGTTGATTTAGCCTGTTCCCTGATATTTGGCCAACCTATTTTCTTTATAAATCAAGAAAAGCCATCAAAGAACGCGTTTCGGGCTGTTGGCCCTCGTCAGCGTGGAGCAGGCTGTATCACTACGACCAGAAATCTTTTGGCCCCAGAAGTTTCTTGAGAAACCAAGAAATGAGTATTTAAGGCTTAACTTGCTTTAATACGCTTAACATGTGAAAAAATAATAGAAAAAAATAAAAGGTCAGGTGTTGATATTAGCACATGTGCTCCTGGTCAGGATATGCCTTCTTTGTTTGTTATTTTTAATATATGTATGTGGCAATATAGTGGTAATGATGTGGTGAGTTGAGAAATAATCACACGATGAGTTGTTAGAGCTAAAAATCCAGGCAGCCAGCCGAGAGAGAAAGTGGTGGCGAGTGAGACGTTATCTACTGAACGACTGTTTTTCCCTGTGTACACAAGCGGGGCTAACAAAAGATAAGCGCCAGGTGGTGACGCCCCCCTCAGGAATGTGACCAAAAAATGGTCGTAAGTTAGTTTTCTTAGCTTTAGCTGCCCATCTCTCTCTCGTCGGCTGTTGGATTGTTTTATTAATCCTGGAAGAGCATATATTATGACATGTATGTATATAATTTTACCATTAGCGAATAAATATGAATAACATTTATATGACTACCCCAACCCTCTTTTCCAAGAAATTAAGATTTATTAATCTTTTGCAATTTTTAAAAAAATTGACACCCTGACCTTGTCTGCAGAGAGATTTTTGTGACTTGAATTTTTTTTTAAGGGAAAAGATTAATGAGTTGGAATTTTTCCATTTCAAATGCAGAGTTTTGTTTCTGGTTCAAAGTGGTGAGCCTAGGTTACCTTCAAAGTTAAATATTTTTAAAAAATTATTCTTATCCTGGTTTAAAAGAGCTTCAAACATTCCATTCTCCACTAAACTCTGCAGCGCTGGCAGAGGCGCCATATTCATTGTACATAGTGTATATAATCCATATTATCTTCTTTTTTTTAAATAGTGCAGACTGTGCACTTTGTATGTATTGACAAGATGTCAAAAAATTATTTTAATTGTCAAAAAAAATTGTCAAACATTCAATTTTGATCTCAATCACTGAGTTTTTTCTCTGGAGTTAAAAATTTCGAAATACGTTTTGCAGTTACCTTTTATTTATTTTAAAATCCTTCTTTAAAATTTACCCAATTGATATTATATTACTGTTACAATCTTGAGATAGCTAGCTTATCTTTATTCTCCTATCTTCTAGAACAAATTTATGGATATTTTTTCAAGATTTTCATTAGTTATCGTCTTTTTGTTTTAGTCTTCCTTCTGTGCTCTACATCTTGGCATAAATGTCTGCTGATCTTAAATACCAAAGCCTATTTTTCAAACACTATAGAATAAGATAGTTTCTTCTCACAAATGGTTTTATAATATCATTATATATTTAAATAGTTTTAGTTTATTTCTCGAAATTTTAGATTTTTTAAATTCGAATATTTCATTACAGATTGTTATACGCGTATATTGAAAATGGCATATCCTGACCAAGAGCATATGTGCTTTACAGAAGGCAGAGCGCCATCTGGTGGAACAGAAATCAACTAAACATTGATTTAGCCTGTTCCCTGATATTTGGCCAACCCAATTTCTTGATAAATCAAGAAATGTCATCCACGAATCCACGAGCTTGTTATATATGTTATATATTATATTACAGTTATAACCTTGTGTAAGAACGGATCTTGTTTAATAAAGGTTTAAGGTATGTTTTTTTTTGTTTGATGATGATGGAAATAAATAAGTGTGTGTCTCTTCTTATTGTTTTAAAATTCAATAAAAATCATATATATAATGTTCATGCTAGATATTTACATTATATTATATATTATATTGTGAATATATTATATAAACATATTTCAGCTAAAAGAGTAAAAACATCGATGAAATAATGATAGTAAAAACCTTGAAATTTTCATCGTGGAGCAACGTATGACGATGTAGCCATCTAAAAATACAAACAACCAAAAAAGGCTGAGAAAAAAAAACTCAATGTTTGTTGAAAAAAAAATCTAATTCAGTGACATTGGTTCTTTTTCTGAGGAAACAAGGGCAGAGGAGTTAAAAAATACGCTAAACAACCACCAAATAAATTGTAGAACCAGTTTGATGGGACACATAAAACCCTGGCCGCCAAAATTTATAAGAATTTGAAGCCTTAAATTTAGAAATAATGAAATATATTTAGAATGCGAGTGATGACGCCATGTTTGCCCTGGAGTTTCAGAATATTTGTGAGGAGAGTAAATATTTGAAGCGACAGTTGACAGAGAAAATAATTTTGCATTCCTATAAAATGAAAGGCAAACTTTGGGCATGACCATTGCCAAACATTGCAACTTCCATTACTCTCGAAAAAAATGTTGAAAAAAGCCTTTCTTCTTGAAATTCGAATGATTTAGAGTTCAAAATAAGATATATTACACACATTTTTGTCTCGATGAGAAAAATCAATAGAGAAATATGTGAACCTGTGTTTTGAAAGCGCAGGTATAGGCATGTAATAGGCAAAATCTGACTATTTAGGTGCGCAGTCATATCTTCCCTTAGATCCTTCTGCTAAAATCTGATACTGATCGTTTCCAAGTAAAAAGTCTTCGATCTACTAATCCCTGGATTGTTCTCGAGTATTTGTACAATAATACCGAAGATCTACCTGGTGGATGGATCATTCTATAGTATTAATATTTGTACAATAATATCGAGGATCTACCTGGTGGATGGATTATTCTCTAGTTATAATATTTGTACAATTATACCGAGGATCTACCTGGTGGATGGATCATTCTCTAGTATTAATATTTGTACAATAATACCGAGGATCTACTTGGTGGATGGATCATTCTCTAGTATTAATTATTGTACAATAATACCGAGGATCTACCTGGTGGATGGATCATTCTCTAGTATTAATATTTGTAAAATAATACCAAGGATCTACCTGGTGGATGGATCATTCTCCAGTATTAATATTTGTACTATAATACCGAGGAACTACCTGGTGGATGGATCATTCCCCAGTATTAATATTTGTACAATAATACCGAGGATCTACCTGGTGGATGGATCATTCTCTAGTATTAATATTTGTACAATAATACCGAGGATCTACCTGGTGGATGGATCAGTCTCCAGTATTAATATTTGTACAATAATACCGAGGATCTACCTGGTGATGGATCATTCTCCAGTATTAATATTTATACAATAATACCGAGGATCTACCTCGTGGATGGATCATTCTCTAGTATTAATATTTGTACAATAATACCGAGGATCTACCTGGTGGATGGATCATTCTCTAGTATTAATATTTGTACAATAATACCGAGGATATACCTGGTGGATGGATCATTCTCTAGTATTAATATTTGTACAATAATACCGAGGTACTACCTGGTGGATGGATCATTCTCCAGTATTAATATTTGTACAATAATACCGAGGTTCTACCTGGTGGATAGATAATTATCTAGAATTTGTACTATAATACCAAGGGTCTACCTGGTGGATGGATCATTCTCTAGTATTAATATTTGTGCAATAAGACCGTATATCTACCAGATGGATGAATCATTCTCTAGTGTTAATATTTGTACAATAATACCAAGGATC
>CP092886.1:29988423-30017670 GCA_030710605.1 Cordylochernes scorpioides | reverse complement strand
TTTGTGTGTGTGCGTGTTCAGAGAGATTTGAGTTTCAGGTCTATAGCTCATGTTGTATAGCAAGTACCACATATAATTGGATTTACAAAATTATAAAGAAAATAGTACAAAATTGAAATTATACTGGGATCAGGCTGATAAATTAGGATAAAAACATCTCCTGGTCGTGCAACTAAAATTTACTGATAGCTTGCGTCATCTATTGGAATAAATCTTTCCAGTAGGTCTCGAAGACCAGGCCATCACCATCTCCTTAGCGGCGAAGTACGCGATCTACGTATTCTTCGTAGATCGCGAAATACGTGGTGTCCCTGGAGATCCACTGGCAATTCTCCACCAAACTTTGCAGCGCTGGCAGAGGCACATGTTCTTTGTACATAGTATGATGCATATATATAATTATATATATATATATATATTAAATAGTGCAGACTGTGCACTTTGCATGTATTGACAAGATGCCAATAGTTGATTTTTTAATTATTCCAAAATTTAATGCAGAAGGTTAGCTTTTCATGATTAATCAAGAAGGGCATTTAGCCAATTCTGTGGTAATTAAAAATCAACGAATAATTTATATTTATTCTGACAGATGGTGCAAGCCATCAGCAAATTTTAGTTGCACGATCAAGAGATGCCTTTTTCTAAACATAAAGAAAATGCTAAGTAAATATCTATCATAGTTTGAAATATATTCGTGGTTCGACCGCACCGAAATTTTACATAATTTCCTAATAGTTTTCCAGAGAAAAGAGATCTCAGAATGTTATTTTATGAATTAATTACGGAATAAATTATTGTATATATATAATGGGGGATGGATGGAATAAATATTTATTAAGGCGACACAGGCTTTAAAGGAAATCCCGAGGTGCTTAAAACTCCAATGATGCGCTTATTTCAACATTTTTGAAAAATGGCGCAAATAAAATTAATAACCAGCCTAATAAATGGGGTCTTAAAATAGTTATCACAATCTAATAAAATGTGCGTAAAAGGATGGAACATGACAAATGATTTCATCTCTTTCATACATCTCTTTTGAATTGAACTGTCGGGGAAAACCCTCCGGTTTTCCGCATTCCCTCTTCATGCCGGATTCGAACTGAATTTCCTAAATTGAAAACTCGTGAAGGCAAATCATTTTGAAATAATTGGAAGCCGTAGTCGAGGCAGACACGGCAGCCCATCAAGAGACATTCTCTAAAAAAATCCAGATCTACTTCGCAAAGAGTCAAAAACTTATGCACGAATAAGTATAGGAGCATACGAATTATAAAATTGTTATTTTAGAGAAGGGTAATAATACTTGGTACATTTTCATATAAAGTAAAATATGTATATTGTGTGTGTGTGTGAACGTTATAATTTTATAAAATTAAAATTACCTAGCTCTTCTTATTGTAATTTATTGCGAAAGTTAAATCCATGGAAATAGACGCATATACAGTATATTAATTTGGTGATAAATAAAAGTTGATTTTTTAACAGTTGCTTTCAAATGAGTCATTCTAAACACGCTCTCACACACTTGAAATAACTAACTTTATTATTCAAATTTTTTTTAAAATCATCAGAATCAAAAATGTTGATTTCGGTTGCATAAATTCTTTTGGTTCAGGGAGGAAGCGGCGAACTCATTGTAGTCCGATTTTCGGATAACTGAACGTTGCTTACAACAACAAAAAGCCTTTATTTAGGGTCACTGACCCTATACAGGATTCACCAGAGGTATGCATAAGAACAAAGCAGTGAGACAAAGGAAATAACGATATAGACAGAAGAAAAAGAAAAAAAAACAAGAAAGAGAAAGAGGGAAGCAAGAAAAACAACACAAAAAGAGTAGCAGTATGAAAGTGAGGAGTGAGTGTCACTTGGCCTTCTTCTGAGATATGGACTTGTGGAAACCATAAAACGCCGTAGCAATATACTTATTCTGGGTCATATTGTCAATTATTGATGGAAGTGAACTGAACGTTTCTTTTTCAAAGAGTTGTTGGCGAGTTGGAGAGAGAGATGCAAGTTTTCGTAGTACAGCCAAATTGGACTGTTGACAGACTTTTCAAAGACCGGATCTTAAGACATTGGACAAGACACCACCACCACCACATCTTACGAATTGGTTGAAGTCTTGTGGAATCTCTATATTCCTGTTTATACTATTCTTGTCAATTAAAGGAGAGTAAACTTTCTAAAAATAATTTTTCCTGCTTAATGGAGATCTTATGATTTATGATTTCAGCGTTGTGCTCCAGTTTGAGACATGGTTATTTACGATAGCGTGCTCAACTAGTAAGGAAAGTGGTCGATTATTTTGTAGGGCGGACTTGTGCTGCTTCACTCGCTCTTCCAAGGATTTTCCTGTTTCACCTAGGTAGATGGATGGCCAGGAACTAAAAGAGGAATTTGTGAACCAGATTTGTTCCTGTGATAAGACGATACCGTAACAACAGACAACTAAGAATACAACTTCGCCATCTCCAACCCGGAAACTGAAACTCTAGACAAATAAAATAGGGGATTTTACTGTTTCATTATTCACACACAAAAAGAAAATACGCATACAAACCTATCTTAAGAAGGAACCTGTTGCATACGAAAAAAACCACGTGGCCCGATTACCTACATTATTTTGACTCTCTTTTAAGACATACAGAAGATCGTGTGGTCCCTCGATGAAATTTTATATGACCTTCACCGCTTCTTAAGTAGAGTTTCTTAAATCAACAAATATATTGAAGAGAAATAATTAAGAATAGACACATATGAAGAATATATATTTTTAAAATAAGTTATATATATAAACATATTAACATAATTATATTTCGAATGTATCGAATGACAATTGATCTTTTAGTTTTTGTTGCCATTTTTTACAAGATTTTATGCATTCGGTGGAGATTACGGAACGAGCGATGTTCCTGGCCTTTCTGCCTGGGTAGCTTGAGTGATCTTGACGCTTGGTACCTTGACGCTAAAACATATTTCTCACTGGTATATATGCCTACACTTTAGAGAGAGGAGAATATAGTGGAATATATATATATCGAAGGACAAACTACTTGGTGCGGTCAATAAGTAAGTTTAGTACCTGGCCTCTCTCGAATTCCCACAAGCCCACACGCACGGAAAGGAATTAGAATAATAATGGTCTAATATATATTTAAAAATAAAGTTAAAACTAATATTAATTGTTTTATGAAAAATTCTTTAGTTCAGAATGACGCGTCGTATCGTTAAACCGTTCGAAGAATCACAAAGAGTTAACTGAAAAAAAGATAAGAGTATCAGATACCTTCTCAGTACTTGCTGTACCGTGGCAGTGTGGCCTTGTGTGAGGGTATGACCCGAAGGTCTTCCAGTGGCATTTAACGGCTTTTTCCCGGCCCTTGGAAAATTTACAAGATGCTTATTTTGGATTTGCATACATATGCGAATGTTCCGTAGTCATACCTTCTGGTGGCCATTCGGCTGCTTAATGCCTTCCTGGACTCGACTAATTCATGATCACTTACTCACGTTTTCCGCAACGACGAATACATTCTAGGGTTTATGCTGGAAAATTGGCAAATATACTTCTTTCTTCCTCCATGTTTACGTGGATATTGGATGCTACAAAACGGCACGCTTGAATTTTGACCAAGTTATAAAATCTCTGTAGTAGGATTGATTACACAAGACGGATTATATTTCAGCACACATACAAAAATATATAATATAAATTGTTTTGAAAATAGAGCAATCCATAAATAAATATTTAATTAAAAAGGCATATATTGGATCCAAATATCATTTATTTTACCAATATATCAGTTGGCTGAACGCCAACCTTTATTAAGGTGTTATAACATTGTTGTTGACACACTTTAAAATGTTATAACACCTTGATAAAGGTTGGCGTTCAGCCAACTGAAATATTTGTAAAATAAATGATATTTTGATCCAATATATGCCTTTTTAATTAAATAATATAAGTTGAAAACATCGCGCTCTTTAATAAATCAGAAATCCTCCTAAGTATAAGATATTTATACAATATAAAGAAGAGATCGCTAATACAATAAATGCTCACAAGCTCAATGATAAACTTCTCAAGAGGTTTCAATAGAATAATCTACTAGACATCTAATATGCATTGCAATCAAATAAATTGATTTGAGAGTAAAAATAAAATGTGATGTCGCTTTTTAAGCCTGAGCTAAAAAAGTATCTAAGGAATAAAACTATTGAGCACTTACATATAAAACAAACTTTCCATTGTACTTACTGCGATGAAAAGATGGAAGGGCTCAGACATCTGTGAACTCTCCCAGCGGTCTCGCCAATTTATCAACCAAACCGTTTTTTAAAACTCTGTATTGTACGATTCTGCTTATATAAGCGACAATGAAGGATGGAATCTTAGTTATGGCATGTCAGAAAACTATGGACAAGAGCTTTTAGGACAGTTGAATTACATAGAAACATTCGGGCTTAATAGTTTTATTTCACACACACACATGGAGCTCCTATACTCCAGGCAGCGCAGCACCCAACAACTGCCTCCTGGTCCGACGCATGTCCAATGGCCACACGTTCCTTTGTACATACGTCATGGTTAGCGAATCACTGAACAGGCGAGTGTGGAATCAGCCGCGCTTTAGTCTTCACTTTCCTCGTCCAAATGAACGTCCAAATTCGGCGATTCAATTAATCTCCTCCAAACGATGACTGCGACCTTGTAGAATTTAAATAAACCAAAAAGAAGACATTGATCAAACGTCATTGCATTCATCCAGTTATAAATTTGTTGACTATCGTATTAAGACAAGGATAAATCACCCAAGAGTTCCCCTCTTTGTTTCTCCAAGTAACAGCAATCAAAAATTGTTTAGATAATTTCGTTTTGTATTCTGATAATACATATATCCCAAGTTAAAGGACAGTCAGTCCTCCAGCGCTTTGATCGATTTTCTGGGAATAACACCCATAGGAGTCTCAGTTGCGCATTAAGTCTTTTAATTGCCAGAGAAGTATTTGTGAGTAGATATAGTTCTGCTGTTATTGAATTTTTAAAAAGCATTTAAAGTGACTATAATGAGAAGTATTTAGGATTTGCGAATTGTCATTTTGAATGTTTTGTTCAGTTGCTATTCGAATAATACCGGGTATTTCGGCCTGTATAACAGTATAGTCGGTACAACCCTTCGAGAATGAAAAGTCCTTTGAATCTAAGATTGATAATTTTATTTCTTGTATACGGATGGAGCGTTATTGTCTTATAATTAAAGGAGAGTATAAGTGTTCATTCTCACTTTTTCAAACGTGAACAAGCCGCTTCTCTTTTACAATTCGAAGTGCTAGCAAAGCTCGTGGAGAATAAATCGCTAAATCGTCGGATAGGTTAACGCACTTTTTAAACCTCTTAACCGGTTATTATTGGATATGTATATAAGAATATTCAAATATTTAAACATAAATCTGTGCTTAAACAGCGTGGCATCACCAGACAGAAATTAAAACCTGCATAAGGTCCACAGGCTATTCCAATAACAATATTTGTAAAAGAAATAATCTTGAAAGTTTCAAAAACTGCTTATCAAATTGCTAAGAGAGTTAAAGGCTTGAGGAAAATAAAAGCCTTTTTATTGTTGTATTAGAATATTTTTGCTAGTACAAAACATTTATTCTCTGTTTGTGTAAAAAATGCATCATTTAATGCATCAATATTCCTGCTTCGCTCTGCATATATATGTATACTTAGATTGAATATAAATCGAGGAGACTTACAAGATTGAAAATTAAAATAGAATAATAAAATGGCACATGCTTGGATATCGAATTGAATAAGATCGTGTAAGATTTAAAATAAAATGGTTTCTGCATAACATTGTGTCATATATACATCACAGTGCCATCAGATCGCAAAAAGAAGTCGGTGATAGGTTAGAACTTTTACATTTTCAGAATTTTAATTTTAAAATAATATTTTTTGGGGTATTGTGAATATAAAAACCATTTATTTATTCGTCTCTATGTGTCCAATGGGATAAAACAAAAGTTCTGATATACATACCCCGAAAACTGTGAAATTAAAGGACACAACGTTTCTAGTTTAATTAGTCAAATGTGTTTTTAAAATTTATTAGCCGGCTCTGATAGCGAATGTCGGGAATTAGGGCTGGGCGACGAAGGTTCAGCTAAGCTGGGTGTAGGTCCAGATGGTTGTTTACAGCAGCCCAGTGTCGCTCCCAGGTCATCTGTCATAAGATCCCCCGCGTCTAACCGGGTCAGTGATAGGACAGACAGGGCGTCGTGAAGTTGGGGCGACTTCCGCTTCTGTCTTGAGACATTCCTCGGGCCTCTCCTTCCTCTTCACCGGCGCTGACCCCACAATGGGCGTCGTCCGCATTGTGCGTCCCGCAGACCAATTTTTTACAATCTCCAACTGGGAGTTCAAGAGATGTTTTCCATCCCGAGAATAACTACCGCTGGGAGGTGAAATCTCTACCTGCTCTCTATGTTGATACTAAAACAATGATAACAAAATTGGTGTATCTCTATTTTTTCACATAAGTTAATCCTCTTTCTGTTTTGTAAGATGACCCATTCTTTATATAAACATTAATTAAATATACACATACACTTTTACTACCTGTTTCCATGCTGTTCTTTTTTTTTTTTTTTTGCTTATCCCTAGTACATGTGGTACAGGCCATGATAATCATGGTGGGTAGAAGTAGGCGACTTGCTTTTACTGTAAGTGCACCACATGTCTATACATGTGAAAAGCAGTTCGACTTTGCACTTACAAATGTGCCATAGCCCCGTTTGGTTACTTGCACTCGCTGGTGGGGTTGGACTTTTGCAAGAATCGGGGGCCATTGGAAGATTATTTTTTTAAACATAAAAAAGTGCCCAATGCGGGAATCGAACCCGGGTCGTAGCGGTCAAAAACCAACGGTTTAGACCATCCTTCCACCGACCCCCCCCCCCCCCATGCTGTTCTAAATATAAAAAACTCTAAAGAGTTGTAATTCTCATTATATTTGGTCAGAAGACCCTTTTCATCTCTATTATATCAACATTTGTTAAATGTGGGTAGAAATTGAGGAATACTTTGGCAACCATTTTAAAAGTAAGATCTAAAGGGCTATTAAGCTAGAGAGAGAGAGAGAATTTAATTTTATTAAATCTCTTAAAACCTCCAAATTGAGGCGGCAGGGCGTTTACTAAATCATATATAGAGGTAAACTTTTATATTATTGTATGACGCACCTAAAAAAAGCCATATGATCCAAAAACATCGTAGAAAAATTATAATATCAGCAGCATATTATATTTGGAATTTTCATTATAGATGTATGAAGTTCTTTGCCAAAAACATCAAACAATAATAAATGAATATAAAAACATTTTGAAAATATGGGGAAATGAAAATTATGGGGGAAAAAGAGAAGCGTTTATATCTATAAATTGAGAAATGAAGTTTTTTATTGATCCAGTATGCACACAACTCATTGATTTTAAAAATAAATATACGAGGAGATCAAGTGGTCAAATTAAGAAAAAAAAAAAAGTCCTGAGAACTGAAAGTTTCTAATTGGGTCCGCCATCTTTTGGAAAAACAACAACAAAAATCTTTATTAAGACCTTTCAGTCATAAAAATATTCTCCGAGTAGAAATGTAGGGTACATGCAGGAATAACAGTAATAGCATTGTAAAGGTAATATGAAATTAATATACAGGAAAACTTAATTAAGACAATCAAGTTAATAAATAGATTAATCTGGGTAAATTGGAGGAAAATAATTTTCTTATACTTGGATTTACCCTGGAATCTCTGCGAGTGAAAAAAAAAAAGTAAAAGCTATAATCATATATTCATCTTTTGGAATAAAAATAAACTAATCGATGATAATTTTCATTCAGTCAATATTTGAAACATTTGGATAATATTCTGGACAAAAAATAGTTTGCACAAGTGACATTGATATATCATAGAATACTAGAACATTGATACTCCAGCAGCTTATAAAAATTCAATATATCTACACCAATATAAATATTTTAAAGATCCTAAATAAAACTTTGATTTCATGATATATATATTATTATTATTATATCTTTGATTACTTTTACAGTTATTATTTATTGAGGTTGTAAATAAAAATTTATAAATAGACTGACCATTCGTTATACTTTTTAGAGAAAAACTTGTAACCTTTTTGACAAATAAAGTTATAACCTTTGATACAAACATATACGAAGCTGTAAATCAGTTGTGAAGTTGATTTTTAACATTTTTTATTTTATTTGTTCTCTCTTTAATTGAAATATAGATTAATATTCATATAGCTTTTTTTAGGCCTTTTTATTCCTTGATATTCTCCTACCTAGAGATATTAGCAGAACTTTTATTACCCGAACCAAATTAACGAAGTGAGTTTTAGGAATTTCTGCTTTGTGAATTCACTCTTGTCATCGTCCCCTACACGTAGAGCATCTTAAATCAATGAACTCCCTTAAGAAACTTCGAAAGTTCGAAGTTGTCCGGTTAGAGAGAACACTTGAAGTTCTTCAGAAAAAAAAAACACTTATATGTCTGAAATATTAATTTTACTTCATTGACTTTTCGAGAAAAATCGTTTGTACTTGTCAAGATAAATTAAAACAAAATGTTTAATGATCTTTACACGTTTCCAACACCTTGCCCCATATTTTTTAATCCTAAGGGGGTAAAGGTTTTTGTCGATAAAATATAACTTCTCTGGCCGAAGTGTCCTCACAATACTAAACAAATAAACACATTACACTATAAAAGCAATAAAGTTATTCTAAGTAAAGGTACCTCCTAGGTATCGACTAATTTGAAAATATTCTTTAGATAGAAGCACGCCAACATGTTCTGAAAGAGAGAATTCTTTAAAAACAACTTTTTTATTATTATTATTTTTTATATAGAATGAAGGTCATTCTAATTTTGTAACACTGTATCTTGAAATGTTACCAACTTATAGAGGCTTTAGATTTTCTAGTTCAAGTGTGTGCGTGGCCAAGCCCAATATTTCTTTTTAAAAAAGTCGGTTGAACTTGCTGTTTGTTTAGGTTTAATCCATGTCAAGTGGTTGCCCAAATTATTTACGGAAGGAATGAAAGCCGTTGGCAGAAGCATTGAGGAAGTAGAGATGTCAGAATTAGGCGAACGATGAAAAGAATATTCTCCATCTTTGAAGCGAAATAGTATTTTTCAAAAAAATAAATATTGAATTATATTGCTCGCGGAATTGATTCTAGATTAGAAATGTCTTTTCATAGGATGATTGGAATGCAGGGAATTATACGAAGGTTGTTCATCTTAGTTATATTAAATTGAATTTTTCGATTTTGACATTATTATCGTCTGTCATTATTTTATTTCCTGTTTTTTTCCCCCCCTTTATTGTATAATTTTGTGAAGTTTCTACAAAAAGTGTTCAACTTCATTATTGAGGGCCTTATTTTCCTGACGTGTCTCTTGACATTCTGTCACGGCGCTATTAGACCTTGTGACCTTGAAGTTCCAAATTGTTTTTATAACTAGATTATGACATTGAATTATTATTAGTGGACAAGGTATTTTCCATGGTATTTTCCAAAAACCAGTATTAAAGAACTTAGTTTAGGTTCCAATTGTTAACATACTTCCAGTGTTGAAATCATGGATGAATAAACTAATATGAAATATGAAATTAGCGCTATTTTTTAGTTGTATATTTAAAAGACAAGTTTTTCTATAATCAACAAACGAAAGATTGAAAAATATATATTGGGAGAGCTTGATTCACAAGTGATAAGCCTCCAAGTATATTTTTATCTTTTCGTTTTAGTTGTTATAAAATTGCCTTTTAAAATACAGAAAAGAATAGTCAATAATGATTATAATTTCCCATGTTCACTCGCAAACACACAGATAGATGGCGTTGAAATCTCACTTTCAAATTTTGAATAGATTTATATTAATAGAAGCTAATTTCCTGAGAATATCCTTACCATGGCAATGAATCTGTCCACAATACACAGCGAAGGTTGGACATTAGTGTTTAAATATTTATATAACAGCATATGATCCTTTTCTGTTGGCAGATATTGGGGTTTTAGGGAAATGTTCAAGTTTTAAAAGATTAGATAATTAGTTGGATAATCGCCTGGAGAGCAGTATATCATTAAAAGTATAAAATCTTGAGTTTCTTGTAGTGTTTTTTTTTAGCCGAGCTTTCGATAATTTCTGCCTTCGACAGGACAAAAAATGAGAAATGTTTCCCATTTTTACTCCTGTAGAAGGGCAGAAATGCTCGAAAGCTCGGCTTAAAAAAAAATCTTACATTAAACTCATCGTCTGACGATTTTATACTTTTGATAAGATTGGATAATGTTTCGCTGATATTTGTGTTCGTCTGGTTTATTGTTTAGATAGCAGTGTATTGACAATTATTGAATGTATTGGATGGTGACCGAGATCTATGTTTACAGAGTAGAGCAAGTAACTATAACGCCATGTCGTATAAACTCAATCGTGTTAACGCCCTCACTTTATAACAACTGGGGGCCGTCTCTTTGTCCCGGATGTTCGATTGATGAATTCGACAAAGTGGATTTCTATTTGGCTGTTCTGGTTGAACTGAAGCGACTTTCGTCGCTCTTCCAAACTGACCAACAGAGCAGGTTACTATACCTCATCCTACTCGTTGAGAAACCCACTTGTTAGGAACTATAGATCGACATATAGTAAACATAAACTTTATATACGCAGAAATTTATAGATTAAAAAACTCCTTGCTGCTTGCCAAAATGATAATTGAATAATATATTTTATTTCTCTTCAATTTTTGCCTTTCGAGGTGAATTCATGTATAAAACTATTTGTCTTAAGGAAGGCTTTGTGTGTGTTTGGCTTTACATTTATATATTAAAGGCTATTTAGGGTAAAATGCAACAATTCAAATTAAATGGCCTGATACAATGAGATGCAAAAGTCGTAAAGCTGAAAGCAAATCTTCTTCAGTGGTTTTTGAAGAAAACATTTTCTCAGGATTATTCAGTTTTCTCTCTCTCTCTTGTTAAAGTGAACTTGATATTTTAAAATAGGTATATTTTAGTGATTATTCATTAACTATGCTGAAATATATATTTCTATAATTCTTTCATTATACAGTAGAACCTATCTTTAGCGGACACCCCGCTAGAGGACACTTCTCTACAAAGGACAGTTTTGATTTGCAAAATTACCATTTTTACAATTTAGCAACTCTCCGGTAAGAGGACACTTCTCCCTAAAGGACAGTTTGGCTCTGCAATAAGGTGTCTTTTACATGGAGGTTCTACTGTATCAGATAGATTGCATGTTAAATATGTCATAGAAATTTGAAACTCACTCATCCGTAGAATGCAATAGACGTTTAGAAGCTTCGCGCCAGTGAAGGTGGGCTTCAACAAGTGAGAAGATGGCTAACTAGGGCTGTGGGCCAATCCAACAAGTATCATGGAGGGGTTTGAAGCAACCCCGTCGTAATGCCAACAATGGTTTCCCCACTGTTCTCACTGTGGTAACACCTCCTTTCATTGTTTCATTGTTGTACGGCGGTGCATCCTTATGCCGCCGTTCTAAAATACCAATTTATGGTCAAGGGCACTTTAGCTAACAATAGCCGAAATCCACTAGTAATAACCAATCTCATAAATATCAACAATTTGCTGTCACGCCAACAATATCATCATTCAACATCAAAAGGAGAGATTTACGGGTTTTGAAATTAACAAAAACGTAAAAAGTAATGGCGAAATTATTATGTTAATACAAGCTTTTCGAATAAACCATTTTTCAGTTTGATATAGAATGAAATATTGAAGAAGGAATAAAAGTTAACGGCGAGGAGTTTCTTTTATTAATGCTGTAAATTCGGAAATCTTTCGGACGGAAAGTTGACTGACGAAGGACGTCAAAGTCCGAAAGCTTGCCGAATTTACAGCATTAATAAAAGAAAGTCGTCGCCGTTAACTTTTATTCCTTCTTCAATATGATGTCAGACGATTCCTTCTCTTGTAACAAGAATGAAATATGTAAGAAAAAATGAATCGCGCACTTTGTGGATGTGTTGAACATGGACGCGCCTATACAACAATATATATGTTATAAAAAAGAGCTTATGTAATAAAAATATCTTCTGTTGATTTTTGATTATCTTGTGGATTATGCTATGGTAATGCAGTCGGGGTTAAAATCTTGAAATATATAAATATAAAAATAGTTTTGATCAGTAATTGATTTATTTGAGCTTATGGGATATATATAAACATAATTTGATAAAAGTACTGCCTGGCTTAAGGGGTAATAATTTAAAAAAAATGAAAAACTTATTTACATAATGTACAAAAGGTTTGAGCCGGCCATCGGGAAATAAAAACAATGAGTTTTTATAGGGGAAGCGTGACCTCTGGCGGTCGATTTAACAGAGTATTTGAATCAATGAAATATAATTTTAAATAAAATAATACCTTAATATAACATATATATATATTATAAAGGACTGCGGCGTGTGATTATAAACAATACTTAAAATTATACCGCATAAGTTTCTTTTCTATGAAAAATCTATATTTATTTTAAAGAGAAATATTTACTATTTCTAACTTTTTTTAAAACTTTTTTTGAATGAAGTATGAGAGGGTGAAAATATGAAGAGTAATGGCGAACGGGGAAAATAAAAGTGTCCAGGGGCGGGAATAGTAAATATTTCTCTTTAAAATAAATATTGATTTTTCATAGAAAAGAAACTTATGCGGTATAATTTTAAGTACTGTTTATAACATATATATATATTCTATATAGAGGACGAATTTCTATAATTAGGTAAACTGAAGATTAAAATATGGGAACTGATGAGCCTAGCCTTCACAAACTATTTTTTCACCTTCTGTTCACTAATTATAGAGAATATAGAATATCATAGAATAGAAAAATATCGTTGTTTTATTCAATGTTCAACATAATTTAAATGTTATTGAAAATGTAAACTATTTTACAGCGCGCGTATGTTTCTTTTCAAATATAATAATTTTCTACCCCTCTTACTGCAACGATACGAAATATAGGAGGGCCTGGCTCACGTCAGTGGTGAACCCTTCCAGCGGTTTCGCCAATTTAATACACCATAACTAAAATATACATCAAGCTGATAGAGAAAATATCTTTATTTACGGGGCTGCTAACCAAAATGACATCAAGCTGATAAAGGGCTTGTCCGAAGAAAAATGGGCTTTTATCATAACTTTGAAATAAAAAAAAAAACCGTGGTTACCTTTTTTACTTATTTGTTTTGTTAATATCATTATTAATGTGACATAATGTTGTATCACATGCTGTAGAATGTGTAATGGGAAGACGGACAAGTATCATATTGTAGCAAAGTATTTATTATTTTATTAACAGAGTATCATTTTTTATGTTTATATTTTGCTACTCTGTAAACTTCCCTCATTGTTTATCCTTTTTTTTTTTTATCATTCATAGTTTGTTCGTGCCCTAAATAAAACTGCTGTGTCATCCTGAAGTTTGTCTTTTTTAATTTTCCATGTGGCATTTTGGTGGAGATGCTGGGTAAATTAGGGAAGACAAACGGAAGATCGCCGAGAAGACCTAGAGGCAATGGGTGCTGTGATCTACATTTCCAGAAACTAGCTCCAGGATTCCACCGCCGAGTAAAAGCCAAGACTTCAAGACGATGACCCTCTTTCCTAATTTTCCACGTATATATATATAATGAGAAATACAAATTCAAGATGACAAAGAATCGTTCAATTATAAAATCACATCCTTTTCACATAGAGCGTTACACTTTTTACAAATTGTTATATATTTATGTAACATCGATTTATCTGACATCTCTATAAGAAATTCCTATAGGTTCTTGAGATTAATTAGTGATAAAAACACTCACCATAAACTTCAAAAATGTATTGTTTTTTTTTTTTTTGCATCGTCCTGCTGCACGTCTTCCTCATGCATACATGTTTCAAAACTTGATAGATCGGCAAAAGTCAAACTTAGTTTAAAGCTTTAAATCACCAGGGTGACACAGTAGGACGCCGAAATGTCGGCCAATAGATTTTTGAAGGTTGATGAGAGAGAGAATCTAATTAAAAATATTAAATTGAAAATAATCTGTGGATAAGGATAACAATTATAAAGCAATAACGTGCCATCTATATATAAAATGTTTGTTTTATGTGTAAAAAAAAACATTCATGATTTAATGCTTTTATTTCGATATAACGTTTTTCATTTAGAAATCACTGAAAAAAAATAAAATAAAAATAGGAGAATCAAACTGGATGTAGGAACATATTCAATGCACCTTATAAAATTATCTAGGATAGTGGTCTGAGGCCTACCGGCAGTTCACACGTGTCCTCCTCCCATGGGGGTCAAAAGAGGCCGTCCAGGGCGGGGGCTCCCAGCACCGAGTGATGTTCCAAATATCCCGGTTCTTCGAACTCCTAAATCTAGGTTTCTTCCTCCGCCACAACCCTCAGCTTGCTCAAATGGCTTTCCAAATTGGTAATATATCACAAGCAAAATCTATCACCCTATAATGATTCTCTAAAGGATAGTTGATTTAGTTTTCATGGCCCTTGCGTGTAAATATAGGAGAATATAGATAGACTGTCTTAGATATACAAAATAGAGATGTATATTAAGATTCATGTGTGATTTGTACGAGAGTTAGAAATTTAGATCTTTCATTAGAAACATTAAGGATAATTATTGTGAGATTAGTATAATAATTTTGTTTCTTCAATAAAATCAAGGTGCTTAGGATCTGGATAAAGTGTTTTTTTTTTTAATATATATTGCCACGTAGAAAATTAGGGAAGACCAACTTCGGGATGAGACAACAATCTATTTCAGGCAAGAACAAACTATGAGTGATAACCAAAAGGTAAGCAAAAGAGGGAAGTGTACAGAATAGCAAAATATAAACATGAAAAAATAATACTCTGCTAATAAAATAATAAATACTTTGTTACAATATATCACAGGGGAAAATAAAGAAAGACAAAATTGATTTTTTTTTCACCTAAATTTCTATTTTAAGCTTACTGAAAAGCAAGAAAGAAAACTTTTAAACGCCCCTAGAACCTGGGAGAGAGAGAAAGACAATAATTAGGGAGAATTCTTTATATCTCGCATTGTGGCAAAAATTATTATAACGCTTTGCTGACTGTAGCTTGGACCTAAATGTCCTTTTATTTTGAACAAATACTTGGATACATATCAGAGATAAATCCTAGATCCTATTATGCAAATAAAGAAGAACAGTCCAGGCGCCAGGAAGATCCTCGGGATTTTTTTCACAAATACAGGAGATCAATCCAGGCAGCGCAGAGAGATAAATCTTATTTATGTGAAAATTCAGCAGGGGACAATCCAGGCACCGAGTATATTCTTGTTCTTCATGTACAAATAATAGACAACGACCTACCTAAATAGTAGCGCCTTAGTCTTCCTATACAAATGCCAGAGAAAAATCCATCCACCAGGTAGATCCTCGGTCTTATCGTACAAATTCTAGAGAACGATCCATCCATTCATCAGGTAGATCCACGGTATTATTATACAAATTCTAGAGAATGATTCATCCACCAGGTAGATCCTCGGTATTATTGTACAAATTCTAGAGAATGATCCATCCACCAGATAGATCCTCAGCATCATTGTACAAATTCTAGAGAACGATCCATCCATCAGGTAGATCCACGGTATTATTGTACAAATATTAATACTAGAGAATGATCCATCCACCAGTTAGATTCTCGGTATTATTGTACAAATTCTAGAAAATGATCCATCCACCAGGTAGATCCTAGGTATTATTGTACAAATTCTAGAGAATGATCTATCCATCCATCAGGTAGATCCACACAGTATTATTGTTCAAATACTAGAGAATGATCCATACAACAGGTAGATCTTCGGTATTATTGTACAAATTCTAGAGAATGATCCATCCACCAGGTAGATCCTAGGTATTATTGTACAAATTCTAGAGAATGATCCATCCACCAGGTAGATCCTAGGTATTATTGTACAAATTCTAGAGAATGATCCATCCACCAGGTAGATCCTCGGTCTTATAGTTCAAATATTAATACTAGAGAATGATCCTTCCACCAGGTAGATCCTCGGTATTATTGTACAAATATTAATACTAGAGAATGATCCATCCACCAGGTAGCTCTTCGGTATTATTGTACAAATATTAATACTGGAGAATAATCCGTCCACCAGGTAGATCCTTGGTATTATTGTACAAATATTAATACTAGATAATGATCCCTCCACCAGGTAGATCCTTGGTATTATTGTACAAATACTAGAGAATGATCCATCCAACAGGTAGATCTTCGGTCTTATTGCACAGATATTAATACTAGAGAATGATCCATCCAACAGGTAGATCCTCGGTATTATTGTACAAATATTAATACTAGAGAATGATCCATCCAACAGGTGGATCCTCGGTATTATTGTGCGAATATTAATACTGGAGAATGATCCATCCACCAGGTAGATCCTCGGTATTATTGTACAAATATTAATACTAGAGAATGATCCCTCCACCAGGTAGATCCTTGGTATTATTGTACAAATACTAGAGAATGATCCATCCAACAGGTAGATCTTCGGTCTTATTGCACAGATATTAATACTGGAGAATGATCCATCCAACAGATGGATCCTCGGTATTATTGTACAAATATTAATACTAGAGAATGATTCATCCACCAGGTAGATCCTCGGTATTATTGTACAAATATTAATACTAGAGAATGATCCATCCAACAGGTGGATCCTCGGTATTATTGTACAAATATTAATACTGGAGAATGATCCATCCACCAGGTAGATCCTCGGTATTATTGTACAAATATTAATACTGGAGAATGATCCATCCACCAGGTAGATCTTCGGTCTTATAGTACAAATATTAATACTAGAGAATGATTCATTCACCAGGTAGATCCTCGGTATCATTGTGCAAATATTAATACTGGAGAATGATCCATCCACCAGGTAGATCCTCGGTATTATTGTACAAATATTAATACTAGAGAATGATCCATCCACCAGGTAGATCCTCGGTATTATTGTACAAATATTAATACTAGAGAATGATCCATCCACCAGGTAGAGATCTTCGGTATTATTGTACAAATATTAATACTAGAGAATGATCCATCCACCAGGTAGATCCTCGGTATTATTGTACAAATATTAATACTAGAGAATGATCCATCCACCAGGTAGAGATCTTCGGTATTATTCTAGAGAATGATTCATCCATCAGTTAGATCTGTAGGGTTAAATAATTTCAATTGCCACACCTAGATGGCGCTGTGTTAAACTTTGTGTTTTATAAAAGTTACATTTTGTAAATGTAAATATTTAATTATTCTTTTTAAAATTATTTTATATTATATTGTAAACAATATGTTATATTTCTTTATTGTTAGAATACCATTTAACTAAAATTGTATGCCTGTATAAGTCGAGAGACTTTGAAATAAAAACAACATCTCGCGGTCCAGAATAAATATTAGTCTAGTCCTTCCATGGCTCCCTCTAGGAAGAAAAAGAAGTAGAATGCCAAGAAGGCCGAGAAGCCCCTCGTAACCCTCGCCCAACTGGAGATGGAGAACGAAGTGGTGAAGCAGAACGTCGAGCAGGAAATACAGAATCCGCACCCTACCTCCCGATATTACCTGCTCCAAAACCTGACGAGTTTCATCAATTTACGGACTGAGCAGATCAAGGCCCTCATTGCCGAGGTAGAGAACCTCTCTGGCACCCTCGCGTCCTTTAAGGAACTGGACGAAATCAAGCCACAGACAGCCTGCCACAGCACTCAAACCAGCCCTTCTCCCTCCTGCAAGGAAACCAGCACTCAGACTGACCCCACCAAGCCCGCCACTCCCGCTCCAACCAAAAGGAAGCAGCCTGAGGCTACGCAAAGAGGACCAACCTCAATGGTCCCGCAAAACCTGCGCCCTCCCGCGTCCCCAAGCCTGCGGCCGCCCAAGTGGTCCTCCATGGGGAAAAATCGGCGGCCCACACAGTGGTCATCTCTGATGACCCACAGGCTGACCCAAGAGCAATGCTTAAAGCTGTCCTCGCTGCCCACACTCTACCCTAAGGCGTTTGGGCCTCCCTGCGAACCAAAGGGAAGCTTGTCCTCCACTCCAGCAACCCCGATACCATCCCAGCTGTTACCACCTTCCTGGCCAACAAGCTGGATGGCATGAAGGTCCGCCAACAGAAGGTGATCCTGCCTCGCATCTGCCTCTTCAAAGTGGATGAGGAAACATCCAACTCCACCATTGAAGAGACGCTGCTGGAAACCCCTGCTGTCAGCCAACTCCCTGGGGACAAGGTGGTGCGCGTGGCGCATCGTTCTGCACCCAGAAACGGGACCTGCACCGCCTTCATCGAGGTGGACCTCACGACCTTCAGAGCTCTGGGCAATCGTGGAAGGATCGTGGTGGATGGTGTGATCCTCAACTTCGAGGAGTCCATCTCCGCACGAGTCTGCTTCCGCTTTTGTGGCTTCGGCCACAACTCTGCCCAATGCACCAGAGCTCCCACGTGCTTCCACTGCGGTGAGGGCGGCCATGAAGGCCGTGCCTGCCCCTCCTTGCCGACCGGCACACTTCCAAGTGCGCCAACTGCTGTGCCAAGGGCCTCCCAGACAAGCACGAGGCGAGAGCCTCAAGCTGCCCCACCTTGAAGCTTAGAGCCCTCAAGTTCTAGGCTTCCAGGACCTCCTGCCTCCTCAACTGGCCTCCATCCAGGCTTCTCACCCATCAAAGCGCTGTTTCTCTGACCTCTCCAGCTTCCTCCTCCCTGCGATGACACCTCCACTGCCAGATCCTAGGATCCCTTGCCACCAGTTCGCGTTCTGCAGCCATAGTAGGGCTAGAATACCTTATTTGTAGGCCAATTAGCCCGGATTCTCAAGAAACTCTTCCCCGTTGCCCCCTACCCCCGGTCCTCTTCTACATCCTGGCTCTCCTGGCCTCACCTGGCGATGATCCCTGGCCACCCATCCCCAGGCCCCTCCAACTATGCTTTGTATATATTCCGCTTTATGCGTCCATCGGGGCTCAAAAATCATTCATTTTGGTTAGCAGCCCCGTAAAAAAAAAAAATAATAAAAACAACTTTTAATGGCCAACCGTGTCTGTGGTAATTAATTATCCTACATTGGTGAGCCGGTACGCTTCTGGTCAGTCCCGACTGTCCCCCCGCCAGTGGTAAGGCTGAGGGATACTGCCAAGGGAAAGGGTGCGCAAACCTTAAGTTTGTCGACATCATAGTATTTCATAGTGCCACAGACCGGTTAAAGTTGCCACAGTCCAGTTTAAAATTAATTTTGCATAATATTTTTTTTTTAAATAGCTTTAGTAATAATTAAAAAAAAAAAAGAAGCAAGTAAAACAGGAAGCGGAGACTAATAAGGTCTCGATCAAAATACCGCCATTCTGGTCAGACCAGGGGTGGCGAACCTTTTTATATTAGAAGGCCAATTTTCATTTTACCATTTTTGAGAAGGCCGCATTCATCAATATATATAAATATATGTACGATTTAATTAAAGGGATTTATATACAATACTAGCGGACGTACCCGGCTTCGCCCGGGTTTTACCCGAGTAAAGGTTTGTCTAACGAACATTTGTTAAAACAATTCTCTATAACCTTTTTTCAAAAATGATAGATATATTTTGATAATTTGAAACTCGTAAATTTGAATCTTTCGATAAAGTGAACATTTTTTCCCGGTCCCTTTAAAAATACTCGACAAGTTGAATAAAATCAATATTAATTGATTCCCTCGGTAATTGGAAGTTAAAGGAATATTATCTTGCCTTGGAATTGCATCTCAAATAAATTGCCGTGTCATCCTGAATTTTGTCTTTCCTAATTTATATTCCTATATATTGTTGCACTGGGCTGCGGTTTGGCAGATTCTTCAGTCTTGAGTCTCTCCTCAGACGTGTCTTGCATCTTTCCAGAACGTGTCTCAACCATTCTACAAGGTTAAACTAGTCAATAATAAGACACCTATATATTTAGGTAGCACCTAGAATCTCTCTTTATTTATCACATCAAAGTTTAAAGCAGGTGGGGTATTTAGTGTATCAAAATACAAATGTTTTATAGTACATAATATTTTATAGTAATAATCTGTTTTATAAAAATAAATAAATGTATAATTTAAATTTTAAATATATTAAAAATAATATTATAAATAATTTTAAAAATATGCGCATTAATCATGATGCAACAATAAATAGCGGACGAACATTTGTTAAAACAATTCTCTATAAACATATAAAAAAATAATAGATATATTTTGATAATTTGAAACTCGTAAATTTGAATCTCTCGATAAAGTGATCATTTTTTCGCGGTCCCTGTGTGCCGTGGCATCCTGAATTTTGTATTTCCTAATTTTCTACATTACAAAATAATCGTTTTATCTAGTGAACATTTTTTCCCGGTCCCTTGAAAAATACTCGATAAGTTGAATAAAATCATGGTCGTTTATGGAAGATTACGTAGTTCCCGGAGGTCACCCGCGAGGCTTTTTTCTTGTCCACTTGGCACAGCTGTGTCACCAACTCTGCCCCCGCGCGCTAGGACCTCTTGATCCCTCTGATTGGTCGGTGGGAACTTGGACTGTCCAACCGGCCGGTGGCCGGACGATTACATTTTCTCGACGGGGGGGGGCAGACCTAACCCTATCTCCGTCGCAAGGTGGCGCTGCTTGCGAGCTAAAGCTACAAATCTGCAAATAACTCTAAGGATATTAAAGATATTCAAGAAATTATTTTTCGAAAACCTTTCCGGGGATATGCCTAATAATATCCCAAAATTTCACGGCTATTGGATGTATGGTTTTTGAATCTATAGAGAACACAAACACAGAGACAGACATTCATTTATATATATATAGATTAAAAGACATAATTTTCTTTGCAATTAAATAGTGTATTTTCTCAAAATGATATACAATTAATATATTCCAAAAAAATTGACATTTAGTTTTACAATCCAGAAAATATAATGGGATTTCTGTGGTTGTTTATTGGATGACAAAAAGAAATATTTGGTTCAATTGACGTGGTACGTAATTTAAGTTGATCTTCCAAATAAACATCACTTATTTGTCTTCTTAGGCGGGTTTTAATTTGAGTCATGTATGAAAATGTTGCCTCGCAGCAATATGTACTTCCAAAACATGAAAGAATTCTTCGTGCGTGTTGTCTTAGACGAGGATAAATAACTGCAGTCTTCCATATTTCAATAGGATCTTTTTTTTAATCGAATTGTGATTTAAAGATATTATCTTCTCCTATCTCAAATAATTCCATTTGATATTCTTTGGGCGCTACGTCGATATCAACAAGGTGTGGTTCGAAAGTTAATTTAAGTGCGAGAACATGTTTTTCAAAATCTGAGAACCTTTTATTATATTCTTCAATTAATATATCCAGAACAGAAACATACCCATCCAAATTTTGATGGGGAATAATTTTCTTCCATCATAATTTCGATAACTGTGGGAAATGTCCTTTAGAAATTTCTAATCGACCTAGTAAAGATTTAAAGAATAAAAGTTTTTTCGAAAAGCTTGAATTTTTTGCCACATATCGTATATATATTTAGTTTTTCCCTGCAAGTTTAAATTCAATTCATTTTGATTCATTGTCATAGCACATAAAAAGGCAGCATTTCTACAAAATTATTTATCTGATAAATCGCAATATTTCTTTTGTTCTTCAAAAATGTAATTATTTGTTGACGCAGGGTGAATAATTTTAGCAAAACTTGTCCTCTTGATAACTAACGTATTTTGCTATGATATGGTAAGTCTCCATTGAATGTGTCATTATCTGACATTATTATATCTCGAAATTGACGATGACGCATTGAATTTGATCGAATAAAATATACAATACCAATAATATTTTCTAAAGTATCGTTCAAACTAGCCGACTTAGCACATAGGTTTTGTTGGTGCAAAATACAATGAAAAGAAATCTAGTTTTCTAAATTAGCATATTCTTTTTTTAATAACGAAATTAAACCTTCTCGCTTTCCAGCCATGGCTGGTGCACCATCGGTACACACACTTACTAAATTATTTATATTTAACCCTGCTTCGCAAATTTTTATTTTGAAGTTCTCCAAGATGTCTATTCCTCGTGTCCAGCCTGAAAGTGTTCCTAATGCAAGAAACTCTTCAAAACATCGAAAATCCTCAGTAATAGCTCGAATAAAAAATAGAACCTGTGCTGAATCGGTATTATCTGTGGATTCATCCAATGCTATGGAGAAATATATTTTCTTCTTTAATAATCTTGCAGAACTGTTGTTTTATATTTGTAGCTAATTCGTGTTGTCGTTCGGTGATGGTTCCTCTTGAAAGAGGTAATTATTTGTATTTATCTACTTTTTCTGGATGTAAGCATTTGACCACTTCCACAATACATTCTTTTATCATTTCAACGTCGCTAAATGGTTTTCCCCGTTTTCCAAGAATGTACGCTACTTTGTGTATGTTGCTTCCGTGGCATTATTATTTTGTTGAAAGAACTTATTGAAAGTTTGTTGCCGGAGAAGCTTTTCATTTTTAAGTTGTTGTAATATAGTTTTACGTGCTTCTCCTTCAAGAATTGCATATTTATGACTCGAATGAGTCATGTAATGTTGTTTAGCATTATACTTTTCAATTGTAGTTATAACTGTACTACATAAAAAACAAACCATTTTATCTTTGGAACTGATTAAGAAGTATTGCAATTCCCATTCTTCATTAAATAATCGATTCTCGTCCTAAAGAGTCCTTTTTTGTTTTAAGACATGATTCTAAAATTAAAAGATATATGAAAATTTATACATAAAAAGACCATGCCGCACATAAAATTGTATTTTGAAAATACGTGAGAAATGAACTGAAATCAAAATCCACAATTTTTTACATAAATTTACTTTCACAGAAAATTAATTATATTAATAATTGTTCAACTGATAAAAAAAATTAAATTATGCAATGATTATTAAAATTTAAAATTAATTTACCCGTATTTTACTACAATACAATATAAAACATTGTTCGATGTTTGTAATATATATTATCTTATAACTTACCTTATTTAAAAAATAAACAACCATTTAGTAAAGTTGATACAGTTACACACCGGCAATTACGTTGCCTTGACGTTACTTGGATGTTACGTTTATTTTTAGTACTAGTTTTGACCGCAAATCGGCGCTGCCGATATAGTGGTATAGTTATGTGCTTCATTTTTATCACGACACTTGAATTACTCTTAGAAATTTACATACTTACATTTTTACTATATCATATATATTATATAATATATGACATTCGTATTAGATATTTTCAATAAAATAATGAAAGTAATTAAAAACTGCGAAACAAAAATTATAATTTTGAATTTATGAAAAGGCCACATGCGGCCTTAAGGCCGCACGTTCGCCACCCCTGGGTCAGACAAACCAGAGATTTGGTTTTACCAAGTGGAGGCTCAGTTTGCCATTTCGGGAATCACCCAAGAGTCCACAAAATTTAACTATTTGGTATCCCAACTAGAGCCGCAAATTGTGGAGAATTTATGGGATATAATCCAAGATTCCCAGAACAATAACAAATACACAACGGCCAAAAATCGTCTCGTATCAATTTTTAAAGAAAGCGAAGAAAAAAACCTTAAGGAAGCTACTAACTGGACTGGAATTAGGCGACCTAAAGCCTACCCAATTACTGAGGAAGATGAGAACCCTCAAAACCGATAAAGACATCTCGAGAAAAGTTCTCCAAACATTATGGATGGACAAATTACCTGAAATCATAAAAAATATACTAGTAGTGAGCGAAGAAGGCCTGGACAAGCTTGCAGAGATGGCTGACAAGATTCAGGAAATGAACCCTCGACTACAGGTTTGTGAAACTAAGAACAAAGACCCAACATTTGAGGAAATGACTGCTACAATTGCGTCACTTAAAGAGGAAATAGCAACTTTGAAGCTAGAGAATCGTACTAGGCAGAAAAGGCGTTCCAATTCGCCTCGTCCAAGACAGCGATCTCGCTCAAGAAAGTACAACCCAAGTGGCAAATACTGCTATTTCCATTACAGGTTTGGAAACAAGTGCCGCCCAGATAAATGCACTTCGCCCTGTCAATGGAAGAAGCCATCGGGAAAACTCCAGCGGGTAGGGGAAGCGGCGACAGATCCTACTTCCCAATGGACAAACGCTTGTCGAAAATCCAGATTATTCGTCACGGACGCAAAAACGGGAATGCGATTTTTAATAGACAGCGGGGCAGATGTTTCCCTTATCCCATTCCAAGGCAATGGTACACCTACAGAGGACATCCAATTGTATGCTGCTAATGGAAGCCTCATTCCAACTTATGGATTTCAGATATTGGAGGTCGACTTGGGACTACGAAGAAATTTCAAATGGCGCTTCATCACAGCGAGAGTGTCCAAAGGTATTCTGGGAGCTGATTTCCTCAAAGAGCACAATTTATTAATTGATTTAAAAAACAGGCAACTTGTTGATGGTTGCACTAACCTGAAAATTAGAGGCGCAGTAACCTCAATGAGTTGTGGCATCAGCACCCTAGACAAGAATTCAAAATTTTATAATATTCTTTCTTCGTTCCCGAATATAACCATTCCAAACTTGCTGAGGCCCAAAGTCCAGCACAAGGTCCTCCAGTTTTAGCAAGAGCAAGACCATTGAACAGCATGCTCTTGAAGATCGCTAAAAAGGAATTCCAATACATGCTGGACAACCACATAATTCGACCATCTAGATCGCCGTGGGCAAGCCCCCTACACATGGTAAGGAAAAAAGAAGGCTCATGGAGACCCTGCGGTGATTATAGAAAACTTAACAGTGTGACCATTCCAGATAGGTATCCGATCCCCAAACTCGAAGACTTCACACACATATTGAAGAAGACCCGTTACTACTCAAAAATAGACCTCTTCAAGGCTTATTACCAAATCCCAATCAATGAGGAAGATCGAGAGAAAACAGCTGTTATCACACCGTTTGGACTGTTCGAGTTCGAGGTGATGAGTTTTGGATTATGTGGCGCACCTGCAACATTCCAGAGGTTCATCAACGAAGTTTTATGGGGTCTGGATTTTGTTTTCCCATATTTGGACGACATCCTTGTAGCTTCGAAATCCGAAGAAGAACACGAGAGTCATTTGAGAGCAGTTTTTTCAAGACTGGATCAATATGGACTACGCATCAACCAAGCGAAGACCGTCCTAGACGTCAATAACGTCGAATTCCTAGGATATTGGATCACTCCAGAAGGAATAAGACCAACATAATCGAAAGTTCAAGCAATAGTGGATTACAAAAAACCTGAAACAGTGCAAGATCTAAGAAGATTTTTAGGGATGCTAAATTTTTATCGTCGATTCTTGAAGAATGCAGCTGAAGATCAAGCTATCTTGAACGATTTCTTGAAGGGCTCTAAGAAAAATGATAAGCGCCCTATCCCCTGGACGGAAGAAGCTGAACAGAAATTTATAAAGTGCAAAACAGAATTATCAAAAGCAGCACTATTCACATTCCCTGACCCCGAATGTCCTTTGGCTCTATTTACCGACGCTTCCGACAGAGCGATGGGTGCAGTCCTACAACATTTCATAGATGGAGCTTGGAAGCCCATAGCGTTCTTTTCAAAGAAATTGAGCGAAAGCCAGACCAAATATAGCACTTATGATCGCGAATTGCTAGCTATTTTTTCGGCAATCAAACATTTTAAATTTTTCTTGGAGGGTCGAGATTTTACCATTTTTACTGATCAGAAACCACTGATTTACGCCTTCCAACAAAACCTCGAAAAAGCTTCTCCCCGTCAAGTTAGACAGTTGCAATACATCTCCCAATTCACGACTTCGATTCGGCACGTCAGCGGCAAGGACAACATGGTGGCCGATACGTTGTCAAGAATATCTGAAATCATCTCAATTGATTACGACATCATTGCTGAGAAACAAAAAGACGATACTGAATTATCGAATCTTCGGTCACAAAACAAGTCGCTGATTTTTAAAGAGCATCGCTTGCCTTCAGGAAAAACCCTTTGGTGCGATATCTCCACTAACAGAATAAGGCCATATATTCCAGAAGAATTCAGGATGAACGTCTTCACATCAATTCATGGACTGTCTCATCTAGGAATTAAGACTACAGTCAGAGAAGTGACCTCGCGTTATATATGGCTTAATATAAACAAAGACATTAGGAATTGGACTAAGGGATGCATAAACTGCCAGAAGAGTAAAATAACTCGTCATACCAAAACTGAGTATGGTGAATTCGGGAAACCGGATGAGCGGTTTGGAACCGTCCACATCGACTTAATTGGACCTCTACCACCATCGGAAGGAAAAACCTATTGCCTGACCCTTATCGACCGTTTTACCAATTGGGTGGAAGTTCTGCCATTGGAAGACATAAAAGCAGATACCATAATCAAATCCTTCTACAAGGAATGGATCAGCAGATATGGAACCACATGCCATCTAATAACTGATAGAGGCATGCAATTCATGTCTCAGAAACTTAAGGAATTTGCCAAAATGTGCGGAATCCAGTTGAAGCATACGACTTCATACCATCCCCAGAGCAATGGCAAAATTGAAAGGTTACATCAAACTTTGAAAACCGCAATAAGTTCTCACAACTACATCAGGTGGACCGAGAGGCTGCCTTCAGTACTCTTAGGATTAAGATCCTCAATCTATGGTTCTTCTGATTTTTCCATAGCACAAATGGTATTTGGCAAGACCATAAGACTTCCAGGAGAATTTTTCTAGGACTCTCAACAAACGAGAGATAGAGATGATCTAATCAAAAACTTGGAAAAAAAGACATGTCTTCCCTCCAACCCATGAAATCAAGGATCAACCGGAATCCTAATGTTTTCATTCATAAGGACCTGCAAAGTTGCTCCCACGTATTTATTAGAAAGGACAGAGTTAAAAAAAACCTCTCGAACCGGCTTATGAAAGCCCATTTAAGGTTTTGAAGAGGACTTTAAAATATTTTACAGTAATGGTTAAAGGAAAAGAAGACAATGTTTCCCTCGACCGTTTGAAACCAGCTTATCTTCTGAAGGAGTCATACCCTGAAGATGATGACCGGCGCCAGCAACCAGGGATCCAGCAGGACCTGCAACCTTCCATGGCATCCAAGGCCCGTACCCAGAAAGTCCATTTTGAGGAACCCCAAAGGACTCGTAGTGGTAGAGTGATTCATACTCCCCAAAGATTTTTAACATAACGTGACCTCGGGGTCACTGGAGGGGGAGTGAATGTAGGGTTAAATAATTCCAATTGCCACACCTAGATGGCGCTGTGTTAAACTTTGTGTTTTATAAAAGTTACATTTTGTAAATGTAAATATTTAATTATTCTTTTTAAAATTATTTTATATTCTATTGTAAACAATATGTTATATTTCTTTATTGTTAGAATACCATTTAACTAAAATTGTATGCCTGTATAAGTCGAGAGACTTTGAAATAAAAACAACTTTTAATAGCTAACCGTGTCTGTGGTAATTAATTATCCTACAGATCCACGGTCTTATTGCCAAATATTAATACTAGAGAATGAGCCATCCACCAGATAGTTGCTCGGTATTATTGTACAAATATTAACACTGGATAATGATCCATCCACCAGGTAGATCCTCGATATTATTGTACAAATATTAATACTGGAGAATGATCCATCCACCAGGAAGATACTTGGTATTATTGTACAAATATTAATACTGGAAAATGATCCATCCACCAGGTAGATCCACGGTTTTATTGTACAAATATTAATACTAGAGAGTGATCCATCCACCAGGTAGATCCTCGGTATTATTGTACAAATATTAATACTGGAGAATGATCCATCCACCAGGTAGTTCTTCGGTATTATTGTACAAATATTAATACTAGAGAATGATCCATCCACCAGGTAGAACCTCGGTATTATTGTACAAATATTAATACTGGAGAATGATCCATCCACCAGGTAGATCATCGGTATTATTGTACAAATATTGATACTAGAGAATGATCCATCCACCGGGTAGATCCTCGGTATTATTGTACAAATATGAATACTAGAGAATGATTCATCATCAGGTAGATCCAAGGTCTTATTGCCAAATATTAATACTAGAGAATGATTCATCCACCAGGTAGTTCCTCTGTATTATTGTGCAAATATTAATACTGGAGAATGATCCATCCACCAGGTAGATCCTTGGTATTATTGTACAAATATTAATACTGGAAAATTATCCATCCAACAGGTAGATCCACGGTTTTATTGTACAGATATTAATACTAGAGAGTGATCTATCCACCAGGTAGATCCTCGGTATTATTGTATAAATATTAATACTGGAGAATGATCCGTCCACCAGGTAGATCTTCGGTATTATTGTACAATAATTAATACTAGAGAATGATCCATCCACGAGGTAGATCCTCGGTATTATTGTACAAATATTAATACTAGAGAATGATCCATCCACCAGGTAGATCCTCGGTATTATTGTATAAATATTAATACTGGAGAATGATCCGTCCACCAGGTAGATCTTCGGTATTATTGTACAATAATTAATACTAGAGAATGATCCATCCACGAGGTAGATCCTCGGTATTATTGTACAAATATTAATACTAGAGAATGATCCATCCACCAGGTAGATCCCCGGCATTATTGTACAAATATTAATACTGGAGAATGATCCATCCACCAGGTAGATCCTGGTATTATTGTACAAATATTAATACTAGAGAATGATCCATCCACCAGGTAGATCCTCGGTATTATTGTACAAACATTAAAACTAGAGAATGATCCATTCACCAGGTAGATATTCGGTATTATTGTAGAAATATTAATACTGGAGAATGATCCATCCACCAGGAAGATCCTCGGTATTATTGTACAAATATTAATACTAGAGAATGATCCATCCACCAGGTAGACCCTCGGCATTATAGTACAAATTCTAGATAATGATCTATCCACCATGTAGATCCTCGGGATTATTGTAAAATATTAATACTGGAGAATGATCCATCCACCAGGTA
>CP092886.1:29950785-29982307 GCA_030710605.1 Cordylochernes scorpioides | reverse complement strand
ATAAAGTAGTTAATACTCGAAAGCTTGCCATCTTTATTATTTATAATGTCATAAAGAAACTTTACTGCCAGAGTCTTGAAATATTTCGCACATATATGTCTTCAATCAAAAATTATTAATGGTTTGGCACATTTCCAAAATGTGCGCATTAATTAGGCAGACGATAAATTCTATCTTTAATTCTAGAAATATTATCTCAAGATCCAAATTTCCGACATTTGGAATGAGAAGAAAGATGCGTCAACTGTTCAGTTTCCATCCTGACCGACTTTGGCCTTTGATTACATGTAACGTTGCGTATATACAAACACAATTATGAAACTTGCACAAATCAATAATGTAATTGCGCGATTAGTGTTGCAACTTGTAGTTTTTCATGTTGTCCATCGTCATGTTTTGGTGTTGTACATGTGTGTCTAATGAAGCCGCATGTGTGTACAGGACTTGTGACACCTGCCGAGACTATGACTATGATTGCTCCATTTGTTAAATATTCTCATCATCAACTCTGCACCATCTATCGGTGAAATTTATTAATCATTTTCACCTTCCGATAAATAATCCCTTTAATCAATATTAAAATACAAACATTAGGTCTCCAGGGAAAAGTTTCTTTTTTACAAATCTATTGGCGTTTCAATGTAAATATTTTCTCCTGTAGAAGGGCTTTCTTGCCCGAAAGCTTGAGATATTTATAAATAAATGATTTGTAAAAACGAAACTTTTCCCTAGAGGCCTAAGATTTGTATTTTAATAATTCCCACCTTCATTTGTATCATCCGCATAATATGCTATAGTAGAACATTTAAATGACGCTTTTTGATATAATAAAGAACATTTAAAAAAGCCGTGAGCGCCAATTATTTTAATGCAAACGAACACACAACACATTTTCTGAGCTTCCGGAGGGTCTCCTTAATCTGAAGCTAAACAATATAGTATGACACACTGAATAGTTAAATTAGGTTATTAAAATATATATAACTAGGTACTATATTCAAGAACTATGCAGAAATGTGAAAAGGTTTGTACAACTGCTTATGTAATTGGTATATTTTGAGTTATTATATTTATTCAATATGTAGATATATGGAAATTTAGGGCACCTGGATAGAAATTATCTTACTTTCTCTATGGCTATTAATATATATTATTATTGATACTTTATACTAGTTGGGGATTTCTACACACCTTTTAATTAAGGAAAGATTCTTGATGGATCTAAATTCTATAGTAAGTTGGGAATTTCGTTGGCGATACCTGAATGTGATTTTTCTACAGATTCAAAGTTCGGAAGATGTGTGTGGCCTGTGGATTTATGAAATGTTGATATAACTGGGATCTGTGGTTCTTCTTGGTTATATTGTATTTATGTTCCTTGATTTCTATTTTCAGGTCTCCTGGAATTTCCTCAATGTAGGAACCATGGAAGATTTCGCAAGGAATCTTGTATATCGGGTTGGTTTTATCTCTCTCTATCTCTGATTTGGTAAACTTGTTTCTTAAATTCTATTGCTAAGTATGGGTATAGCAGTTGAGGGAGATATAGAAAAGGGCAGATTCCATTTTATACTAGGGTTTGGGCGACTGGAATGGTTGAAGGGGAGAAAGGTATACTTGATATTGCACGATTTGTCTTTTAGATAAGTTTATGATTGGGTTTGAATCCATGTTTAGATATATGCACAGTGAAGTATCCTCTTTTGTTGAGGGTATCATATACTATTTTTCCAAAAGTCGTTGATTCTTGATTTTATTATTGAAGATTGAGTGTATACTCTTTTGGTTAAAGTTTTTAACGCTGTGATTTTATGCGATATAGAGTCGAAAGATGTGAAATTCAGATATAATTGTTTGTCCTGAAAAATTGGTGGTGAATGGAAGTTTCTAAAGAATGTGGTTTCCTTTTTATGTATATATCTAAGAAAGGAATATGATCGGATTTTAAAAAAAATATAATTTGAATTGTTTTAATGTAGGACTATATATATGAGTTGAGATCATAAAGAACTCCACACTCTTCACCTTTCCTCATAATACATAGGATGTCATCTATGTACCTAACCTATAACTTGATGTCACTGCGTTTAATTGTATTTATCTAATCATCTATTTATTGTAGAATGGCGAGGATGTCGGACTTCCCAAACAGCCAAATAAGTGGAATTTCAATTTTTCTTTTCATAATAGCATCGCTATATATTCAGTGAGAATATATTTGAAGCACACTTAGCTATTTTTACCAAATAATTATCAATTAGGAATCTATCAAGTCAGATTTCATGTGTAATCTTAGCAATGAACATTTAAAACCATTTCTTCAAATAAAAGACACTTCGGCCATTAAATCTTTTTATTGTCTCGACGTTTCGACAAAAATATTTTGTCCTCGTCAACTATTCTAATAGAATAATTTCTAACGCTTTGCCTAATGTTTTAATTTTTGTTCGCTCCTGACGAGGGCAAGATTTTTGTCGAAATGTCGAGACAATAAAAAGATTTACTGGCCGATGTATCTTGAATTTGAAGAACTATGAATGCCGACCAGGCAGCCTCTATCTTTACGATATTTAAAACAATGAAATAGTTTAACTAAGGCATTAGCCCTTCGCACATGCGATGGATAAATTCTATATTATATACACACCATAATCAATTTCTACCGAACCAGTCACATGTGGATATATATAATATATCTTAACCAAAAAATAAATTTGTTTTATATTCCACAATTAATCATTTTTGAAAACCTAGGAATAAGTATTTAAAACTCCGCTAACAAAAGGGCGCAAAATTTAATAAAAACATTGCGCAAAATAATCCTTGTTTACAGAAGTATTTCCCCTGGCTGCCACCCAGTGGGGCTTAGAGTTTTGAAACATAACAGGAAGATTTATTAGAGCCATTTTCTATGTAGGAGAGAAGTTAACAATAAGAAATTTCAAAATCCGCTATATAGTTGAAAAGACATGAAAACACAGTGTGTGCATTTTAATAATATTTCTCATCTTCTAACGATATTCTCTCAGCTTTTCTAGCGAGATTTAGAACTCTAGGATGTCTTATTGAGCTCTATTGGATTCTATCCCGTTTGACACATAAACTAGAAATCTCTTGTTTCTGAATATATTTTGAGACTGATTAGAGAAGATCTGGATTATTGGTAAATTGGGCCATCAACTGGATTTTTTCTGACCATTCCTAGATGAGAATATTAACAGAAATTTATTCTCCATGTCTGTGAGGACTCAGACATACTCGAATCATATCCTGGCATCAACAAGTATATAGTGTAAATAGCTCTAGAAATCACTTTAAGTGTATAATAAGAGTTGTCCTATTTTTGTTGCTTTGTGTCATTAAATTTGGCCAGGTTGGAGCTAACAATTCTAGAAAATGCATATCATGTGACAACGACAATATTTTAATTATTTCATTCATGTCGGCATCACACACACATTGCATCTTAAAATCTTCACTCCGAGTAGAGATGTGAAACAAAGGAATTATTAGACCTGCTCTATAAATTGTGTATAAATCATTGTGGCAAGAAATGGATGTCGATGTAGATACAGCGGCCAGCGTGATGCCATCTGTACCTGTTGACTGTTTCTTTGAGATAATGCAAGGTCGATAGTTTTTTTTGTGTGTGTGTGTGTGTGTGTGTGTGTGTTTAGACTGCTCTACAAAACAATGCAAGATGATTAGTGTTGTGTGCTGACATTGCTGTATAGGACAGTGCGATATGACTAGTGTGGTGTTAAGTTTCATTCCGGGCTAATTGGCCATTTCAGGCATGGTCTTCTAGTCCCCATGGCAGAACGCGACTTCCAGTGGCAAGGGATCCTAGGATCTGGCAGCAAAGAAAAATCATCCCAGCCGAGACTCGAACCCGGGACCTTTGGATTAGAAGTCCAACACGCTATCCACTGCGCTACTGGGACATATAACTAGTGTGGTGTGTTGACACTGTTCTACAGGACTGTACTGGGTGGATATTTAGGGTGTAAAAGGGTGTAGAAGGGTGTAAAAGATGGAGAAAGAAAGATTAGATCACTTGAGTTGCTGATATTAACTTAAAGTTAAACATGAGATAGCAGTAGCTTGAATAAATAGAGACGTAAAGAAGAAGTTACCCGGAAGGCAGGTTGTGATGGTAATACCCGATAAGAAATCTAGCTGTTGTGTGTATGCGGATAATGCCATCTTGCTGGGCGTCCAGGAAGTTCGAGCTGGTCGCTTGTTTGTTTTCCTGGTTTAAGTCGTGGGGAAAGAATGTGCGAGCTTTGAGATGACAGTTCCTTCGGATACTGAGAATGATATCTAGCAGCGCATCTTTCAAGTGGTTTATGGTCACTTTTTGACGCATCTTGTGGCAAAATACTGAATATATTTATATATCGCTTATTTAAAGCTACTTCGCCGGCTTTTACTAATGCGGTAGATCTCATAGTTTTTTTATGTTTAAAGTACTTTGTTCTCCGTGAAATATCGCCCAATACACGAAGATGCCAGCATAAAATATATATATAGAAAAAGAATTTATAAAACAGTCTTATAACCAAAGATCTATAAGAAAGAGAGAGAGAGAGAGGTTATATAGGTCAGGCTATATTCAACTGATTATCACAAGGAAGTTATAAGATATATCGATTGTAGACAAATTGTCGAAACTTCGTATTCCATGAGCCTACAGGGCGAATTGTCGCACAAAATAGTGGAGTTAATCGTTGAACAGACCTCGATAAAAAGGGACGCTCTGGAGTAAATTTTGATATAATGTCCGGTGTAAGGTTGTGAGGGAAGGTCTGGGGTAAGTTGTGGGTAAATGCAGGCTGTAGGGTGATGCCCAAAAATATTGTGATATCTGGAGACTTGCTGGGTCCAGAGAGTAATAAAACCGGCTTGACGATCCCTTATAGTTTTAGTAAATGAGCAATAATATGCGCTAAGAAAACCAAACGAATGTGTTTCACAACATAGAATTCTTGACCTCTAGGTGGCTGGTTTTGATGGGTCAAATCGAGATTGCCGTAGAAATTTCCAAGGCATTTCTTTTATCCCTGCTTCGCGAATTTTGTCGACTCATATGCTGTTATTTATTCAAAAATGCTCTTGGATCAATTTTTTGCTTATTATAAGAAGGTACGATAAAAAAAAGAACGATTTTATTTTAATCACTTATAGTTGACCTACAACAATGAAACAAATTTGAGGACGAACATCATTCCCTGGCAGTTAGCCTAGAAATATCGGAAGCAAATCTACCCATGCTTCTTTGGGACAGGACTCAAAATTCTAAGGATCTTGAAATGGTCTGCGAAATAGTCCTGATATGCAGTATGCAGTCTTGAATTCATGTGTCCGTTCGCAGAAATCAGATTTTCTGAAACTTATCGAATATTTCAACACGCATAAGGAAAAATATTTTACTACAGTCAACCATAACTCGATGGCTTAAATGTTCAAGTGTTTCGATGGCGGAGCTGAGAGAGCCGGGCGCGACTGCCGCCTCAGTCAATGAGATCTGACCAACACAGCCGCTATTGTTAGGGAAGGTCGTCTCACAGCTTTGGCTGAACTTATATTGTACAGTTCCCATTTACCATTTTACACCGCCGTGTCTGGGTGTCGAGATTATTAACACCTGAATCAAATATGAATGGAAGTTTGTCAACATCCCCCGCGGCCAGTCCTGCCTGAATTCCTTTTTCAGTGGCAATGAGAGTTGATTTTCCCACTATGGTACTGAATTTGGAAAACACCTAGCTGGAGCCAAGGTTCTCCGGGCAGTATGAAAGGTAAAATCGATTCCTTTTTTTCGACTGCCGAGAAATGGTTTATCAACAGAAATTACCCTCTCCTATTACTTAAGAGCCTTGAATATTTTGTCCAAACATCTTCAATAAAAATGATTTTTAGATACATAGAAATCACTTCTCAAAGCTACATCTAAATCGCTTCTAGGCCTTTTGGCTAAGATCAAAGTGATGAATCGAATTGATTGAAAGTTGTACCATGCTAACACTCAGCCTAATATCTTGTCGCCAATATTCGGCCACATAGAACATCGAATGTGTGCCGCACCCTCCCTACAATCTTGCCCCATGCGATTTGTAGCTGAGTTCTCTCACCTCAAATTAAAGCTTCAGAGCAAACGTCTTGATTCTTCAAAAGCCTTTATAAATAAGACGGAGATAGATAAGACCGAAGATGATGTTAGAAAAATGTGTTCCAGCATTTCCTTCAAGAAGACACGTTGGTCAAATGGCATTCAACATAAAGGGGACTACTTTAAACAAGACCATCTATTCAGCTGGACTCTGTCTAATTTATTATTTGTGTCATGCACTCATTCTCATTCCTTCTAGACTTACCATTGTAGTTTTATTTTCCCTTGTTTTATAGCGAGTGATATTTTTCATTAAATTTATATTAGTTGTGTGATGATGTTTAGTATTTTCAATATTTATGATTTAATTTATTTATTTGTTAATAATATCATGTATGTTTATAGAATTCTAGATTGTGTCAATCCAATCAATTAAAATCCTCCTAAAATCAAATGGAGAGAGTTGCCAAGGCAACGGTATCACTCTAGATGATCGTCCCAGGTCCTTAATTAAGAGCTTTGTTAACAACAAGAGCCTCGACACAATACACCAATCGATAGGATTAAGCCGCAAAGCCTAATTTAGACGGATTCACATGACGTCTTTCCCAGAAGTCCTTTCTCCAACTTGGTCGATATACTTCCCCGGAGATTGTCTGGCGCCTGTCTACATTCACACCGCAGTGTCACCTACCGCGGCCGTTAGTGTCTTCTGTGCTCATATACACTCCCTATTACATCATATAGGCGTTAAACTACACTCATGGACAAAACTTAAGGAAATGTAGAGTCTTTAATGTCGCCGGAGAGAGACAGAGGCAATTTTGTTTACACTTGGTTATCTCGTGTGTCTTTAATAAAGGTCACTGTGTATCAAATATCTTTCAGAGTTATTGTCTTATTTCCGATATACATGCTAAAAGATACAACTTCCTTAAGTTTTGTCTATGTGGGTGTAAATAAAAAAAAAATCAACAAGTTTATTACTATTTATATAGAGAGCAAACTTTCGACGAGCTAACCTGCATTCGCGAGGTATTTAGCGAGGGATCTGGAATTAAAAATAAAAGGAATGGTCGGGTATGAGGCCTGGAATTGGTTGAGGAGCTTGGATTATTGATTGTTGTGACCAATATTTTTTAACTGATCAGGTAGAGCCTATTGATATGATTGCATTCGTGAGATACAAAGAACTCTAGAAGTCCTTAACCAATATTTTATCATTGCAAAGTGTGTCTGGTATCTTGCAGACCTCTTTGGGGAACAAAGTTGTTTTTATAAGTGTGACGTTTTTGTCATTACAATTTATTAAAGAGTAAAACTTGTGTCAAAAATTAAGTACACAAATACAATAGGTAAAAAAATTTCTCAATCAAATATATATTTTTTTAATTATGAAATTCGGGACACAAATAGTTTATGTGCTGGAAGATTCGAGTTAGTTCTAAAGATTAAAAAAGGAATTATTTTTAAACATGCACAAGAGAAGGTAGTATATATCCAATAAATGTAGATCGAAAAGGTGCATGGCCACCTCTAAGAGCTGAACAGCCATCACAATGAGCTTTGGCGCTGAGTATCAGACTTTGTAGGAGGTCCTGAGGCAATAAACCCTCTCCTCCAGACGAGAAGATTTGAGTTCGGGGAGGTTCAGGAAGAGAATGAGGAGATTCAATCTGGCATCCCGTACATGCGCTATTGGATTCCTGTCCGGAGACCTAGCTGACCAATATATAATCTGAATATTTTCGAGGAAATCTGTGACTTTCACTGTCTTTTGTCAACAATGATTATTTCCAGAAAATAAACTGGGATCCAATAACACCCCTAAAATAATCCTAACACAAGGAAAAAGAATCTCGTTCCTGTACCTTTGAGCAGTCAATGTTCCCCCTCCTTGAAGCAGGTGAAGAGGTGTAGGCCTATTCGAAATGGAGCAAGTCCAGACTATGAGGTCCTCTCCCACAAAGTGATCTCTTTCTCTGACTTTAGCAGGATGGAAGAGAGCAACAGCTCCTCTCCGGATATAGACTGGTCGAGAATCGGTGTTTAGAAGAAATCTTGACCCTTCATTGAATAGAATATGGACCTAGCTGATCCTGGACTGATTTTCAAGGCACCAATTCTATGAGAAAGGGTAAGTGCATTGAATGCATATGATGATAAATACATGATACATATATGTAAAAAAAAAAAGAAAAATAATTAAAAAAAAAAAGATATTAAAAAAAAAACTTCTATTTTTCACATGTTTAGCGTGATTACGCAAATTGTGGCCTTAAATACCCATTTCTTGATTTATTAGGAAGCCTCATGGACCAGATTTTTATAGTTGGGGTACAGCTTGCACCACGCAGACGAGGGCCAACGGCACGAAAGCGATTGGTTTTCTCGATTTATCAAGAAAATGGGTTGGCCAAATATTATGGAACAAACCTAAATAAACATTTAGTTGATTTTTGTTCCACTAAGTGGCGCTCTACCATCTAAAATGCTCATGTGGGCGGTCAGGATATGCCCTTTTTATTTTTAATGTATGTATAAACATCAGTCCTCTGGCCCTAGGATCAGGGGAGCCATAGACGCTTCAAAGACGAGTCAAGAATCATTCCAAATACTGATTCTCAATAAGTCTGTATTTATATATATATTACCTTATCCTTATATAGTAGTTTCCTATATATCTTTATGTACAATTACGTGGATCCTAAGTTTAGCTTTTATTCTCCCTAAGTGTATCGAGAGAAATGTGAATAATATCGTTATTAATATTATTTCTTATCCCTTGTGTAAAGATTACACGAATTCCATAAGTTCGTGATCTCATGGAATGGGGTATAGGGGTGCAGCTTTCGTTGATCATGGCCTGGCTGACTTTGCCTGTAATTTGAGGCCGTTCCTAACATGGAGGCCTTTGCTGCTGACTTTATCATGAGCATAGACGCAGCTCCTCCGTATTCCTGGAGTGGGACCATTGCTGAGGTCCATCAACCGGGTCAGTGAACTCAGAACTTTTAAAGAGGGAGTGTCCCTCCTGGTTACAACATCAAGTCTACCAGAACAAGACTTGATCATGTAGAGGGTTTACTGTACCTCCCAACAATGTCCACTGCACCACAGGTCAGGTACAGCGAGGTAAGCATGGGAGGCCAGAATAATATCGTACCTGAATAGATTTGTCAACAGTCGTCCTGCATTAAGCACGGATTACTTACTCGTCTGGTGTATAAATGCTATTTGATTTTTAATCGGTCTTTTAACCATTTTTCAGCGCTGTATGCAGCAAACCAAGATTATCAACAAACACAACAGGATTATTTACTAGAATGTCGTCTAAAATATTTTGACTGCTATCGTCGTCATTCCGTAAATTCTTCGTAGATTAGGTGAATTCTGGAATTTCAGCTTTACAATCCTTTTAGGCATTCAAAATATTTATAATTAAATAACTCGCAAAGAGAGAAGAGCATATATGTCTGAGACTACTTTTAAAATCTATCAGAGATTATAGTCAAATGCCATTTTAGGAACCTACAAACGCCTATATGTCAATCAATTAATACCTTTAATAAAATACAGGAGAATCTGTATATAACAGACTGTCCTGAAGATACGATAAAACAATGAAATGAAAAAAAGACAAAGAAATAAATTAGAATAAACAAAGTTATGTGCGAAATGTTTACGTGTATAGAGCTATAAATATTTTGCTATGACATTATATGCATAGGTTATAGGTATGTCCCTGCTCACGTTTTTACAAAAGCTTACATACACTAGCCACAAATAAAATTGCATCTACTTATATAATTGCCTTATTCTGTCTGTGTGAAGTTCACTGTGTGAAGTTCACGGATAGATTTTGGTCAGAATGGATAAAATAAAAAAAGTGTCAAGGGATGGGAATCGAACCCACGACCTTCCGCTTACCGGGCAGATGCCATGACCACTAGGCTACCCTGGACATATTTTTCCGTTCATAAAGTTAATATATAAATGCAAAAAAAAAATCGACATGATGAAATCTTTATGAAAATTCACATTTTTATTTTTATATTTTCAAGACACACACAGTTTGGGGCGGGACGTTTCACAAGAGAGACATCCACGGCGCCAATTTATAATTGTAACGAATAGTATTTGAATTAAAACGTTTTAAAAATATATACGCACTCGGGTAAAGCCCGGGCGTTGCACGGGCCATTCGTCTAATCACCTATAAACACTTTAGTCAATTTTCTGAAAATTTGCATACTTAGTAAGAACATTAAGGCATGTAAATAATCAATTTTCTGAATCCGTAACTAGAACACAAGTTAAAAAAGAATGGGTATTTGGCCAATTCTGGAATAATTACAAATCAACGAATAGTTGATATTTATTCCGATAGATGGCGAAAGCCATCAGCAACTTTAAGTTGCCCGATAAGGAAGTGCCTTTTTTCTCTTTTTAATTTATGAACCTTATCCCTGTACAATATCACATTTGTACTATATTTTTCGCATAGAACACAAGTGTATAAAATAGCCTTGTTTTTTCGTGAAAGAGTATATATATATATGTATGAAAAAATAATAGAAAAAATAAAAGATAAGTGGGTCAGGTGTCGATATTAAAAATAAAGAAGGCATTTCCTGACCACGAGCACATGTGCTTTTTATATGGCAGAGCGCCATCTAGGGGAGCAAAAGATTTTGGTCGCAGTGGTTACAGCCTACTCTACGCTGACAAGCGCCAACAGCGCTAAACGCGTTCGTGGATGGCTTTTCTTGATTTATCAAGAAATTGGGTTGGCCAAATATCACGGAGCAAGCTAAATAAATGTTTAGTTTATTTTTGCTCCCCTAGATGGCGCTCTGCCATCTAAAAAGCACATGTACTAGTGGTCAGGAAATGCCTTCTTTATTTTTAATATCAACACCTGACCCACTTATCTTTTTTTTCTATTGTTTTTTTCATGTGTTAAGCGTATTTACGCAAATTTGGCATTAAATACCCATTTCTTGGTTTCTCAAGAAGCCTCTGGGAAAGAGGACTGGGACCTAGTGAATTATTAATTAGAGTTGGTTTTTTTATTATTATTCTCCTTTATCTGTAGAATGCCAAGGCAGAAAAAAGGGCATCATTCAAGCAAATTTATGATTTTACAAGTGGCAGAATCATAGGTCTTAGAGAGGTGAAATTTCGACTAGAGAAATTACTATCAAAGTAGGCTGAAATAAAAGTACTGTTGTAAGCATTTGGTTTCAGTAGTTAGAGGAAAATTTCAAGAAAACCTGGCTCAGGTCACCCTAGAGTAACAACAGAGAGAGAGAGATTGAGATTTAAAAATATTTTATTGACATCATACACAAGCCAATGGTAGTATTATATAATAAATATAAAAAGAAGGATGAAATAAAAGAGGGATAAAATAAAAGAGGGATAACATAGAAGAGTAAAATATATACAGTTATGTACAGTCGAGGAGATTCCCCCAACGACAGAGAGTCCTCCTCCAGACGTAAGGGGGTTTTCACGTTCTCCCCTCATCTCAAGGCTCAGAAAGAACCTGTGTATGGATGATTTGGCAAACGCGAGGATGGCGAGGGCGTCGTCATCCAGCCCTTGACCGAAGAGCCTGCAGGTCGGGTGGTTGCTGTATGATGTTGAAGGCCTCCCGTATGAGGGGCCTGATGGAGCTGCAGGACCAGTAGCGGTGGGCCAACGTCAGGTCACTAGAACCACAGGCGATGCAGGTCTCTCGAGCAGAGGCCGGTTGTGCAGGATGGGGAAGAAGAGAGAGAGGATAAGAGGATTCGGAAGATGGTTGTAGCAGACAGGACAACAGCTGTACCAATGATTCAAGCAGCTCTGCACGTGCAGAAAGAATCTGGAACATCCTTAAACACCATTAATAACCGTCTTATCGAAGTAGAACTCCGTAGTAGCCGGTAAGAATTCGACTCTCTGGCGAATAGAAGCGACAGGTTCATTGTGAACGGCTTCTATAAAGAGAGGGGGTCCATCTAAACTATAACAGGGTTGAAAACCTAAAAATTCCCTGTGCGTATGTGAAAATATCTATATTAAAAAAAAATCGAGAGAAATTGGCAGAAGATAAATTATTAGAGTAAACCCGTAGCACAAAGTTTACGTAAAAAAAAAAAAACTTTTTTTTTCCAAAATATTTTGAGGGATTGCTCTCTCTTTATCAATTTATTGCACAATAAACTTGAAGTAATTTACAAATTCTTATATATAACATAGAAAAATGTAATCTACAAGAATTTATAAATTATTTTAACTTTATTGTGCAATAAATTGATAAAGGAGCACTCCCTCGAAATATTAAAAAAAAAAATTCTTTCGCAGAACCAGGTATGCTTTTTTTAAATATATAAATTTATCCACCTTATCCCAGTACAATTTCATATTTGTACTATTTTCCATATATAAATATATGTATTAAGTAATTTATAGATTAAATAAGAAGGTTGCCTTATGCTAAAGCGATTTATTGATAGCAATCCAATTTTCTCAAAATAACCTTGTGAGAAAGAATCTAAAAATTATTTCTTTATGTAATTTATCAATAATAAATTCGCAAAGGTACGTTATAAGAAACGAATAAAAGTATAACATTCCCATCAAATGACGAGCACTAGAACTTTATGGGTGTTATATCTATTTTAAATGGCACATAACCGCTGGCTATTCTTTGAAGCGTTCCAAAACTATATTCGGTGTATAATTCACAACTGTATATTTCGCAATGCGAGATGCAATCCTAAAGGAACCTGGGCAACGGGCCTCCATCTTGGCTTCCCGGACGGGAGGCCCCAGAACGCCTCCAGGAATTATCGACCGTCAATCGATCTGTTTACGTAACTCCAGTTGCGCGCGCCTAACATAGATGGCCTCACCTGTTCAGCTATGTCGTCGAAACTCAAAATGGATGCCCTCACTTGTTTCACTATCATCACTAGTCTAGCATTGATTCCCTCACTTGTTTCGCTATTCATCACTAGTTCAACATGAATGCCCTCACTTGTTTCGCTATTCATCACTAGTCCAACATGGGTTGCCTCACTTGTTTCGCTATTCATCACTAGTCCATCATGGATGCCCTTACTTGTTCTGTTATGCAGCACTAGCCCAACATGAATGCCCTCACATGTTTCACTATCAGCACTAGTCAAACAAATGGATGCCCAAATTTGTTTCGATACCAGAACTAGTCAAACATGGATCCCTCACTTGTTATGCTATTCATCACTAGTCCAACATGGAAGCCCTTACTTCTTCCGTTATGCAGCACTAGTCCCCAACATGGGTGGCCTCACTTGTTTCGCTATTAGCACTAGTCCAACATGGCTATCTTCACCTGTTTCTCTATTCATCACTAGTCCAACTTGGATGCCTTGACTTGTTTGCTAATCATCACTTGTCCAACATGGATGCCCTCACCTGTTTCTCTATTCATCACTAGTCCAACATGGCTACCCTCACCTGTTTCTCTATTCATCACTAGTCCAACATGGCTACCCTCACCTGTTTCTCTATTCATCACTAGTCCAACATGGCTACCCTCACCTGTTTCTCTATTCATCACTAGTCCAACATGGCTACCCTCACCTGTTTCTCTATTCATCACTAGTCCAACATGGCTACTCTAACCTGTTTCTATATTCATCACTAGTCCAACATGGCTACCCTCACATGTTTCTATATTCATCACTAGTCTAACATGGCTACCCTCACCTGTTTCTCTATTCATCACTAGTCCAACATGGATGCCTTCACTTGTTTGCTAATTATCACTAGTCCAATATGGATGCCCTCACTTGTTTCGCTATTCATCACTAGTCCAATATGGATGCCATCACTTGTTTCGCTATCATCACTAATCCAACACATGGATGCCCAAAATAGTTTCGATAACGGAACTGTTCAAACATGGATGCCCTCACTTGTTATGGCATTCATCACTAGTCCAACATGAATGCCATAACTGGTTTCGCTATCATCACTAGTCCAACATGGATGCCCTCACTTGTTATGGCATTCATCACTAGTCCAACAAAAATGCCATAACTTGTTTCGCTATCATCACTAGTCCAACATGGATGCCCTCACTTGTTTCGCTATTCATCACTAGTCCAACATAGATGCCCTCACCTGTTTCTCTATTCATCACTAGTCCAACATGGATGCCTTCACATGTTATGCTATTCATCACTAGTCCAACATGGAAGCCATAACTTGTTTCGCTATTCATCACTAGTTCAATACGGATGCCATCACTTGTTTCGCTATCATCACTAGTCCAACATGGATGCCTTCACTTGTTTCGCTATTCATCACTAGTCCAACATGGATGCCCTCACTTGTTTCGCTATTCATCACTAGTCTAACATGGATGCCCTCACTTGTTTCGCTATTCATCACTAGTTCAACATGGACTCTGTCACTTGTTTCTCTATTCATCACTAGTCCAACATGGCTACTCTCGCCTGTTTCTCTATTCATCACTAGTCCAACATGGCTACGCTCACCTGTTTCTATGTTCATCACTAGTCCAACATGGCTACCCTCACCTGTTTCTCTATTCATCACTAGTCCAACATGGATGCCTTCACTTGTTTGCTAATTATCACTAGTCCAATATGGATGCCCTCACTTGTTTCGCTTTTCATCACTAGTCCAATATGGATGCCATCACTTGTTTCGCTATCATCACTAGTCCAACACATGGATGCCCAAAATAGTTTCGATAACAGAACTAGTCAAACATGGATGCCCTCACTTGTTATGGCATTCTTCACTAGTCCAACATGAATGTCATAACTTGTTTCGCTATCATCACTAGTCCAACATGGATGCCCTCACTTGTTATGGCATTCATCACTAGTCAAACATGAATGCCATAACTTGTTTCGCTATCATCACTATTCCAACATGGATGCCCTCACTTGTTTCGCTATTCATCACTAGTCCAACATAGATGCCCTCACCTGTTTCTCTATTCATCACTAGTCCAACATGGATGCCTTCACATGTTATGCTATTCATCACTAGTCCAACATGGAAGCCATATCTTGTTTCGCTATTCATCACTAGTTCAATATGGATGCCATCACTTGTTTCGTTATCATCACTAGTCCAACATGGATGCCTTCACTTGTTTCGCCATTCACAACTAGTCCAACATGGATGCCCTCACTTGTTTCGCTATTCATCACTAGTCTAACATGGATGCCCTCACTTGTTTCGCTATTCATCACTAGTTCAACATGGACCCTGTCACTTGTTTCGCTATTCATCACTAGTTCAACATGGACTCTGTCACTTGTTTCGCTATTCATCACTAGTCCAATACATGGATGCCCAAAATTGTTTCGATACCAGAACTAGTCAAACACGGATGCCCTCACTTGTTATGGCATTCATCACTACTCCAACACGAATGCCATAACTTGTTTCGCTATCATTACTAGTCCAACATGGATGCCCTCACTTGTTTCGCTATTCATCACTAGTCCAACATGGATGCCCTCACCTGTTTCTCTATTAATCACTAGTCCAACATGGATGCCTTCACTTTTTTCGCTATTCATCACTAGTCCAACATGGGTGGCCTCACTTGTTTCGCTATTCATCACTAGTCCATCATGGATGCCCTTACTTGTTCTGTTATGCAGCACTAGCCCAACATGAATGCCCTCACTTGTTTCACTATCAGCATTAGTCAACCAAATGGATGCCCAAAATTGTTTCGATACCAGAACTAGCCAAACATGGAACCCTCACTTGTTATGCTATTCATCACTAGTCCAACATGGAAGCCCTTACTTCTTCCGTTATGCAGCACTAGTCCCCAACATGGGTGGCCTCACTTGTTTCGCTATTAGCACTAGTCCAACATGGCTATCTTCACCTGTTTCTCTATTCATCACTAGTCCAACATGGATGCCTTCACTTGTTTGCTAATCATCACTAGTTCAACTTGGATGCCTTGACTTGTTTGCTAATCATCACTAGTCCAACATGGATGCCCTCACCTGTTTCTCTATTCATCACTAGTCCAACATGGCTACCCTCACCTGTTTCTCTATTCATCACTAGTCCAACATGGCTACCCTCACCTGTTTCTCTATTCATCACTAGTCCAACATGGATGCCTTCACTTGTTTGCTAATCATCACTAGTCCAATATGGATGCCATCACTTGTTTCGCTATCATCACTAGTCCAACACATGGATGCCCAAAATTGTTTCGATACCAGAACTAGTCAAACATGAATGCCCTCACTTGTTATGGCATTCATCACTAGTCCAACACGAATGCCATAACTTGTTTCGCTATCATTACTAGTCCAACATGGATGCCCTCACTTGTTTCGCTATTCATCACTAGTCCAACATGGATGCCCTCACCTGTTTCACTATTAATCACTAGTCCAACATGGATGCCTTCACTTTTTTCGCTATTCATCACTAGTCCAACATGGGTGGCCTCACTTGTTTCGCTATTCATCACTAGTCCATCATGGATGCCCTTACTTGTTCTGTTATGCAGCACTAGCCCAAAATGAATGCCCTCACTTGTTTCACTATCAGCATTAGTCAACCAAATGGATGCCCAAAATTGTTTCGATACCAGAACTAGCCAAACATGGAACCCTCACTTGTTATGCTATCCATCACTAGTCCAACATGGAAGCCCTTACTTCTTCCGTTATGCAGCACTAGTCCCCAACATGGGTGGCCTCACTTGTTTCGCTATTAGCACTAGTCCAACATGGCTATCTTCACCTGTTTCTCTATTCATCACTAGTCCAACATGGATGCCTTCACTTGTTTGCTAATCATCACTAGTTCACCTTGGATGCCTTGACTTGTTTGCTAATCATCACTAGTCCAACATGGATGCCCTCACCTGTTTCTCTATTCATCACTAGTCCAACATGGCTACCCTCACCTGTTTCTCTATTCATCACTAGTCCAAAATGGATGCCTTCACTTGTTTGCTAATCATCACTAGTCCAATATGGATGCCATCACTTGTTTCGCTCTCACCACTAGTCCAACACATGGATGCCCAAAATTGTTTCGATACCAGAACTAGTCAAACATGAATGCCCTCACTTGTTATGGCATTCATCACTAGTCCAACATGAATGGCATGACTTGTTTCGCTATCATCACTAGTCCAACATGGATGCCCTCACTTGTTTCGCTATCATCACTATTCCAACATGGATGCCCTCACTTGTTTCGCTATTCATCACTAGTCGAACATGGATGCCCTCACCTGTTTCTCTATTCATCACTAATCCAACATGGATGCCTTCACTTTTTATGCTATTCATCACTAGTCCAACATGGATGCCATAACTTGTTTCTCTATTCATCACTAGTCCAATATGGATGCCATCACTTGTTTCGCTATCATCACTAGTCCAACATGGATGCCTTCACTTGTTTCGCTATTCATCACTAGTCCAACATGGATGCCCTCACTTGTTTCGCTATTCATCACTAGTCCAACATGGATGCCCTCACTTGTTTCGCTATTCATCACTAGTCTAACATGGATGCTCTCACTTGTTTCGCTATTCAACACTAGTCCAACACATGGATGCCCAAAATTGTTTCGATACCAGAACTAGTCAAACATGGATGCCTTCACTTGTTATGGCATTCATCACTAGTCCAACATGAATGTCATAACTTGTTTCGCTATTCATCAATAGTCCAACATGGATGCCTTCACTTGTTTCGCTATTCATCACTAGTCCAACATGGATGCCCTCACTTGTTTCGCTATTCAATACTAGTCCAACATGGATGCTCTCACTTGTTTCGCTATTCATCACTAGTCCAACATGGATGCCCTCACCTGTTTCTCTATTCATCACTAGTCCAACATGGATGCCTTCAATTGTTATGCTATTCATCACTAGTCCAACATGGATGCCATAACTTTTTTCGATATTCATCACTAGTCCAACATGGATGCCATCACTTGTTTCGCTATCATCACTAGTTCAACATGGATGCCCTCACTTGTTTCGCTATTCATCACTAGTCCAACATGGATGCCCTCACTTGTTTCGCTATAATCACTAGTCCAACAAATGGATGCCCAAAATTGTTTCGATACCAGAACTAGTCAAACATTGGTGCCCTCACTTGTTAGGCTATTCATCACTAGTCCAACATGGATGCCCTCACTTGTTTCGCTATTCATCACTAGTCCAACATGGATGCTCTCACTTGTTTCGCTATTCATTACTAGTCAAACATGGATGTCCTTACTTGTTCTGTTATGCAGCACTAGTCCCCCCAACATGGGTGGCCTCACTTGTTTCGCTAATAGCACTAGCCAGACATGAATGTCCTAACTTGTTTCGTTAATTAGCACTAGCCCAATATGGTTGGCCTCACTTGCCTCATTATGTAGCACTAGTCCAATATGGTTGGCCTCACTTGCCTCATTATGTAGCACTAGTCCAAGATGGATTACTTCACTGGTTTCGTTATCAGCACTAGCCCAGAATGGATGCTCTACATTGTTTCGTTACGTAGCACTAGTCCAACATGGATGGCCCCACTTGTTTTTTAATGAAGCACTATCCCAACATGGGAGATCTCATTAATTTTGTTATGCGGTACTCGTTTAACATAGGTAGCCTCAAATGTTTCGTTAACAGCACTAGCCGAACATGGATGGCCTTATTTGTTTTGTTATGCAGCATTAACCCAATATGGATGGTCTCACATGTTTTTTCATACCGTCCGAGCTTAACGTGGATGGCCCTCGATTCTCTAAATAGTCTGCTCGAACTCAACGTAGATGGGTTATCGGTTCAGCAATGCCGCTTTAAGCCAACATAGATAGTCTCAATTGTTTATCTATGCCGCACGAGCACACTTGGATGACCCTACTTGTTTATCTATACCACGCAAGTCAGCATGGATGGCCCCATTTGTTTAGCTTAGCTGTCTGCGCGATCTCAGTATGGACGGCTTCACTTGCTTAACTATACCGCGCAAACATATCATTGATAGCTTTGTTTGTTTGCTATTCTGCACAAGTTCAACGTGGATTGATCACTTTTTCAGCAATGCAAATATAGAGATCCTCACTTGTTTATCCACATGCTACAATATAACCCCATCCTCATTATAACTCTACCTTGTCCTGTGGTCTACCTACATTTGGATTTGCCTCTACTCTCTTTGCTCTACCTATAATTTAATATATTTATAAAATTAAAATGTATTTTTTAAAAAATAAAACTATATATAATATATATTATACAAAAATTACGGATGATCAAGACTAGGATTATCTAGATTTGTCTGTTGTTGTTGTCGTGTCCATCGGTTTTTTCTCTTCATTGGAAAATGGATGCCGTTGCCGCGTTAGTCACCTTGGACTAGAATTTGGTCGAATATTCCAAGGGTCCAGGGGGGACCGCGGGAGGTGTGGTTGTACTCCCCCCCTCCCCAATTTTCAGTTACACTTCAGCTAAAGATTAACATTCTGCCAACAAAAATAATAACTAACGTCTTCATTTATTGAATTTAATATAAGTCTTATTTATTCTAAGCATACGCGCGCAAGAGGCATAATAAAATGTGTAATATTAAAATATGTACATGCCAATATCTTAAATTTAGAAAATATTGATTATTCTAATTTAAAAGGGCTTCGTTGATAAGTGATGTTTCTTTTTTTAAAAGCCAAAAATGTTTGACAAGCTTTCGAACAAAACAATTTTAGCGATTCGACGTTACATGCCATGATTTGTTTATTCTTCCATAGTATTTACTTTAAAACAACTCTTCCCTTTCTAGACATTTTCCTAGCGCTCGAGGAATGTGACATCTGCTGAAGTCAGTAAATCTCCTCAGGGCCACGGGGAGGTGCCGCGCAGGGCGAGGTCGCCCAGGTCAACTCTAGGACTGAAGGATTCTTTTTGTCCTTGAGATATCTAATATAGATAGATGGACAACTGTTATTAATATTGACTTTATTGAGAAACTCTATTGCTTAACACATGGTGACATTTTTATTGTGTTATAGCACGTGATAGCATTATAGTGATTACCTTTTACTCTTTTTGGAATATATCTTACATATTTAGCGATATATAGAGGAATAATTTGTGAGCAAGTAATCTGAATATTTGCGTCTAAAAACACCATCTATATATATATATAAGGAGGTCATACAGTAAAAGAATATTTTGACGTGGCGAGTCTCGATAGTGTGGTTAGAGGCTTATGCTTTTTTACTGAGTTATAGGACAAATTATATAGCACATTGTATATGTCGTTTTATTGAGTTGAGAATATATGACCCAGTGTTAAAATATATATTTGATATTGTTTTATTGAAACATATTAATGCGTAACGTTTCATACTTTAATCTAATTTGTTTTCAGACTGTTTTTCAGCATAGGTCTATTTTGAGGAGGTTTTACGTAATTCATACATATTTATGCGCTCGAAAAAAAAACGGAATAAGTCAATTAAATGGTTATTGAATAACTTTTTGCAGTTTATTCTGTTTTTGCAGTTTCAGTGCAGAAGACAATGCTGCGACAGGTTGTAGAGGAATCAAGCTGCCCAAGCAGAATGGTAGTATTGCGTTTTTCCCTTCCAGAGACGACGTTAATAGCCAACTTCAAATGAGATTTTTCGCAACGATGGTATAATGTGTGTGTGAACACACACTCTTATACTATTTATAAATTAAAGAAAATCTGCAACATAATATAAAAATTTCCTTTCCTTCATCATAACAAATTTTTCCCCATATAAAACGTTGGTACACTAATATAAAATTGTGCAATATAAAACTAAGAAATTCTGCTGCTGAAAGAGACACCCGGGCAAAATGGAAACTTGCAAATGCTGTGTAACATAGATCCTGACAAATCTTTCAACACAAGAATGAAAATTTTGTGAATAAAGATATCCTCCAATTTTGAATTTGGCTCGAAACAGACCCATTATTGTGTGCACATCTTGATATAATGTTAGAAATTTCTCAACTGAAAATATACTGTCGTTGAATGAACTTTGTCCTTCATTTCCGGCACTAATTAATGAAATATCAAAGAATAGGTATATAGCGGTGGCGATATTTGGATTCCACAGGATTATATCCCGGAAAAAGGCCACACAGTGTTCTCCCCATCCCTTGTGAACTGGCGAATCCTGTATAGGGCGAGAGGCCCTAAATAAAGGCTTTGTTGTTTGTTTGTTACTGTGTTTGAATGCAAAGATTCTTTGCAGGACTTCACAGATAGAATGTTTCCTTTTGATGCACAGTTTTAGAGCAAACATAGAGCAATCAGGGAATTTCTCTAACGGATAAATCTGTATGGGTTCCCACGCTGAGTAATACTTTTTTGATATAATAGAATCTCTATATTGAGAGACTGTGCAATAAACTTGGATGCCACTGGCCTCTCCTGGAGGTGGTCTCTCATTAGAGAATTATGTTGATAATATTTAAATATTCTCGATCATACAAATGTGGTCTTTCATAAAGGTAGTCTCTTATCAGATGGGTCCCTCATGGGAGGTCTCACTGTATTTACAATATCTTTAAATAAGTAAAGAAAAGAGAAATATCGACCAGAGTGAGTGCATTTACTAGCTGCAGAAAAGATCAAGGCCTAAAGACTAAAGATTATTTAAGGCGCCTTCACAATAAAAAAAAAAAACTGACACTTTCTGAATCTTATTAGGCCTTTGTTTTTAATCAGCGGCAGAAGGCGCAGCCGCGTTAAAAGGGTCGAGCTAAAAATAATCTCCACTCGATACAGTTCTGCCTCCCACTAACGTGGAGGCAGCTGTTGACAGTCTTAGTAAGAAGACGTGGGCAGCTTGGGGGCGGAAAAATCAATGCAGGCCAACGATGCGACCTTTCAGGATGGAGCGCCTTGGCGCCGTCCTCCATTTTCCAAGGAACGTTCACTCCAACTTGTTGATTGTGGCCTTTTCCAACAAGCTGAAATTATAGAAAGGGGGAATTATTATCCCTTGTAACGATTTTATATAATATAGGAGATTTTCAAATTTACTGCGAAATTCGACCTATATTTTGAAAGATTTATATAAACATGATTGTAATATTGACAAAGCATCAAGTACGTTTCCAAAAGTATTCTATACATGATGTTTCGTTATGCAAATCTCAGATAAGAATGTGTGTATACAGCGTCATTGCAGCCATCTTCAGAACAGAGTATTCAGCGTCATTGCAGCCATCTTCAGACCAGAGTATTCAGTGTAATTGCAGCCTTCTTCAGACCAGAGTATTCAGTGTCATTGCATCCTTCTTCAGACCAGAGTATTCAGTGTAATTGCAGCCTTCTTCAGACCAGAGTATTCAGTGTCATTGCATCCAGCTTCAGACCAGAGTATTCAGTGTCATTGCTATCATCTTCAGACCAGAGTTTTCAGTGTCATTGCAACCATCTTCAGACCAGAGTATTCAGTGCCATTGCTTTCATCTTCAGACCAGAGTTTTCAGTGCCATTGCTTTTATCTTCAGACCAGAGTATTCAGTGTCATTGCAGCCATCTTCAGACCAGAGTTTTCAGTGCCATTGCTTTCATCTTCAGACCAGAGTATTCAGTGCCATTGCAGCCATCTTCAGACCAGCGTATTCAGTGTCATTGCAACCATCTTCAGACCAGAGTATTCAGTGCCATTGCTACCATCTTCAGACCAGAGTATTCAGTACCATTGCTTTCATCTTCAGACCAGAGTATTCAGTGTCATTGCTTTCAACTTAAGACCAGAGTATTCAGTGCCATTGCTACCATCTTCAGACCAGAGTATTCAGTGCCATTGCTACCATCTTCAGACCAGAGGTTTCAGTGCCATTGCTTTCATATTCAGACCAGAGTATTCAGTGCCATTGCAGCCATTTTCAGACCAGAGTATTCAGCGTCTTTGCAGCCATCTTCAGACCAGAGTATTCAGCGTCATTGCAGCCATATTCAGACCAGAGTATTCAGTGTCATTGCAACCATCTTCAGACCAGAGTATTCAGTGCCATTGATATCATCTTCAGACCAGAGTATTCAGCTTCATTGCAACCATCTCCAGACCAGAGTATTCAGTGCCATTGCTATCATCTTCAGACCAGAGTATTCAGCGTCATTGCAGCCATATTCAGACCAGAGTATTCAGTGTAATTGCTACCATCTTCAGACCAGAGTATTCAGTACCATTGCTTTCATCTTCAGACCAGAGTATTCAGTGCCATTGCTATCATCTTCAGACCAGAGTATTCAGCGTCATTGCAGCCATCTTTAGACCAGAGTATTCAGTGTCATTGCAACCATCTTCAGACCAGAGTATTCAGTGTCATTACTATCATCTTCAGACCAGAGTATTCAGTGCCATTGCTATCATCTTCAGACCAGAGTATTCATTGCCATTGCTATCATCTTCAGACCAGAGTATTCAGTGCCATTGCTTTTATCTTCAGACAAGAGTATTCAGTGACATTGCAACCATCTGCAGACCAGAGTGTTCAGTGCCATTGCTATCATCTTCAGACCAGAGTATTCATTGCCATTGCTATCATCTTCAGACCAGAGTATTCAGTGCCATTGCTTTTATCTTCAGACAAGAGTATTCAGTGCCATTGCAACCATCTGCAGACCAGAGTATTCAGTGCCATTGCTTCATCTTCAGACCAGAGTATTCAGTGCCATTGCTATCATCTTCAGACCAGAGTATTCAGTGTCATTGCAACCATCTTCAGACCAGAGTAGTCAGTGCTATTGCAGCCATTTTCAAACCAGATAACTCAAGGCATTGCTACCATCTTCAGAACCAGGGTATTTAGTGTAATTGCTACCATCTTTAGAGTCTCATTCGTCATTTTATGTTCCCTTCATATGCCCATTGAGAATGCATGGTTGAAATGACACTTAATTACTATCAAAATGCAATGCCTGCCATTCAAATGGATTTATATGCTTACATTTATTTTACGAAAAAATGACACATAATCCAATCTATAATATTGAAATATTCAGTCTCATAATGTTAGTGCAAAAGGAGCGTTTTTTAGATTGGATTGGAAGAGGTTTTAGATGGTCATTTGAGTTTTGTATTTTCCAGTGGTTTGTAGGCCTTCTTAATGTTCATTTGGCCTAGCTACCTGCATGGCTTCTGACACTCTAACTTTTTTCGATTATTGATTTGAGTGTGGTTAATGTGCTCTAAACCTAGTATGAAAATTAGGATAATGAAGAATTGTTGTACGTTACCTTTCACGTGTTTTCACACATTACCATTTTGAAACATGACTGCTGGCATGCCCTAGTGATATAGGAACAATTCGTTCATCAAAATGCGAGATATACTTCTACCTGCTAGGTACAGTGTCAATTCTTACATGGCGGATATTAGAATATTTTTAAAAATACAAGCACGAATGTTTTTTTTTCAAATAAAAAACTTCTATTGTCCTCACTGCGATGGAAAATATTGGGAGGTCTTGGCTCATAAGAGGGTAACCCTCCAAACGGTTTCGCCTTTTTAATCCACCAGACCGCTTTTTAAATCTCTAATACTTTATTGGACAATTCAGCTTATATATGAGACACTGAATAGTGGAATCTTAGTTATGGTATTCAAGTCATCATATCATTGGGTGGTCGGTGGAAGGCTGGTATAAACCGTTGGTTTTCGACCGCTACGACCCGGGTTCGATTCCCATATTGGGCAATTCTTTTCTGATTAAAAAAAATGCTGCAATGTCCCCCTTTTCTTGCAAAAGTCCAACCCCACCAGCGAGTGCAAGTAACCAAACGGGGCTCTGGCATATTATTTGTAAGTGCAAAGTCGAACTGCCTTTCACGTGTGTAGACATGTGGTGCACTTACAGTAAAAGCAGTCGCCTTCTACCCACCATGATTATCATGGCCTGTACCACGTGTACTAGGGATAAGCAAAAAAAAAAGTCATTTATGGATAAAGGCTTTTAGGACATTAGAATTCTCTTTAAATATTTGCATCGAGCAATGCTCTTCCGCAAAAATACGAACAAAGCCAGTTAGGCATGAATTCCCACTGATGGGCCAAGCCTCTTCCCAATATTTCCTATCTCAGTAAGGGTAGTAGACGTTTATTTTATTTGAGAAATAAATATTTTTGCATAAAATGCTTGTATTTTGTATGTATAGATAGCGCGTTATTGCCTTATATTTAACTAGAATATATGATCCAATATATTTATATGTATACAGTACATAAAAAGTCATTTCAGAATTTTTCAATATTTATCGACCAATGTTTGAAAGTCTCATCAGAATGATTCAAAAGTAATAGAATTGGGCTCCGTATACGATGAAGCCTAAGGAGATCGAAGGGTCCAAATTGACCTGTGAATTATTCCTTCAAAAACACAGAAGAAAGAGGGTTTTTTTTTTAGTGACAAAAGATGAAAATGGAAACGCTATAATAAAAAAAAGCGCAAAAAAATCATGGTGAGGTCCTTTAAAATCTTCAACATCGAAATTGCTAGGTGAAAATGAATTCCTCAAAGCTCGGGCTCTGTAGTTAATGGAATCATCTGGGTGTGTACTATATTTTAAGCTGCTGCATACTAAATATTCCATCACTGAGAAATACTGTCAATAACATTTGATGATATTGAGCCGCTCGTGGAAGCAAAACGGCCAGAATACGCTAAAAGACACACAACATAGTCATTTTACACAACGACAACTCTCAGCTACATAAACTTTTCAATTAATTAAGGTCTGACGGAACTTCTTTATAGTGATTTATAAGTAATATATTTGTATTGTACTTATATTTACGCAGAACAATGCTCTGGGAATTATTTATAAGCATTTCTACAGTCCCAAAAAAGCTTATGTCCTTAATATAACGCCACTGAATACCTTCACAAATAGTTATTCTATGAATCCCAAAAAATCATATACATAAAAGACATATAAGTCAAAAAGTCAAATATCATAGAAGCGGCCTGGATATTTAACTGGTGAAACAACCGAGATAATTGAACACTAATGACAAATACGGCATATCAATATATTTTACATTGCAGTAGAGATTATATATATTTTTAACTTTGAATATTGAACTCATATATTTGAATTATTACCCATTTTATTAAAATTTATTTTACATATATATATATTAAAAATAAAGAAGGCATATCCTGACCACAAACACATGTGCTTTTTAGATAGCAGAGCGCCATTTAGTGGAGCAAAAATAAACTAAACGTTTATTTAATAATATATTTAGGAAGTTATGTTTATATTGAGAACATCCCCAAACGTCTTGCCCTCAGTCATATATGTTAAAATCTATTATAATGTGTTATAGAGTATTTTTATTGGGCTCTCGTAGAGAGATTACCTGACTGGAAATTTTAAGCTCAGAAACTCCCCTTCAATAGGAAGACTATTCCGGCGCTATGCTCTAATATCCGTCGAACGTTCCTCTCTTTGGTATTGAAGGTATTTGGCGTATCGATTGGAGGGTTTTGGCTCGATCAATTTTCAAACAGACTACTCCACCTGGCTTCAGGGTTTGTTGGAACATGTTGCTCCAAATGATGTATGCAGCAGTATTTACCGGCAGACATATTGGAGGCTAGTTCCATTCCTATTCATTCTTGTCTTTATTAAACCACCAATTTCAACAACTGACTTCAAACATGGTACTCATATCTTTTGAGATTTTTTAGAATGACACTTATAATATATAAGTGTACATATCATACTTTAAATATCTATTCATGTTAAAATTGTGTGAAAAACGTTAAAAATATATAAATATTTTCTCACAATGAGTTTTTTTTTATTTTTTAATGCTAGCTTTCAAGCGATAATCGCTCTTTACCGGGCTTAATAAAAAACATCGATTTTTTTTTTTGGTAAATATTTCTTGTAAGATATAGCCGATGTTTTTTATTAAGCCCGTTGAAGAGCGATTATCGCTTGAAAGCTAGCATTAAAAAAAAAAAAAAACTTATTGTGAGAAAATATTTTTGTATTTTTATACTTTAAATATGATAAAGCTCTGGGATTTTATTTTGCAGTCAACGGCCTGTCTCTTTTTGCAAATTTAAGAAATAAAGAAAACATTTCAACATTACCCGGTTGGTAATTTTTCCAAATGTCTCTACCAATTGAAATAATAACAAAATAATTTTGTATATACTCAAAGAAACCGTTTAAGGATTTTCTAGTCCTAAGAATTAATTTGCACGTGATGATGGAGCAGAATAATTCAGATTAATTATTTTTACCCAAAAAGAGTTGTTTGGAGTAGGAATCCTAAAGAGAGATTGTGTCGAATGTCCGTCTCAGCATGCACTCTGTAGGAAATGGCAAGCGATACTTTACGAGTGTGCCGTGCATTGTTTACACTCCGGACGCCCAAGGTTAAGAGATAATAAATCTGATGCACACACAGAGCGCCGATCCGCCGGCAGTTAAAGATTTACCATTGAGGCCTTGGTCGTCTACTTCCTGGTCTTCTGGCAGTATCGTGGTGTTGTTGTCGCCTGGAACATTCCCAAAAGCCTTGAGGCAGTGCGTGATTCAAAGTTTCTTTGATGCCATTGACTCTTTTTTGGTGAATACGACATACTCACGTCAATTAGCGGGATTTTCCTTTGGACTGAAATGTCAACATCGTTTCAACCCTCGTTTAAAGTAAAACGTGAATTCAAATGTAAATATATTCTATTTTTCCCCATGACTTTTCTTTTTGCATGTTTAGTTGCAAATTTAGCCGTAAATACCCATTTCATGATATTTCAAGAAAACCTCTAAGACGAGAATTTTTATGGTCGTTAAGATACAGCTTTCTAACGATGACGAGAGTCAAAATCCAGAAACGTGTACATGGTTGGTTTTTCTTGGTATATCAATAATGTGGGTTAGCTAATATCACGGAATATATGTAAATAAACGTTAAGTTGATATGTATATATCGATATATGGCTCTCTGCTATTAAAAATGCTCATTTAAGCAGTCAGGATATGCTTATTTGTATAATGATAAACAAAGTAGTAGCGTTTCCTACTCCTTTCTGAATATGTGCCTATTTATTCACTATTATTATTTTATATTTGTATTTCATAGCTTCCTACCTAACTTTATATCATCTCCCAATATTTATAAATTCCAATGCATTTTTCAAATGTTTTTAGAAAGGACAGATTTATTTTAAATGATAAACTCCTGGCGAGTCTAATATGTAAATTTGCAAAACGCTATCAAAAAATATTCAGAAGCAATTTGACCCCTATCATTCTGAGCACTCTTCCAAAACATTTTCGCAACACGAAATTGTTGGGTGTCAGACACTAAGTGTCGTCGGTCCTGCAAGTGAGAGGTTCGCTCCTAAGGTCATCCATCCCCCATCCATCGTATGGCAATCTCAAGATCAAATTGAGCTACGGTCCAGAGCGTTCAAATAATAGGAATTCGAAGTGAATGGGATGGGGAAAATATAATCGCTTTTATATTAAACCATACAACTTCTATCGTTTCTAAATATCTAATATGGACTTAAGAGACTTCGTTTCCTCTGTTATATTGAAAATGAAACCTAGTTAGCTGTATTCAATTTGTTTTGAATATTGAAGAGATTTGGATAGATGTACTATAATTTTTTTTTAAACCGGAAATTTAAATCGCGATATTTTGTTCATATTTCACACACACACACAAAAGCTCTATTAAGACCAGCGGTCTGGACCACGGCATTCGGCGATTTGTATTAATCTCCTCCGAACGGTGACTGCGGCCTTGTAGAATTTATATAAACCAAAAGAAGACCTTGATCAAACGTCATTGCATTCATCCAGTTATAAATTTGTTGACTATCGAATTGAGACATGGATAAATCACCCAAGAGTTCCCTTCTTTGTTTCTTCAAGTAACAGCAATCAAAAATTGTATGGATGATTTCGTCTGGTATTCTGTCTGAAGGACAGTCAGTCTACCGGCGCTTTGATCGATTTTCTGGGAATAACACCCATAGGAATCTCAGTTGCGCAATAAGTCTTTTAATTTCCAGAGGAGTATTTATGAGTAGATATAGTTCTGCTATTTTGTTCATATTTTATTGTAGCTAGGCACTGTATCAAGGCACCTTGCCTCATTATACCATAGCTATACGACAACTCCCCTACTGCAGAAGAACAGCTTCAAGAAGAACAGATATTTCTCACAATGGTACTGTCCAGCTATAAAAGTAAATTCCAGATAAATGCGATAAAAGAGACGATGAAACTCAGGCCCATATCAAAACCAGAACTGAAAACATATCTATCACCCGGTAATTGTGGAAGAAGCGCTACAATATCCATTAAAGTGAATGAAGTTATTGATAATATTAAAAATCCCGATCAACCTTGTTTTTAAAAACCAATGGTACATTATCTCTTAAAATAGGACATACAAGTGTGGATTGCATTGGAAGATGGAATGATCGGCCTAGCTCACCACCACCTCCTGATGACTGTACGTTTTGAAAATAATGTTCTTCTAGAAACTTATATTAGTCACAATAATGTAGTTTTTTTTGGGGGGGGGTCTCACTTTGGCGTGCATGGAAACCACATAAAAAATATATTTTATAATATTTACTTGATATATAGTCTTATATTATAGCTATTGAATAAAATATGTATATTTTTATCTTCGCGTGGGGTATAACCGCGTTGCCTATTGCATACTACAAATCCGGGTCATGAAGTCAATTCAAATGGTTCGTCTGAAGGCTGCAGCTATTCTAAAAATTCCCGGAGGAGGGACTGGGCCAAGCACCCCCTTTCGGGTGTCCTACAAAATGGCCGTTTCAATTATCCAAACGGGTTCTGAAGGACGCCTGCCAAATTACGTTCTTCGGTAGGTTCCTCGCCGCCTAAAGTGAGGTAATCTGGACCGAGCTTCTGTACCTCGGACTTCACACAGGAAACTAACTCAGTGAAGTTACAAAAGCATTTCTTAATTTCCACCCTCAACACACACAAACGACAAACATATATTTTACGGCACACACATACGCATAAAAAATAGTATAGATGATAATTCAAATAAACATATAGCGAATTATATATGCGCGCGTTTGTTTTTCTAAATATTTCTGGTGGGATAAAGTCGATATTTTAGTAAGCCCGTTGAAGAGCGATTATCGCTTGAAAGCTAGCTTTTTTTAAATAAAAAGAAACTCATTGTGAGAAAATATTTGTAATTTTAAAACTTTTTTCACAATTTTATCACGAATATAGCGAATTAGTTGAGTGTCCTTCATATGATTGCTTTAATATCACAAAAACACGATTTTTAAGTTATATTCGAAATAGTGTCATGTTTATATATTTCCCTTATATCCCCCCCCCCCCCCCCTCTTCTAAAAATCTTCTCGATAAAAAAAAATACGAACGATACTTATAACAATAAGTGAAAAGAGAGGGAAAAACAATATATATTAGTTTCTCTTAATACCGTTTAACTCAACAAAACAAAACTAGATGCACAAATTTGCCCCCAATCTATTTCTCCCGATTTATTTGTAGATAGCGCGAGAAAGTTACTCCAAGTTCAATATCAGCTCTCAAGATGTAAGATGTCTGGTGGTCAGGCAGTAATGCTTGTCCTTATTCTTGGAGTCATCATCTCCGCTGTTTTTTTCGTAGAGGTTAGGGGTGAACCTCTACGCCCTCCCTCGACCTCCTAACCCGGCATTCCACCCTCGCAGAAAGCTCTGTTGTTCCAAGTTTCGTGTCATAACGACATCTCTCACCATTCTTCTTTTTTTCATATATTTTTATATATATACTCTTCGTCGTTCTTTATTTACGTTTAACTGGTTCAGATATTGTAGAACGACATTTGAAAATATCCCGCATGTGTTTCTTTTGAACGAAAAATCGAAATTTATTTTAAGGAGAAATAACGATTATTTCTAACCTTAGGGATGAAGTATGAAAGAATGAATTGTGAAGAGTAATGATAAACGGAAAAATAAAAGTGTCCAGGAATTTAAAAAAAAAATCGAATTTTCGTTCAAAAGAAACACATGCGGGATATTTTCAAATGTCGTTCTACAATCATGGGCCGCCTTATATTGTATAAAAGTTCAGATATTGTTTATACACGGGTTTATGTGCAAATATAATCGCATTCATATAAAATATTTTTTAAATATCAGATAAATAAGTGCCGCCATGGCATAACGCCATGTAAGAGTAAAATCGAACTGCTTCTATGTGAGTGGACGTGTATTGCACTGGCAGTTAAAATAGTGGCAACTTTAAAATTTCCATTATTTACATGGATTGTGCTATATGTAATTATTTGGGATAAAATGTAAATATATACAA
>CP092886.1:29899331-29950685 GCA_030710605.1 Cordylochernes scorpioides | reverse complement strand
TAGGCCCTAAACTACACTCATGGACAAAACTTGAGGAAATGTAGAGTCTTTAATGTCGCCGGAGAGAGACAGAGATAATTTTGTTTACACTTGGTTATCTCGTGTGTCTTTAATAAAGGTCACTGTGTATCAAATATCTTTCAGAGTTATTGTCTTATTTCCGATATACATGCTAAAAGATACAACTTCCTTAAGTTTTGTCTATGTGGGTTTAAATAAAAAAAAAATTCAACAAGTTTATTACTATTTATATAGAGAGCAAACTTTCGACGAGCTAACCTGCATTCGCGAGGTATTTAGCGAGGGATCTGGAGTTAAAAATAAAAGGAATGGTCGGGTATGAGGCCTGGAATTGGTTGAGGAGCTTGGATTATTGATTGTTGCGACCAATATTTTTTAACTGATCAGGTAGAGCCTATTGATATGATTGCATTCGTGAGATACAAAGAACTCTAGAAGTCCTTAACCAATATTTTATCATTGCAAAGTGTGTCTGGTATCTTGCAGACCTCTTTGGGGAACAAAGTTGTTTTTATAAGTGTGACGTTTTTGTCATTACAATTTATTAAAGAGTAAAACCTGTGTCAAAAATTAAGTACACAAATACAATAGGTAAAAAAATTTCTCAATCAAATATATATTTTTTTAATTATGAAATTCGGGACACAAATAGTTTATGTGCTGGAAGATTCGAGTTAGTTCTAAAGAATAAAAAAAGGAATTATTTTTAAACATGCACAAGAGAAGGTAGTATATATCCAATAGATGTAGATCGAAAAGGTGCATGGTCACCTCTAAGAGCTGAACAGCCATCACAATGAGCTTTGGCGCTGAGTATCAGACTTTGTAGGAGGTCCTGAGGCAATAAACCCTCTCCTCCAGACGAGAAGATTTGAGTTCGGGGAGGTTTTCAGGAAGAGAATGAGGAGATTCAATCTGGCATCCCGTACATGCGCTATTGGATTCCTGTCCGGAGACCTAGCTGACCAATATATAATCTGAATAATCTCGAGGAAATCTGTGACTTTCACTGTCTTTTGTCAACAATGATTATTTCCAGAAAATAAACTGGGATCCAATAACACCCCTAAAATAATCCTAACACAAGGAAAAAGAATCTCGTTCCTGTACCTTTGAGCAGTCAATGTTCTCCCTCCTTGAAGCAGGTGAAGAGGTGTAGGCCTATTCGAAATGGAGCAAGTCCAGACTATGAGGTCCTCTCCCACAAAGTGATCTCTTTCTCTGACGTTAGCAGGATGGAAGAGAGCAACAGCTCCTCTCCGGATATAGACTGGTCGAGAATCGGTATTTAGAAGAAATCTTGACCCTTCATTGAATAGAATATGGACCTAGCTGATCCTGGACTGATTTTCAAGGCACCAATTCTATGAGAAAGGGTAAGTGCATTGAATGCATATGATGATAAATACATGATACATATATGTAAAAAAAAAAGATATAAAAAAAAAAAAAAACTTCTATTTTTCACATGATTACGCAAATTGTGGCCTTAAATACCCATTTCTTGATTTATTAGGAAGCCTCATGGACTAGATTTTTAGCGTTGGGGTACAGCTTGCACCACGCAGACGAGGGCCAACAGCACGAAAGCGTTTGGTTTTCTCGATTTATCAAGAAAATGGGTTGGCCAAATATTATGGAACAAACCTAAATAAACATTTAGTTGATTTTTGTTCCACTAAGTGGCGCTCTACCATCTAAAATGCTCATGTGGGCGGTCAGGATATGCCCTTTTTATTTTTAATGTATATACATCAGTCCTCTGGCCCTAGGATCAGGAGAGCCATATACGCTTCAAAGACGAGTCAAGAATCATTCCAAACACTGATTCTCGATAAGTCTGTATTTATATATATATTACCTTATCCTTATATAGTAGTTTCCTATATATCTTTATGTACAATTACGTGGATCCTAAGTTTAGCTTTTATTCTCCCTAAGTGTATCGAGAGAAATGTGAATAATATCGTTATTATTATTATTTCTTATCCCTTGTGTAAAGATTACACGAATTCCATAAGTTCGTGATCTCATGGAATAGGGTATAGGGGTGTAGCTTTCGTTGATCATGGCCTGACTGACTTTGCCTGTAATTTGAGGCCGTTCCTAACATGGAAGCCTTTGCTGCTGACTTTATCATGAGCATAGACGCAGCTCCTCCGTATTCCTGGAGTGGGACCATTGCTGGGGTCCATCAACCGGGTCAGTGAACTCAGGACTTTTAAAGAGGGAGTGTCCCTCCTGGTTACAACATCAAGTCTACCAGAACAAGACTTGATCATGTAGAGGGTTTACTGTACCTCCCAACAATGTTCACTGCACCACAGGCCAGGTACAGCGAGGTAAGCATGGGAGGCCAGAATAATATCGTACCTGAATAGATTTGTCAACAGTCGTCCTGCATTAAGCACGGATTACTTACTCGTCTGGTGTATAAATGCTATTTGATTTTTAATCGGTCTTTTAACAATTTTTCAGCGCTGTATGCAGCAAACCAAGATTATCAACAAACACAACAAGATTATTTACTAGAATGTCGTCTAAAATATTTTGACTGCTATCGTCGTCATTCCGTAAATTCTTCGTAGATTAGGTGAATTCTGGAATTTCAGCTTTACAATCCTTTTAGGCATTCAAAATATTTATAATTAAATAACTCGCAAAGAGAGAAGAGCATATATGTCTGAGACTACTTTTAAAATCTATCAGAGATTATAGTCAAATGCCATTTTAGGAACCTACAAAAGCCTTTATGTCAATCAATTAATACCTTTAATAAAATACAAGAGAATCTGTATATAACAGACTGTCCTGAAGATACGATAAAACAATGAAATGAAAAAAAGACAGAGAAATAAATTAGAATAAACAAAGTTATGTGCGAAATGTTTACGTGTATAGAGCTATAAATATTTTGCTATGACATTATATGCATAGGTTATAGGTATGTCCCTGCTCACGTTTTTACAAAAGCTTACATACACTAGCCACAAATAAAATTGCATCACCTATAAACACTTTAGTCAATTTTCTGAAAATTTGCATACTTAGTAAGAACATTAAGGCATGTAAATAATCAATTTTCTGAATCCGTAACTAGAACACAAGTTAAAAAAGAATGGGTATTTGGCCAATTCTGGAATAATTACAAATCAACGAATAGTTGATATTTATTCCGATAGATGGCGAAAGCCATCAGCAACTTTAAGTTGCCCGATAAGGAAGTGCCTTTTTTCTCTTTTTAATTTATGAACCTTATCCCTGTACAATATCACATTTGTACTATATTTTCAACATAGAACACAAGTGTATAAAATAGCCTTGTTTTTTCGTGAAAGAGTATATATATATGTATGAAAAAACAATAGAAAAAAATAAAAGATAAGTGGGTCAGGTGTTGATATTAAAAATAAAGAAGGCATTTCCTGACCACGAGCACATGTGCCTTTTATATGGCAGAGCGCCATCTAGGGGAGCAAAAGATTTTGGTCGCAGTGGTTACAGCCTACTCCACGCTGACAAGCGCCAACAGCGCTAAACGCGTTCGTGGATGGCATTTCTTGATTTATCAAGAAATTGGGTTGGCCAAATATCACGGAGCAAGCTAAATAAATGTTTAGTTTATTTTTGCTCCCCTAGATGGCGCTCTGCCATCTAAAAAGCACATGTACTAGTGGTCAGGAAATGCCTTCTATATTTTTAATATCAACACCTGACCCACTTATCTTTTTTTTTCCTATTGTTTTTTCATGTGTTAAGCGTATTTACGCAAATTTGGCTTTAAATACCCATTTCTTGGTTTCTCAAGAAGCCTCTGGGAAAGAGGACTGGGACCTAGTGAATTATTAATTAGAGTTGGTTTTTTTATTATTATTCTTAAAATCTCCTTTATCTGTAGAATGCCAAGGCAGAAAAAAGGGCATCATTCAAGCAAATTTATGATTTTACAAATGGCAGAATCATAGGTCTTAGAGAGGTGAAATTTCGACTAGAGAAATTACTATCAAAGTAGGCTGAAATAAAAGTACTGTTGTAGGCATTTGGTTCCAGTAGTTAGAGGAAAATTTCAAGAAAACCTGGCTCAGGTCACCCTAGAGTAACAACAGAGAGAGAGATTGAGATTTAAAAATATTTTATTGACATCATACACAAGCCAATGGTAGTATTATATAATAAATATAAAAAGAAGGATGAAATAAAAGAGGGATAAAATAAAAGAGGGATAACATAGAAGAGTAAAATATATACAGTTATGTACAGTCGAGGAGATTCCCCCAACGACAGAGAGTCCTCCTCCAGACGTAAGGGGGTTTTCACGTTCTCCCCTCATCTCAAGGCTCAGAAAGAACCTGTGTATGGATGATTTGGCAAACGCGAGGATGGCGAGGGCGTCGTCATCCAGCCCTTGACCGAAGAGCCTGCAGGTCGGGTGGTTGCTGTATGATGTTGAAGGCCTCCCGTATGAGGGGCCTGATGGAGTTGCAGGACCAGTAGCGGTGGGCCAACGTCAGGTCACTAGAACCACAGGCGATGCAGGTCTCTCGAGCAGAGGCCGGTTGTGCAGGATGGGGAAGAAGAGAGAGAGGATAAGAGGATTCGGAAGATGGTTGTAGCAGACCGGACAACAACTGTACCAATGATTCAAGCAGCTCTACATGTGCAGAAAGAATCTGGAACATCCTTAAACACCATTAATAACCGTCTTATCGAAGTAGAACTCCGTAGTAGCCGGTAAGAATTCGACTCTCTGCCGAATAGAAGCGACAGGTTCATTGTGAACGGCTTCTATAAAGAGAGGGGGTCCATCTAAACTATAACAGGGTTGAAAAACCTAAAAATTCCCTGTGCGTATGTGAAAATATCTATATTAAAAAAATCGAGAGAAATTGGCAGAAGATAAATTATTAAAGTAAACCCGTAGCACAAAGTTTACGTAAAAAAAAAAACTTTTTTTTTTTTTAAATATTTTGAGGGATTGCTCTCTCTTTATCAATTTATTGCACAATAAATTTGAAGTAATTTACAAATTCTTATATATAACATAGAAAAATGTAATCTACAAGAATTTATAAATTACTTTACGTTTATTGTGCAATAAATTGATAAAGGAGCACTCCCTCGAAATATTAAAAAAAAAAATTCTTTCGCAGAACCAGGTATGCTTTTTTTAAATATATAAATTTATCCACCTTATCCCAGTACAATTTCATATTTGTACTATTTTCCATATATAAATATATGTATTAAGTAATTTATAGATTAAATAAGAAGGTTGCCTTATGCTAAAGCGATTTCTTGATAGCAATCCAATTTTCTCAAAATAACCTTGTGAGAAAGAATCTAAAAAATTATTTCTTTATGTAATTTATCAATAATAAATTCGCAAAGGTACGTTATAAGAAACGAATAAAAGTATAACATTCCCATCAAATGACGAGCACTAGAACTTTATGGGTGTTATATCTATTTTAAATGGCACATAACCGCCGGCTATTCTTTGAAGCGTTCCAAAACTATATTCGGTGTATAATTCACAACTGTATATTTCGCAATGCGAGATGCAATCCTAAAGGAACCTGGGCAACGGGCCTCCATCTTGGCTTCCCGGACGGGAGGCCCCAGAACGCCTCCAGGAATTATCGACCGTCAATCGATCTGTTTACGTAACTCCAGTTGCGCGCGCCTAACATAGATGGCCTCACCTGTTCAGCTATGTCGTCCAAACTCAAAATGGATGCCCTCACTTGTTTCACTATCATCACTAGTCTAGCATTGATTCCCTCACTTGTTTCGCTATTCATCACTAGTTCAACATGAATGCCCTTACTTGTTTCGCTATTCATCACTAGTTCAACATGAATGCCCTCACTTGTTTCGCTATTCATCACTAGTCCAACATGGGTGGCCTCACTTGTTTCGCTATTCATCACTAGTCCATCATGGATGCCCTTACTTGTTCTGTTATGCAGCACTAGCCCAACATGAATGCCCTCACTTGTTTCACTATCAGCACTAGTCAAACAAATGGATGTCCAAATTTGTTTCGATACCAGAACTAGTCAAACATAGATCCCTCACTTGTTATGCTATTCATCACTAGTCCAACATGGAAGCCCTTACTTCTTCCGTTATGCAGCACTAGTCCCCAACATGGGTGGCCTCACTTGTTTCGCTATTAGCACTGATCCAACATGGCTATTCTCACCTGTTTCTCTATTCATCACTAGTCCAACATGGATGCCTTCACTTGTTTGTTAATCATCACTAGTTCAACTTGAATGCCTTGACTTGTTTGCTAATCATCACTAGTCCAACATGGATGCCCTCACCTGTTTCTCTATTCATCACTAGTCCAACATGGCTACCCTCACCTGCTTCTCTATTCATCACTAGTTCAACATGGCTACCCTCACCTGTTTCTCTATTCATCACTAGTCCAACATGGCTACCCTCACCTGTTTCTCTATTCATCACTAGTCCAACATGGCTACTCTCACCTGTTTCTCTATTCATCACTTTCATCACTAGTCCAACATGGCTACCCTCACCTGTTTCTATATTCATCACTAGTCCAACATGGCTACCCTCACCTGTTTCTCTATTCATCACTAGTCCAACATGGATGCCTTCACTTGTTTGCTAATCATCACTAGTCCAACATGGATGCCCTCACTTGTTTCGCTATTCATCACTAGTCCAATATGGATGCCATCACTTATTTCGCTATCATCACTAGTCCAACACATGGATGCCCAAAATAGTCTCGATACCAGAACTAGTCAAACATGGATGCCCTCACTTGTTATGCTATTCATCACTAGTCCAACATGGAAGCCCTTACTTCTTCCGTTATGCAGCACTAGTCCCCAACATGGGTGGCCTCACTTGTTTCGCTATTAGCACTGATCCAACATGGCTATTCTCACCTGTTTCTCTATTCATCACTAGTCCAACATGGATGCCTTCACTTGTTTGTTAATCATCACTAGTTCAACTTGGATGCCTTGACTTGTTTGCTAATCATCACTAGTCCAACATGGATGCCCTCACCTGTTTCTCTATTCATCACTAGTCCAACATGGCTACCCTCACCTGCTTCTCTATTCATCACTAGTTCAACATGGCTACCCTCACCTGTTTCTCTATTCATCACTAGTCCAACATGGCTACCCTCACCTGTTTCTCTATTCATCACTAGTCCAACATGGCTACTCTCACCTGTTTCTCTATTCATCACTTTCATCACTAGTCCAACATGGCTACCCTCACCTGTTTCTATATTCATCACTAGTCCAACATGGCTACCCTCACCTGTTTCTCTATTCATCACTAGTCCAACATGGATGCCTTCACTTGTTTGCTAATCATCACTAGTCCAACATGGATGCCCTCACTTGTTTCGCTATTCATCACTAGTCCAATATGGATGCCATCACTTATTTCGCTATCATCACTAGTCCAACACATGGATGCCCAAAATAGTCTCGATACCAGAACTAGTCAAACATGGATGCCCTCACTTGTTATGGCATTCATCACTAGTCCAACATGAATGCCATAACTTGTTTCGCTATCATCAGTAATCCAACATGGATGCCCTCACTTGTTATGGCATTCATCACTAGTCCAACATGGATGCCCTCACTTGTTATGGCATTCATCACTAGTCCAACATGAATGCCCTCACTTGTTTCGCTATCATCACTATTCCAACATGGATGCCCTCACTTGTTTTGCTATTCATCACTATTCCAACATGGATGCCCTCACTTGTTTCGCTATTCATCACTAGTCCAACATAGATGCCCTCACCTGTTTCTCTATTCATCACTAGTCCAACATGGATGCCTTCACTTGATATTCTATTCATCACTAGTCCAACATGGATGCCATAACTTGTTTCGCTATTCATCACTAGTCCAACATGGCTACCCTCACCTTTTTCTCTATTCATCACTAGTCCAACATGGCTACTCTCACCTGTTTCTCTATTCATCAATAGTCCAACATGACTACCCTCACCTGTTTCTATATTCATCACTAGTCCAACATGGCTACCCTCACCTGTTTCTCTATTCATCACTAGTCCAACATGGATGCCTTCACTTGTTTGCTAATCATCACTAGTCCAACATGGATGCCCTCACTTGTTTCGCTATTCATCACTAGTCCAATATGGATGCCATCACTTATTTCGCTATCATCACTAGTCCAACACATGGATGCCCAAAATAGTCTCGATACCAGAACTAGTCAAACATGGATGCCCTCACTTGTTATGACATTCATCACTAGTCCAACATGAATGCCATAACTTGTTTCGCTATCATCAGTAGTCCAACATGGATGCCCTCACTTGTTATGGCATTCATCACTAGTCCAACATGGATGCCCTCACTTGTTATGGCATTTATCACTAGTCCAACATGGATGCCCTCACTTGTTTTGCTATTCATCACTAGTCCAACATGGATGCCCTCACTTGTTTCGCTATCATCACTATTCCAACATGGATGCCCTCACTTGTTTCGCTATTCATCACTAGTCCAACATAGATGCCCTCACCTGTTTCTCTATTCATCACTAGTCCAACATGGATGCCTTCACTTGATATTCTATTCATCACTAGTCCAACATGGATGCCATAACTTGTTTCGCTATTCATCACTAGTCCAATATGGATGCCATCACTTGTTTCGCTATCATCACTAGTCCAACATGGGTGCCTTCACTTGTTTCGCTATTCATCACTAGTCCAACATGGATGCCCTCACTTGTTTCGCTATTCATCACTAGTCTAACATGGATGCCCTCACTTGTTTCGCTATTAATCACTAGTTCAACATGGATTCTCTCACTTGTTTCGCTATTCATCACTAGTCCAATACATGGATGCCCAAAATTGTTTCGATACCAGAACTAGTCAAACACGGATGCCCTTACTTGTTATGGCATTCATCACTAGTCCAACACGAATGCCATAACTTGTTTCGCTATCATCACTAGTCCAACATGGATGCACTCACTTGTTTCGCTATTCATCACTAGTCCAACATGGATGCCCTCACCTGTTTCTCTATTCATCACTAGTCCAACATGGATGCCTTCACTTGTTAGGCTATTCATCACTAGTCCAACAGGGATGCCCTCACTTATTTCACTATTCATCACTAGTCCAACATGGATGCCCTCACTTGTTTCACTATCATCACTAGTCTAGCATTGATTCCCTCACTTGTTTCGCTATTCATCACTAGTCCAACATGGATGCCCTCACTTGTTTCGCTATTCATCACTAGACAAACATAGATGCCCTCACTTGTTTCGCTATTCATCACTAGTTCAACATGGGTGGCCTCACTTGTTTCGCTATTCATCACTAGTCCATCATGGATGTCCTTACTTGTTCTGTTATGCAGCACTAGCCCAACATGAATGCCCTCACTTGTTTCACTATTAGCACTAGTCAACCAAATGGATGCCCAAAATTGTTTCGATACCAGAACTAGTCAAACATGGATCCCTCACTTGTTATGCTATTCATCACTAGTCCAACATGGAAGCCCTTACTTCTTCCGTTATGCAGCACTACTCCCCAACATGGGTGGCCTCACTTGTTTCGCTATTAGCACTAGTCCAACATGGCTATCTTCACCTGTTTCTCTATTCATCACTAGTCCAACATGGATGCCTTCACTTGTTTGCTGATCATCACTAGTTTAACATGGATGCCTTCACTTGTTTGCTAATCATCACTAGTCCAACATGGCTACCCTCACCTGTTTCTCTATTCATCACTAGTTCAACATGGCTACTCTCACCTGTTTTTCTATTCATCACTAGTCCAACATGGCTACCCTCACCTGTTTCTCTATTCATCACTAGTCCAACATGGATGCCTTCACTTGTTTGCTAATCATCACTAGTCCAATATGGATGCCATCACTTGTTTCGCTATCATCACTAGTCCAACACATGGATGCCCAAAATTGTTTCGATACTAGAAATAGTCAAAAATGGATGCCCTCACTTGTTATGGCATTCATATTGGACTTGGTTTCGCTATCATCACTAGTCCAACATGGATGCCCTCACTTGTTTCGCTATCATCACTATTCCAACATGGATGCCCTCACTTGTTTCGCTATTCATCACTAGTCGAACATGGATGCCCTCACTTGTTTCTCTATTCATCACTAATCCAACATGGATGCCTTCACTTTTTATGCTATTCATCACTAGTCCAACATGGATGCCATCACTTGTTTCGCTATCATCACTAGTCCAACATGGATGCCTTCACTTGTTTCGCTATTCATCACTAGTCCAACATGGATGCCCTCACTTGTTTCGCTATCATCACTAGTCCAACATAGATGCCCTCACTTGTTTCGCTCTTCATCACTACTCCAACATGGATGTGCCCTCACTTGTTTCTCTATTCATCACTAGTCCAACATGGATGCCTTCATTTGTTATGCTATTCATCACTAGTCCAACATGGATGCCATAACTTGTTTCGCTATTCATCACTAGTCCAACATGGATGCCTTCACTTGTTTCGCTATTCATCACTAGTCCAACATGGATGCCCTCACTTGTTTCGCTATTCATCACTAGTCCAACATGGAAGCTCTCACTTGTTTCGCTATTCATTACTAGTCAAACATGGATGTCCTTACTTGTTCTGTTATGCAGCACTAGTCCCCCCAACATGGGTGGCCTCACTTGTTTCGCTAATAGCACTAGCCAGACATGAATGTCCTAACTTGTTTCGTTAATTAGCACTAGCCCAATATGGTTGGCCTCACTTGCCTCATTATGTAGCACTAGTCCAAGATGGATGACTTCACTGGTTTCGTTATCAGCACTAGCCCAGAATGGATGCTCTACATTGTTTCGTTACGTAGCACTAGTCCAACCTGGATGGCCCCACTTGTTTTTTCATGAAGCACTATCCCAACATGGGGGATCTCATTAATTTTGTTATGCGGTACTCGTTTAACATAGGTAGCCTCAAATGTTTCGTTATCAGCACTAGCCGAACATGGATGGCCTTATTTGTTTTGTTATGCAGCATTAACCCAATATGGATGGTCTCACATGTTTTTTCATACCGTCCGAGCTTAACGTGGATGGCCCTCGATTTTCTAAATAGTCTGCTCGAACTAAACGTAAATGGGTTATCGGTTCAGCAATGCCGCTTTAAGCCAACATAGATAGTCTCAATTGTTTATCTATGCCGCACGAGCACACTTGGATGACCCTACTTGTTTATCTATACCACGCAAGTCAGCATGGATGGCCCCATTTGTTTAGCTTAGCTGTCTGCGCGATCTCAGTATGGACGGCTTCACTTGCTTAGCTATACCGCGCAAACATATCATTGATAGCTTTGTTTGTTTGCTATTCTGCACAAGTTCAACGTGGATTGATCACTTTTTCAGCAATGCAAATATAGAGATCCTCACTTGTTTATCCACATGCTACAATATTACCCCATCCTCATTATAACTCTACCTTGTCCTGTGGTCTACCTACATTTGGATTTGCCTCTACTCTCTTTGCTCTACCTATAATTTAATATATTTATAAAATTAAAATGTATTTTAAAAAATAAAACTATATATAATATATATTATACAAAAATTACGGATGATCAAGACTAGGATTATCTAGATTTGTCTGTTGTTGTTGTCGTGTCCATCGGTTTTTCTCTTCATTGGAAAATGGATGCCGTTGCCGCGTTAGTCACCTTGGACTAGAATTTGGTCGAATATTCCAAGGGTCCAGGGGGGACCGCGGGAGGTGTGGTTGTACTCCCCCCCCTCCCCAATTTTCAGTTACACTTCAGCTAAAGATTAACATTCTGCCAACAAAAATAATAACTAACGTCTTCATTTATTGAATTTAATATAAGTCTTATTTATTCTAAGCATACGCGCGCAAGAAGCATAATAAAATGTGTAATATTAAAATATGTACATGCCAATATCTTAAATTTAGAAAATATTGATTATTCTAATTTAAAAGGGCTTCGTTGATAAGTGATGTTTCTTTTTTTATGAGCCAAAAAATGTTTGACAAGCTTTCGAACAAAACAATTTTAGCGATTCGACGTTACATGCCATGATTTGTTTATTCTTCCATAGTATTTACTTTAAAACAACTCTTCCCTTTCTAGACATTTTCCTAGCGCTCGAGGAATGTGACATCTGCTGAAGTCAGTAAATCTCCTCAGGGCCACGGGGAGGTGCCGCGCAGGGCGAGGTCGCCCAGGTCAACTCTAGGACTGAAGGATTCTTTTTGTCCTTGAGATATCTAATATAGATAGATGGACAACTGTTATTAATATTGACTTTATTGAGAAACTCTATTGCTTAACACATGGTGACATTTTTATTGTGTTATAGCACGTGATAGCATTATAGTGATTACCTTTTACTCTTTTTGGAATATATCTTACATATTTAGCGATATATAGAGGAATAATTTGTGAGCAAGTAATCTGAATATTTGCGTCTAAAAACACCATCTATATATATATAAGGAGGTCATACAGTAAAAGAATATTTTGACGTGGCGAGTCTCGATAGTGTGGTTAGAGGCTTATGCTTTTTTACTGAGTTATAGGACAAATTATATAGCACATTGTGTATATGTCGTTTTATTGAGTTGAGAATATATGACCCAGTGTTAAAATATATATTTGATATTGTTTTATTGAAACATATTAATGCGTAACGTTTCATACTTTAATCTAATTTGTTTTCAGACTGTTTTTCAGCATAGGTCTATTTTGAGGAGGTTTTACGTAATTCATACATATTTATGCGCTCGAAAAAAAAAAACGGAATAAGTCAATTAAATGGTTATTGAATAACTTTTTGCAGTTTATTCTGTTTTTGCAGTTTCAGTGCAGAAGACAATGCTGCGACAGGTTGTAGAGGAATCAAGCTGCCCAAGCAGAATGGTAGTATTGCGTTTTTCCCTTCCAGAGACGACGTTAATAGCCAACTTCAAATGAGATTTTTCGCAACGATGGTATAATGTGTGTGTGAACACACACTCTTATACTATTTATAAATTAAAGAAAATCTGCAACATAATATAAAAATTTCCTTTCCTTCATCATAACAAATTTTTCCCCATATAAAACGTTGGTACACTAATATAAAATTGTGCAATATAAAACTAAGAAATTCTGCTGCTGAAAGAGACACCCGGGCAAAATGGAAACTTGCAAATGCTGTGTAACATAGATCCTGACAAATCTTTCAACACAAGAATGAAAATTTTGTGAATAAAGATATCCTCCAATTTTGAATTTGGCTCGAAACAGACCCATTATTGTGTGCACATCTTGATATAATGTTAGAAATTTCTCAACTGAAAATATACTGTCGTTGAATGAACTTTGTCCTTCATTTTCGGCACTAATTAATGAAATATCAAAGAATAGGTATATAGCGGTGGCGATATTTGGATTCCACAGGATTATATCCCGGAAAAAGGCCACACAGTGTTCTCCCCATTCCTTGTGAACTGGCGAATCCTGTATAGGGCGAGAGGCCCTAAATAAAGGCTTTGTTGTTTGTTTGTTACTGTGGTTGAATGCAAAGATTCTTTGCAGGACTTCACAGATAGAATGTTTCCTTTTGATGCACAGTTTTAGAGCAAACATAGAGCAATCAGGGAATTTCTCTAACGGATAAATCTGTATGGGTTCCCACGCTGAGTAATACTTTTTTGATATAATAGAATCTCTATATTGAGAGACTGTGCAATAAACTTGGATGCCACTGGCCTCTCCTGGAGGTGGTCTCTCATTAGAGAATTAGGTTGATAATATTTAAATATTCTCGATCATACAAATGTGGTCTTTCATAAAGGTAGTCTCTTATTAGATGGGTCCCTCATGGGAGGTTTCACTGTATTTACAATATCTTTAAATAAGTAAAGAAAAGAGAAATATCGACCAGAGTGAGTGCATTTACTAGCTGCAGAAAAGATCAAGGCCTAAAGACTAAAGATTATTTAAGGCGCCTTCACAATAAAAAAAAAACTGACACTTTCTGAATCTTATTAGGCCTTTGTTTTTAATCAGCGGCAGAAGGCGCAGCCGCGTTAAAAGGGTCGAGCTAAAAATAATCTCCACTCGATACAGTTCTGCCTCCCACTAAAGTGGAGGCAGCTGTTGACAGTCTTAGTAAGAAGACGTGGGCAGCTTGGGGGCGGAAAAATCAATGCAGGCCAACGATGCGACCTTTCAGGATGGAGCGCCTTGGCGCCGTCCTCCATTTTCCAAGGAACGTTCACTCCAACTTGTTGATTGTGGCCTTTTCCAACAAGCTGAAATTATAGAAAGGGGGAATTATTATCCCTTGTAACGATTTTATATAATATAGGAGATTTTCAAATTTACTGCGAAATTCGACCTATATTTTGAAAGATTTATATAAACATGATTATAATATTGACAAAGCATCAAGTACGTTTCCAAAAGTATTCTATACATGATGTTTCGTTATGCAAATCTCAGATAAGAATGTGTGTATACAGCGTCATTGCAGCCATCTTCAGAACAGAGTATTCAGCGTCATTGCAGCCATCTTCAGAACAGAGTATTCAGCGTCATTGCAGCCATCTTCAGACCAGAGTATTCAGTGTAATTGCAGCCTTCTTCAGACCAGAGTATTCAGTGTCATTGCATCCATCTTCAGACCAGAGTATTCAGTGTAATTGCAGCCTTCTTCAGACCAGAGTATTCAGTGTCATTGCATCCATCTTCAGACCAGAGTATTCAGTGTCATTGCTATCATCTTCAGACCAGAGTTTTCAGTGTCATTGCAACCATCTTCAGACCAGAGTATTCAGTGCCATTGCTTTCATCTTCAGACCAGAGTTTTCAGTGCCATTGCTTTTATCTTCAGACCAGAGTATTCAGTGTCATTGCAGCCATCTTCAGACCAGAGTTTTCAGTGCCATTGCTTTCATCTTCAGACCAGAGTATTCAGTGCCATTGCAGCCATCTTCAGACCAGCGTATTCAGTGCCATTGCAACCATCTTCAGACCAGAGTATTCAGTGCCATTGCTACCATCTTCAGACCAGAGTATTCAGTACCATTGCTTTCATCTTCAGACCAGAGTATTCAGTGTCATTGCTTTCAACTTAAGACCAGAGTATTCAGTGCCATTGCTACCATCTTCAGACCAGAGTATTCAGTGCCATTGCTACCATCTTCAGACCAGAGTATTCAGTGCCATTGCTATCATCTTCAGACCAGAGTATTCAGTGTCATTGCAACCATCTTCAGACCAGAGTAGTCAGTGCTATTGCAGCCATTTTCAAACCAGATAACTCAAGGCATTGCTACCATCTTCAGAACCAGGGTATTTAGTGTAATTGCTACCATCTTTAGAGTCTCATTCGTCATTTTTATGTTCCCTTCATATTCCCATTGAGAATGCATGGTTGAAATGACACTTAATTACTATCAAAATGCAATGCCTGCCATTCAAATGGATTTATATGCTTACATTTATTTTACGAAAAAACGACACATAATCCAATCTATAATATTGGAATATTCAGTCTCATAATGTTAGTGCAAAAGGAGCGTTTTTTAGAATGGATTGGAAGAGGTTTTAGATGGTCATTTGAGTTTTGTATTTTCCAGTGGTTTGTAGGCCTTCTTAATGTTTATTTGGCCTAGCTACCTGCATGGCTTCTGACACTCTAACTTTTTTCGATTATTGATTTGAGTGTGGTTAATGTGCTCTAAACCTAGTATGAAAATTAGGATAATGAAGAATTGTTGTACGTTACCTTTCACGTGTTTTCACACATTACCATTTTGAAACATGACTGCTGGCATGCCCTAGTGATATAGGAACAATTCGTTCATCAAAATGCGAGATATACTTCTACCTGCTAGGTACAGTGTCAATTCTTACATGGCGGATATTAGAATATTTTTAAAAATACAAGCACGAATGTTTTTTTTTTTCAAATAAAAAACTTCTATTGTCCTCACTGCGATGGAAAATATTGGGAGGTCTTGGCTCATAGGTGGGTAACCCTCCAAACGGTTTCGCCTATTTAATCCACCAGGCCGTTTTTAAATCTCTAATACTTTATTGGACAATTCTGCTTATATATGAGACACTGAATAGTGGAATCTTAGTTATGGTATTCAAATCATTTATGGATAAAGGCTTTTAAGGACATTAGAATTCTCTTTAAATATTTGCATCGAGCAATGCTCTTCCGCAAAAATACGAACAAAGCCAGTTAGGCATGAATCCCCACTGATGGGCCAAGCCCCCTCCCAATATTTCCTATCTCAGTAAGAATAGTAGACGTTTATTTTATTTGAAAAATAAATATTTTTGCATAAAATGCTTGTATTTTGTATGTATAGATAGCGCGTTATTGCCTTATATTTAACTAGAATATATGATCCAATATATTTATATGTGTACAGTACACAAAAAGTCATTTCAGAATTTTTCAATATTTATCGACCAATGTTTGAAAGTCATCAGAATGATTCAAAAGTAATAGAATTGGGTTCCGTATACGATGAAGCCTAAGGAGATCGAAGGGTCCAAATTGACCTGTGAATTATTCCTTCAAAAACACAGAAGAAAGAGGGTTTTTTTTTTTAGTGACAAAAGATGAAAATGGAAACGCTATAATAAAAAAGCGCAAAAAAATCATGGTGAGGTCCTTTAAAATCTTCAACATCGAAATTGCTAGGTGAAAATGAATTCCTCAAAGCTCGGGCTCTGTAGTTAATGGAATCATCTGGGTGTGTACTATATTTTAAGCTGCTGCATACTAAATATTCCATCACTGAGAAACACTGTCAATAACATTAACGGCCAGAATACGCTAAAAGACACACAACATAGTCATTTTACAGAACGACAACTCTCAGCTACATAAACTTTTCAATTAATTGAGGTCTGACGGAGATTCTTTATAGTGATTTATAAGTAATATATTTGTATTGTACTTATATTTACACAGAACAATGCTCTGGGAATTATTTATAAGCATTTCTACAGTCCCAAAAAAGCTTATGTCCTTAATATAACGCCACTGAATACCTTTACAAATAGTTATTCTAGGAATCCCAAAAAATCATATACATAAAAGACATATAAGTCAAAAAGTCAAATATCATAGAAGCGGCCTGGATATTTAACTGGTGAAACAACCGAGAGAATTGAACACTAAGGACAAATACGGCATATCAATATATTTTACATTGCAGTAGAGATTATATATATTTTTAACTTTGAATATTTAACTCATATATTTGAATTATTACCCATTTTATTAAAATTTATTTTACATATATATATATTAAAAATAAAGAAGGCATATCCTGACCACAAACACATGTGCTTTTTAGATAGCAGAGCGCCATCTAGTGAAGCAAAAATAAACTAAACGTTTATTTAACTTGCTCCGTAATATTTGGCCTACCCAATTTTTTGATAAATCAAGAAATGCCATCCACGAACGCGTTTCGCGCTGTTGGCGCTCGTCAGCGTCGAGTAGGCTGTACCACTGCGACCAAAATTTTTTCGATCCCAGAGTCTTCTTGAGAAACCAAGAAATGGGTATTTAAGGCCAAATTTGCGTAAATACGCTTAACACGAAAAAACAATAGAAAAACAAAAAAAAAAAAAAATAATAGGTGAGTCAGGTGTTGATATTAAAAATAAAGAAGGTATATCCTGACCACAAGCACATGTGCTTTTTAGATAGCAGAGCGCCATTTAGTGGAGCAAAAATAAACTAAACGTTTATTTAATAATATATTTAGGAAGTTATGTTTATATTGAGAACATCCCCAAACGTCTTGCCCTCAGTCATATATGTTAAAATCTATTATAATGTGTTATAGAGTATTTTTATTGGGCTCGTAGAGAGATTACCTGACTGGAAATTTTAAGCTCAGAAAGTCCCCTTCAATAGGAAGACTATTCCGGCGCTATGCTCTAATATCCGTCGAACGTTCCTCTCTTTGGTATTGAAGGTATTTGGCGTATCGATTGGAGGGTTTTGGCTCGATCAATTTTCAAACAGACTACTCCACCTGGCTTCAAGGTTTGTTGGAACATGTTGCTCCAAATGATGTATTCAGCTGTATTTACCGGCAGACATATTGGGAGTTAGTTCCATTCCTATTTATTCTTGTCTTTATTAAAAAAATCAATTTCAACAACTGACTTCAAACATGGTACTCATATCTTTTGAGATTTATTAGAATGACACTTATAATATATAAGTGTACATATCATACTTTAAATATCTATTCATGTTAAAATTGTGTGAAAAACGTTTAAAAATATATAAATATTTTCTCACAATGAGTTTTTTTTTTAATGCTAGCTTTCAAGCGATAATCGCTCTTTACTGGGCTTAATAAAAAACATCGATTTTTTTAAAAAATATTTCTTGTAAGATATAGCCGATGTTTTTATTAAGCCCGTTGAAGAGCGATTATCGCTTGAAAGCTAGCATTAAAAAAAAACTTATTGTGAGAAAATATTTTTGTATTTTTATACTTTAAATATAATAAGGCTTCTGGGATTTTCTTTTGCAGTCAACGGCCTGTCTCTTTTTGCAAATTTAAGAAATAAAGAAAACATTTCAACATTACCCGGTTGGTAATTTTTCCAAATGTCTCTCTACCAGTTGAAATAATAACAAATTAATTTTGTATATAATCAAAGAAACCGTTTAAGGATTTTCTAGTCCTGTGAATTAATTTGCATGTGATGATGGAACAGAATAATTCAGATGAATTATTTTTACCCAAAAAGAGTTGTTTGGAGTAGGAATCCTAAAGAGAGATTGTGTCGAATGTCCGTCTCAGCATGCACTCTGTAGGAAATGGCAAGCGATACTTTACGAGTGTGCCGTGCATTGTTTACACTCCGGACGCCCAAGGTTAAGAGATAATAAATCTGATGCACACACAGAGCGCCGATCCGCCGGCAGTTAAAGATTTACCATTGAGGCCTTGGTCGTCTACTTCCTGGTCTTCTGGCAGTATCGTGGTGTTGTTGTCGCCTGGAACATTCCCAAAAGTCTTGAGGCAGTGCGTGATTCAAAGTTTCTTTGATGCCATTGACTCTTTTTTGGTGAATACGACATACTCACGTCAATTAGCGGGATTTCCCTTTGGACTGAAATGTCAACATCGTTTCAACCCTCGTTTAAAGTAAAACGTGAATTCAAATGTAAATATATTCTATTTTCCCCATGACTTTTCTTTTTGCATGTTTAGTTGCAAATTTAGCCGTAAATACCCATTTCATGATATTTCAAGAAAACCTCTAAGACGAGAATTTTTATGGTCGTTAAGATACAGCTTGCTAACGATGACGAGAGCCAAAATCCCGAAACGTGTACCTGGTTGGTTTTTCTTGATGTATCAAGAATGAGGGTTAGCTAATATCACGGAATAAATGTAAATAAACGTTAAGTTGATATGCATATATCGATATATGGCTCTCTGCTATCAAAAATGCTCATTTGAGAGGTCAGGATATGCTTATTTGTATAATGATAAACAAAGTAGTGGCGTTTCCTACTCCTTTCTGAATATGTGCCTATTTATTCACTATAATTATTTTATATTTGTATTTCATAGCTTCCTACCTAATTTTATATCATCTCCCTATATTTATAAATTCCAATGCATTTTTCAAATGTTTTTAGAAAGGACAGATTTATTTTAAATGATAAACTCCTTGCGAGTCTAATATGTAAATTTGCAAAACGCTATCAAAAAATATTCAGAAGCAATTTGACCCCTATCATTCTGAGCACTCTTCCAAAACATTTTCGCAACACGAAATTGTTGGGTGTCAGACACTAAGTGTCGTCGGTCCTGCAAGTGAGAGGTTCGCTCCTAAGGTCATCCATCCCCCATCCATCGTATGGCAATCTCAAGATCAAATTGAGCTACGGTCCAGAGCGTTCAAATAATAGGAATTCGAAGTGAATGGAATGGGGAAAATATAATCGCTTTTATATTAAACCATACAACTTCTATCGTTTCTAAATATCTAATATGGACTTAAGAGACTTCGTTTCCTCTGTTATATTGAAAATGAAACCTAGTTAGCTGTATTCCATTTTTTTTGAATATTGAAGAGATTTGGATAGATGTACTATATTTTTTTTTAAAATCGCGATATTTTGTTCATATTTTACACACACACACAAAAACTCTATTAAGACCAGCGGTCTGGACCACGGCATTCGGCGATTTGTATTAATCTCCTCCGAACGGTGACTGCCGTCTTGTAGAATTTATATAAACCAAAAAGAAGACCTTGATCAAACGTCATTGCATTCATCCAGTTATAAATTTGTTGACTATCGAATTGAGACAAGGATAAATCACCCAAGAGTTCCCTTCTTTGTTTCTTCAAGTAACAGCAATCAAAAATTGTATGGATGATTTCGTCTTGTATTCTTTCTGAAGGACAGTCAGTCTTCCAGCGCTTTGATCGATTTTCTGGGAAAAACACCCATAGGAATCTCAGTTGCGCAATAAGTCTTTTAATTTCCAGAGGAGTATTTATGAGTAGATATAGTTCTGCTATTTTGTTCATATTTTATTGTAGCTAGGCACTGTATCAAGGCACCTTACCTCATTATACCATAGCTATACGACAACTCCCCTACTGCAGAAGAACAGCTTCAAGAAGAACAGATATTTCTCACAATGGTACTGAGCAGCTATAAAAGTAAATTCCAGATAAATGCGATAAAAGAGACGATGAAACTCAGGCCCATATCAAAACCAGAACTGAAAACATATCTATCACCCGGTAATTGTGGAAGAAGCGCTACAATATCCATTAAAGTGAATGAAGTTATTGATAATATTAAAAATCCCGATCAACCTTGTTTTTAAAAACCAATGGTACATTATCTCTCAAAATAGGACATACAAGTGTGGATTGCCTTGGAAGGTGGAATGATCGGCCTAGCTCACCACCCTTTTTTGGGGGGGGGTCTCACTTTGGCGTGCATGGAAACCACATAAAAATATATATTTTATAATATTTACTTGATATATAGTCTTATATTATAGCTATTGAATAAAATATGTATTTTTATCTTCGCGTGGGTATAACCGCGTTGCCTATTGCATACTACAAATCCGGGTCATGAAGTCAATTCAAATGGTTCGTCTGAAGGCTGCAGCTATTCTAAAAATTCCCGGAGGAGGGACTGGGCCAAGCACCCCCTTTCGGGTGTCCTACAAAATGGCCGTTTCAATTATCCAAACGGGTTCTGAAGGACGCCTGCCAAATTACGTTCTTCGGTAGGTTCCTCGCCGCCTAAAGTGAGGTAATCTGGACCGAGCTTCTGTACTTCGGACTTCACACAGGAAACTAACTCAGTGAAGTTACAAAAGCATTTCTTAATTTCCACCCTCAACACACACAACGACAAACATATATTTTACGGCACACACATACGCATAAAAAATAGTATGGATGATAATTCAAATAAACATATAGCGAATTATATATGCGCGCGTTTGTTTTTCTAAATATTTCTGGTGGGATAAAGTCGATATTTTAGTAAGCCCGTTGAAGAGCGATTATCGCTTGAAAGCTAGCTTTTTTTTTAAATAAAAAGAAACTCATTGTGAGAAAATATTTTGTAATTTTAAAACCTTTTTCACAATTTTATGATGAATATAGCGAATTAGTTGAGTGTCCTTCATATGATTGCTTTAATATCACAAAAATACGATTTTTAAGTTATATTCGAAATAGTGTCATGTTTATATATTTCCCTTATATCCCCCCCCTCTTCTAATAATCATCTCGATAAAAAAAAATACGAACGATACTTATAACAATAAGTGAAAAGAGAGGGAAAAAATAATATATATTAGTTTCTCTAAAGACCGTTTAACTCAACAAAACAAAACTAGATGCACAAATTTGCCCCCAATCTATTTCCCCCGATTTATTTGTAGATAGCGCGAGAAAGTTACTCCAAGTTCAATATCAGCTCTCAAGATGTAAGATGTCTGGTGGTCAGGCAGTAATGCTTGTCCTTATTCTTGGAGTCATCATCTCCGCTGTTTTTTTCGTAGAGGTTAGGGGTGAACCTCTACGCCCTCCCTCGACCTCCTAACCCGGCATTCCACCCTCGCAGAAAGCTCTGTTGTTCCAAGTTTCGTGTCATAACGACATCTCTCACCATTCTTCTTTTTTTCATATATTTTTATATATATACTCTTCGTCGTTCTTTATTTACGTTTAACTGGTTCAGATATTGTAGAACGACATTTTAAAATATCCCGCATGTGTTTCTTTTGAACGAAAAATCGAAATTCATTTTAAGGAGAAATAACGATTATTTCTAACCTTAGGGATGAAGTATGAAAGAATGAATTGTGAAGAGTAATGATAAACGGAAAAATAAAAGTGTCCAGGAATTTAAAAAAAAAATCGATTTTTCGTTCAAAAGAAACACATGCGGGATATTTTCAAATGTCGTTCTACAATCATGGGCCGCCTTATATTGTATAAAAGTTCAGATATTGTTTATACACGGGTTTATGTGCAAATATAATCGCATTCATATAAAATATTTTTTAAATATCAGATAAATAAGTGCCGCCATGACATAACGCCATGTAAGAGTAAAATCGAACTGCTTCTATGTGAGTGGACGTGTATTGCACTGGCAGTTAAAATAGTGGCAACTTTAAAATTTCCATTATTTACATGGGTTGTGCTATATGTAATTATTTGGGATAAAATGTAAATATACAAAAAATTACGATTAAGCGGTGTGTGTGAGTATATTTTCCCTGTAGTTTGTCTTTATAGAGAAAAAATAAAAAATATTAAATATATATTATCTTATATTGAGATTAGAATTATTTTTGTGTTTTGTTGTTGAAAAGAGGTGCAGTCGTGAAAAAGTAAAGATAATTATTTACCTTTCAAGTAGATTTTATTTTGAATTACTTGAAGCAAATTACACATAAAATTATTTTTATCACAGTAATATAAAATTTATAGAATGAATTCTATATTCGTGATTTTTATTAGAAAAGGTAGGGTTAACTATACATATTTACAACAATAATAATTAAAAGTGGTATGTTTTGAATCTATGGTCAAAAATATGTAAAACAGTCAATGAATGAAAATAAAATATATGTTTTTTTTTTTAAATAAAATATTTGCATTTGAGATTATATAATATATATATATTAAAAATAAAGAAGGCATCTCCTGACCACGAGCACATGTGCTTTTTAGATGGCAGAGCGCCATCTAGTGGAGCAAGAATAACCTAAACGTTTATTTAGCTTACTCCGTGATATTTGGCCGTCTTTACGCAAATTTGGCCTTAAATACCCATTTTTTTTATTTCTCAAGAAGCCATTGGGACCAAAAAATATTTTTGGTCGCAGTGGTTACAGCTTACTCCACGCTGACGAGCGGCAACAGCGCGAAACGCGTTCGTGGATGGCTTTTCTTGATTTGTCAAGAAATTGGGTTGGCCAAATATCACGGAGCAAGCTAAATAAACGTTTAGTTTATTCTTGCTCCACTAGATGGCGCTCTGCCATCTAAAAAGTACATGTGCTCGTGGTCAGGAGATGCCTTCTTTATTTTTAATATCAACACCTGACACACTTATCTTTTATTTTTTCTATTGTTTTTTCATATATATATATATATATTAATTTCGAAACATGCGCTTGTTTGTGTTTAGTATATATATTTTACTAAATTATAAATAACAGAAAATACGAATAATTTTAGGCAATCAAAAGATAATGACCATTTTTATAGGATAGTTTCTCAAGTACAATATTTCACTTGAAACATTTATTAACGTACAGAAAAAAAACATTAGACTCTAGAAATATTTGCCAATGAGAAAAAAAGTTGGTTTTTATTCCGGTGACATAAAATTCTGGAGTTAGAGGCGATGGTTTTTTTGAAGACCCTTTCGACGTCACCTTGGTTTCTGAAGCATTTCTCGCGTAGGAAGTGGTCGAGAAGAAATGCTAGTCAATAGGCTCAGGCGTTGTCGTGGAGGAGGATTAACTCTTTTACGTTAGTTAATGCTAAAGAGAATTATTCAAGTTCTTCGTGCATTTTCAGTTTTTTCTGCCAATATACCTTTCCGCTTTGATGGGTTTCCCTGGATTCAGGAAGCTGTAGTGTATGAGACCACCAAACATTCACTAATGACTACTTCTGGTGCAAATATGGTATCGAACAGTGTTTCGGAGCTAAGTTCTGCTCCAACCATTGCGCTGACAGGCTGCCATTGAGAATCCATTTATCGACGCAAGTTACAATACGCTTGAAAAAATCGTTATTGATGCGTATATATAAGACCGACGACACTTCAAACCGGCGATTTAAAAAAAAAAACAAAAACAATTCGTATTTCCCTCATTTATCTAGCTTCATCACCTTTCCAATTCAAATCAGAGGGCGAAAACTGTAGAGGGCTCGATGTTGAGTCGCCTTTAATTGATTGTTGTCAATCACCCACGGCAGTTCAAGATCTTCTTCGACGACACGTCTGCTCTCGCCGGTGAGGACTTTTGTGAACAACCTGCGCGTAGTTCGCTCAGAAGCGGCTACATCGCACAATACGCAGATGACATTTCAAATCGTTTCCGCAGAGTTATGTCAGGTTAATGAAATAAGTTATGAAAAATTTTGATTTCAAAGCATTTCATTATAAAATCCAAAATATATTAACATATTTATAGCATTAAGATGAAAGATAAATTTCACATCAATTGATTTAAATCTCCTAGACATGAATTAAGTAATTAAAAAGGTTTCTGGAGATGGGTTTCTTTCTATTTTATTCAAGTAGTCTCAAACTTTCGGGCATCTCTGCCCTTCTACAGGAGAACATATATACTATAGAACGAATAAAACGCCTTTCGGGGCGTTATAAACGCTATATAAGTCGCTATAAACCTCTTTGGCAAATTGTGAATATTCCATTTGATCCCTTGTGGATCTCATTAAATAAAGTTCGCCCTAGACTGACGAGAGCCATTAGCTCGAAATCAGGGCTTAAAGGTGGACACTTCTCAGTTTGCCAAAGCTGGTGTCGTGGCTTTGTCATCGACCCGAGGCCGCTAGTTTGCGGAGACTGTCAATAGCTGCCGCTTAGTTTTAGCGTCTATTTTACCGGGCGAGGCGCACTTATTCGCACATTCTCACGTATTCTCTAATATGATAAATCGTATCTTTGCCTTTTTATAATTTCACACAAAAAATCTCCGTTACTGACCATTATGAACAATAATGTCTTGTAAGAAAATACAGTTTAAAAACCGAACACTGAAAATGCACAAAACCTTTTCACTCGATTAAACTAACACAAAAATATAATTTTTTAAATAAATAAATAAAAAAACATTTTGAATAAGTAAAATATATTTTATTATTATAATAAATATATTTTAAATGATATTATACTCTCTTTCTTTAAAAAGAGTGCGCAGGAAAATATAGTATAAAAAATTCGACACAATATTATTAATAACTAGACAAATAACTTGATATCTTCTCTGGAATCTGCCTAAGTGAATATTTAACCATTATTGCCTTAAAACAAAATATATTAATACTAGTATTAAGTAGTAGTATAGCAGCAGTAGTATTCGTAGTAGTAGTGAAGATATGAATTCATTAATATATTATTGGCATGATCGTTTCCCTATTTATTATTAGAAGTAGTAATACCCTCACTGTGAAAAGGTACAGAGGACGGTGGACCACCTTGCTACAAACTGTGGAAGAGTGCTTCCTTACGACTACACTGAAAGACATAATGACGTGGTGAGATGCGTTCACTTCAACTTGGCTAGAAAATATAATTTCACAGAGAACAAGAAGATAAAGCTCCACAAAATAACGACTAAGATTGAAAATTCATACGCCAAAATAATAACAGACCTGCCAATGATAAGCGATATCAATATCAGAGCTAACAAACCTGATATAATAGTATATGACAAAATAAAAAAAAAGACATAACAATCATAGAGATAGGGGTTACCTCCCAAGACAATATCCAAACTACGGAGCTGACAAAGAAAAGAAAATACCAGCTACTGGCGAGGGAAATGGCCCAAACCGAAAAAATGCCCGTAAAAGTAGTTCCGATAGTCTTAACATGGGATGGAATAGTAACCAAATATAACAAACAATATAGGAAGGGAATAAACATAAGAAAAAGGGACTTCGCATATATTCAATCCCTGGTGCTAAAAAAGACGATGCAAATTATCTCAACAGAAAAGAATAATGAAACTCACGATAAGTTACAGAAAAATAAAGAAATGGAAGCCATGGATAGATTGTTGGAACGATGTAGGGAGCTGACGTGTGAAGATGAGGAGGGTGGAACACCGGACATGGAGCACAGGGATACGACGACCATAGAAGAGATCCAGGAGAACGACCTAGAGCAGATGACACGAGACCTGACAGACAAGAATGGATCAAGGCCAGGGGATCATCTTATCGAGGAACCACCAGGAGAGGCCATAGAAAGACTGCTGGAGAGCTGCAGGACATCAGGGGACCATAACGGCAAGGGCCACAGCACTGACCAGGAGTCATGATGGCAAATGCAAATATCTTTGTTTACTTTTACTGTTGTTACTTATTGAAGTTGTAAATAAAAATATGTAAATAGACTGACCATTCGCTACACTTTTTAGAGAAAAACTTGTAACCTTTTTGAAAAATAAAGTTTAGTAGTAATATATAGCAGCAGAGTAGTAATCGTAGTGCCAGTATGAAGATATGATTTCATTGATATATTATTGGTATGATCGTTTCCCTATTTATTATTATTAATAGTAATATATATCAGCAGAGTAGTAATCGTAGTGCCAGTATGAAGTAGGAATTCATTGATATATTAATGGCATGACAATTTTCTATTTATTTTTATTATCAGTAGTGGTATTTTATAAGTAATAGTATAGAAGAGCAGTAGTTATGGTAGTACTATTGAAGAGAGTAATTCATTAATATACAGACATGATAGTTTTCCTATCCTATTCTATCCAGTGTAAAGCATGCTAATACTTCAAGATCTATTCTAAATCTCATCAAAATTGTTTATTCCCATAGTATTGTAGAAACGTGGGCGCAACAGAAGGAATATGCAAATTAGCGTGTATACGGATAATTAGCATATTACCGCGTTAAAGCTATAGTGATTAATCTGAGCAGACTAATTCTAAATAGTATCAAGTTGCACACGAGTATGTCAAATACTGTGAAGCCGTATATGCGGATTAAGCGAAACATGCAAATCAACCTATAATCGGGTTAATTGGTATAATCCGGCGTTGAAATAATTACCGCGATCAGACGTACTCTACATAGTGCCGAGGTTTCATTCAGAGAAGTAAAATATTGTGAAGACGTACATATGCTGATTAAACGAAATATGCAAATTATAATCGTTTTAATTGGCATATTCCAAATGGTCAAAACTATGACTGATTCCTTTCAAACCTAATTTTATACGCTGTCCATGTGCGGAATAAATAAACAAACAAACCAAGTTTTTTAAAAAAATTATATAAAGATACGAAAGAGCATGATAACGTAAAAATGAATAAGGTTTGAAGGCATTTTTTAAAAACCATTTCAGAATAATTATTTTAAATATAATGAAACCTTATGTTAAGACAATATTCAGCTGCTATATATATTGATAGGATTGCTACCGTTTAAAAGGAGAAATAGTAACTTTGAAATTATGGGGTAAAAGCGTGTAGAAAATGATCACTGCCCTCGGCATGGTTGACCCTAAGATTGGCATTGCAACCATATTTTAGTGACCCGGGCAATTTTTTATAGTCCCGCAATCATGTCAGTTGCGCAATACTCACTCTAAATTTATCACCAGTCCCCAGAGTACGCACAAAAAAAAAAACTAAACAATAATTGCACAAGCTACGGGACATGAAATGGGCGAATTTTTTTCTGTCTATTATTTTTTTTGTGTGTGTGTTTGTGTCGCTCGACTACAACGTTGGCAATGGCGAGGTCACAATTGAGGCTTTTCAATGTATGATTAGCCGTGTAATTAAGGAAGCTTGAAAGGCTTAGATTTCTGTGGTTCTAATGCTGAGGATGAGGCAAGTACTGGCATTCCGGCAGAGAGTCAAGGCCGAGCCAACCTGCTTGGCGTAACCCGACCGTTACCTCACGTGTGTGAACACACACCGCCGCGGGAGTGTGCCGCTCACATCGGGGTCAATGCTGCGGATTTCCCTGTGCTCAGATGGCTTATTAATTCGCCTGCCGTAAGCCACCGCGTGATCCCGATAACCTCCCCCACACGTGAACACGAGAGCAATAAATATGGAACTTTCTATGGAAACTTTGGGTGATAAAAAGTTGCAAATATTCAAAAATCTCATCATGATATATTCTTATTTCTCTGTGTCAATATATTTTACATATAATTGTTATACATGTTTTTCTAAGTATCAATACAACACGATGGTATTTGGGAAAAATTACAAAGGTGTTTTGTCCTAAAATTGACCCTACACCAACTGAAATACCTTTTGTGCAGATTCAGCCAAATCCCTAACCTCCCCTATAGAATATTGTGGAATGTACCAATGAGGGTCATAACTCGAAACCATAGTGCATATGTTTTTGGCTGTTGCCCATAATATCCAAAGTAAGTATTGAGGCATATCCAATGATTTAATTATTCTCATTCTGGGCAGAGAATATTTGCGAAATTCGTTGTTTTGATGTATTTTAAACTAAGAGTTTAAACTAAGTCCATTTTTTTTCACACAAATATAATCTTCTTTCAAAATTGCAATTTATGGTATCGTTATTTTTCACAAACATGCGTAAAAGAGGAGAAAACTATATAAACAAATCTACAAATCTTTGGATTAGAAATCTCAAACCTAGTTGGCATGACTGATGTTCCTCCAACTTTCTCTAAGCTGCACAATCCTGGTAATAACTCTGAACGATGGACTGTTGAATATATGATCGGATTGTTAGCGAAATTCTCTATAATTTACACATCTGGATATATATATATTTTTTTTGCATTAAAAATATGAAAGTCTTCACCTTCACATGTTTAAGATTTTTTTTGCATTATCAAATATCACATGTATTTAGAGTTACAATTCTCCTTTTTAAGAAGTGTTGAACAAAGTTCACGAGATATTGGCCATCATAGTATATAAACCCGTTAAGGTCCATTTATCTACACATAGCCAGTAGATATAGCGTCTTGTAGTGACACTAAACTTTACCAATCGCACTTGTTATGATTAAAGTTTTGTTCGTGTGAACTGGTCTGAGGTAAATTCTTATATCTTTTCAATGTGTACTTATTGGATACACTTAGATCACGAGAACATAACATGTTATTTACTTTATTGATTTCCTAGTTACATTTCAAGACATCCGTGAGACCCGACGCTATATAATTCCAGTCTTGCAGCAAATATCTACCCACTCCATTTTACTGGAAACAATTCTTGACAAAAGTTATTTTGTTCTTGGTACTTCTTACTTTATACACACGGTTATTCTTCTATCATTTAGCATATTATATATAAGTACTTTACATTACACTTTACACTTTTGTCAATTTATATCTTTTTATTTTTGGGTTATAAAATTACCATTTATAATTATGTTAACCGATTTATAGTTTTTCGGGTATAATATTTTTCAAAAATATCCATTATATATATATATACTAATATCGATTTTTGATTGATATCATCAACGAGTTGAATAAAAAAAAAGTTATTTACGTTTGATTTTAGGTGCGTGGTGTCGCTAAAGATCTGCCGGCGATTTTCACCAAACTCTGCAGCAGTGGCAGAGGCGTCATGTACATATTCATTGTACATAGTTATATATATAATTACGATTTTAAAACAATAGTGCCGACTGTGCACTTTTGCACAAGATGTCCATGGAATTATGTTAATTTTCTATTTTCTTTTGAGTGTGATTGGAAGTTGGCACAAGATCCAATTCCATAAGGAAAAAGAACCGCTATTCAAGGAAATTTTCTATGAGAAAGAACTACAATCACAAATGAGAGGTAGACAATACAATCAACAACAAACAATTATAAGGAATCGATTTAGAGAGAACAAACGAAATCAAACCATCTTAAAAGCAAATATTTTCCTCTCTTTGTTTTGGTTTATAATAATATACGATATTTAAATTAAAGTTACAACATCTTTATATATGCTATATACAGGGTGATCCAAAAGTCCCGCACTATTTTAAAAATTAATAACTCCGCGAATATTTGCGCTAGAGCAATGCGGTAAACACCATTGTGTTCAGGATGCAATGGGATTTTTTATGGCAAATAATGAAAAATTCGAAATTGATTTTAGTTACAATTTTATTCGCCAGATGGCGCACTACCAAAATCAGAGATTCAGCGGCCAAATTGTTTGATAAATTGAAAAATATAACTGATCGACACGTATTTTTCCTTTTTGAATACCAGGAAAGAACCCTAATAACATCAAATAACAAATTAATAAAACACCACTTCGCCAAAAGTATGAAGAATTGGTTAACAATTTTTAAATACAATCAGAGATATGTAAAATAGGTAAATGCAAATTAAAACATGTAGCAAAAAAAATTATATTTTAGATACGGTTTGTGTTTCCGAAGATAATAAATTTCTAATATTTTTAATTCAACTCTCTCTCATACTGTACCCAATTTTGAAAAATGTGTCCCCTCAAATAAAAATATTTTTTCAAATCGACCTTTTGCGTTGAAAAACGTGGTAGTAAAATCATTTTTGTATTATTTTTTTTGCACAAAATTTCTAAAGTTATTGGTGTACAGAAAATATTCCTTATGCTATTTCTTCTAATGAGCGAAAAGCGAAAACTAAACATAAGGGGAAAAATTGTGTGCACCAGTGTTATTCGAGAAGTTATAACACTCTGGTTTGCACGAAATAATATGTGAGCAAATGACAAACAAAATATTACTGTTCACAAAAAAAAAAAAGAGTCAAGATGTGAGGACAGCATTTATTATCCCCATATCCCAACACAAAGAGCTGCAAAATATTGGTAGATAATATAATACATGGCAGCTTATATAACACATGAGGTAACTGCCTTCTCTCTTGTATTAGGTCACAATCCTTGCTCAATGTGGCACCCTTCATTCTCAATCACCGCCTGCAGACGATAAATGACAGAATGGACAGCATTAAATAACATATCTGTTGAAATTTATAAAACGTGCCATCTGATAGAAGCCTTCAACATGGCCAATGTGGTAGGCCAGCATCGATAAACACACGATTCAATGTACCCCCATGAACAAAAATCGCAAGGCGTCAAGTCTGGTGATCTTGGAGGCCATTGGTATATAAAGTGGCGACTTATCACACGTTTTTCAACGAACGTATTCTTCAGCAATTGTTTGGCACCGCGGGAGATATGAGGAGGTCCTCCAACTTTCATGAATGTTATTTCGCTTAGTGCTTTTTCCCTGCAATATGGGAATACCCCATATGAACATAACGTTCACCAGTTACAAAACGGTTTTAAAAGTTCTTCCATTGATTTTTCAAAGAATAATGGCCCAATAATAAAGAAGAAGTGAACCCACACAAAACTGTAACTCTAGGCTGATAAAGTGGCATTTCTGTAAAAATCCTAGGGTTTTCTGTTGCCCAAAAGCGGCTGTTTTGAATGTTAGATTCTCCGTTTAGAGAAAAGTGAGCATCATCTGTCCACAGAACATTCGACAGCCAGTTTTAATCAATATCAATTTTCCGGAAAACCCATGCAGCGAATTCTTGACGCATCTCAAAATCGCCAACTTTCAGCTCGTGAAATCTTCGAATTTTGTATGGGTACACACAATAGAGACATTAAGTGAAGCCTCTTCGGATATCACAATCATACTCGGCGATTTTAACGCCAAAAGTTCAACTTGGGGATCATCTGTCCAGGATAACAAAGGTCACCGACCTCGACCTTACACCATTAAATAAGGGAGAGAACACCTATCTATCCAAGTCGACATGCACAGAATCCGCAATAGACATCACAGCGATAAATTTCAACATCGCACCCACAACACAATGGAAAATCCTGAGAGGTGCAATCAGTGACCACAGACCAATTTAAAAACCCTAAACTTCAAAATTGAGAATGTCCAACAGAATAAAAGAACATGGAACTTTAGGAAAGCCGACTTGAAAAAAAATTCACAGAAAAACTTGAAGAACTGTGCAACGAAAAATTGAATTACAGAACGCTTGACAAAAACTTGGAAAACTTCTCTTCGTATATATCAAAAGCTGCAAAAGCATCGATACCTAGAAAGAGACGTTAGACCTGTGGATACCTTACTGGAAGGACCACAACATCGAGGCAATGATTGCAGAGAGAGACAATATCAATGAACTTCTTTAAAAAAATAAAACAGAAGAAAAGAGAAAGAACACATTGAAATTAGTCACAAAATAGAACAAGAAATTTGGATATGCAAACAAGAGAAAAATGGCAGAGTTCTGCAAAAAAATGGATCCAAGAAAGGACAGCCAACACTGCAATATGATTAGAGTGTTAGAAAAGAATCAAAACCGACACCAATCCTCCAATACTCTAACCGATACGAATAGAACAGCGAGAACGAGAACAAACAGATGACTAACATAATTGCTGAATATCTTTCAAGCACTTCCATACTCAAATATACGAATGAAGACAGGACTCTAAAAATAATATAAACCAGTTAGTTAAACAAGCAAGAAACTTCCATCAACAAGATATTTTCTCGAGAGACTTCACACTGAATGAGCTAAATTCATCAATAAAAAAATCTAAGAGGTCACTAAGAGATAATCTAATATTTGGTCAAATGATTAAACACTTTGAAGACAAAGCTAATAAACAACTCCTACGAATACTGAACATTTCATGGTAAACTGGTGAACTACCAAAGAATTGGAAGATATCAATTACTGTGCCAATACTGAAACCAAACAAAGATGCCAAGGAATCCAAGAACTATCGGCCAATTGCTCTCACCAGCATACTTTGTGAAATAACAGAACGAATTATCCACTCTAGGCTCATAGTCTGGCTCACTAACAATAATAAAATAAACTTCTACCAAACTGCCTATAGATCCCAGCACTATACGACTGATCAACTGTTCTACTTCTGTCAATCAATAATAGATTCTTTCCAGGAAAAACCGCCAAAGAAGACCACAGCTATATTCCTTGAAATGACCTCAGCTTTTATCGAGTGTGGAGGGAGAAATTACGTGAAAAGCTGCACAACATCGGAGTAAGAGGAGAAACCTTAACCTGGATTGCAGACTTCTTATGGGGAAGAAGGTTAAAGGTTTGGGTCAATTTTCCAAGGAAGGAAGGACGTGTGATACTGCAGTCCTGGATCTTCCCAGTTGGTCTCGAGGACCGCGCCATCACCATCTCCTAAGCGGCGAAGTACGCGATCTAGGTATTCATCGTAGATCGCAAAATGCGTGGTGTCGCTGGAGACCCACTGGCGATTCTCCACTAAACTCTGCAGCGCTGGCAGAGGCGCCATATTCATTGTACATAGTGTATGTGATGATTTAAGATCATGGAATTGTTGTAAATAGTCCAGATATCTACTACCACATGTTCCACCACGTAATTGTATATAACTTCTTATTTACTGCAAATAGAAAGCCTCAACTAACATCAATCTGTACCGCGTAAGAATCTAATAAAGTATAGCAACTGTACAGATAGAAGGAATGGAGACTAACAGGAGAAAATTAAAGTTAAAACTAATCAGGCTTAGGTGAAAATAGGATAGAAGGCCTAGCAAACCCAGTCCAACTTTTACGAGGTCGTGGCCCTCCTGGATAATAAAGCTTCCTCCCCTGTTTACGTCAGAAAAGAGCAGTGACCTGTTCGGACCCAGCTCAGCTATAAAAGGAGGCCCCGATCCTCAGTTAGTCAGTCCTTAGTTAGTCTTCGTTCCAGTCCCTGTCCACCGGACGCTCCGATAAAAGGCAAACCCTTTCCTGCCAGAAATCTCCTCGTCCCATTCCTTCTTGACGTTCAGACGCTTCTAAGTGGAATCTCTATTTGCTTATTTCACCTTTGGCCCAGCTATGTCGCCTTCCACCACGACTGCACGGTAGAGTTGACATCGAGGTTCGTCTAGCATCAGGTAACACTGGTCCCAGAGGTCCCAAGATATCACATGTATATAATGCATATTATATTTTTTTAAATAGTGCAGACTGTGCACTTTTTATGTATTGACAAGATGTCAATAAAATTATTTTAACTGTCATTGATGAGGAATTGGAATTTTCAAAACACATAATTAGCACCTCAAATAGAGCTACCAGAAAACTAAACATTCTGAGATGGCTATGTGGAACAAATTGGGGAGAAAAACCCAGAATTCTCAGAACAACATATATCACCTTAATAAGGCCGATAATGATATATGCAACACCGGTCTGGGCTCCCTCAAGCTCATCAATAAAAGTAAGACTAGACAGTGTTCAAGCAAAGGCGGCCAAAATAATCACTGGTGCTGTTTCATCCACCAACAATTTGAAAATTCAGAGAGAATGTGTTCTAGACCTACTCGCTCGAAAGCAGAAAACAAAATAAAAACAACTTGGATCGGCACTTCGGAAACGAGGAACCAGAGGACGAGATCTCTCTGACCACTTGTGGTTTGGTGGATCCGCCCTTTTCTGAGAATGAGGTGAAACTGACGGCTTTCAAGTTCGGGAAAAGGAAATCTCCTGGTCCCGAAGGGATCGATAACACGGTCGTGAAAGCCCTGTTAAGAATGAACCCATCACTTCTTGCCAGGTTTTTCAATAGGTGCCTGGACACTGGTACTTTTCATGAGGCATGGAAGGTTGCCCGAGTAGTGCTTCTCGAAAAGTCTGGTAGAAAGAGTAATTCTCCTAATGATTATCGTCCGCTTTCTTTACTAGTGTGTCTAGGTATGGTCCTGGATAGCCTACTAGCTCAGCGACTGAAGCACTGGCTAGAGAGTAATGAGCTCCTTTCCTCTTTCCAACATGGTTTTAGGGAAGGGAACTTCACAACCACGGCTCTAAACGAGGTGTTAGAAGGGGTTGAGATGGGCTTAAATAAGGGTGCTTTGGTTCTTCTCGTGGCCCTGGACATTGATGGCGCGTTCAACTCCATGAGCTGGAACAAGCTGATGAAATTTGATGGACATGGGTTGTCCTGATAATTTGTGCAGCTTGGTTCGTGACTTCCTGAGGGATAGACGGATTAGCCTCAGTTTTGGTGGGCGGAAGTTGGAAAGAAACTGTGCTAGGGGTTGCCCCCAGGGCTCTTGCTGCGGACCTATTATGTGGAATATCCTGGTAAACACCGTTTTCCAGGAGGAGCTACCTGAGGGAGCCTGGCTGGTTCTCTATGCTGACGACCAGTTCCTCATCATTGAGGCTGCTTCGAGAGCGAAGGCTGAGAAGTGTGTTGAAGCTTCTCTCCAAATACTCTCGAACTGGGCCCATGACTCTGGCCTTAAGTTCAATGTCTCCAAAACTAAAGCCCTCAGCATTAAGCCTAGGGACATAAGAACTAAAAGGAAAGGGATCAAATGGGAGCACAAGGACGAAAGGACGGAAGGTAGCGTTGGTCAATAGGATGACCATCCTGGGGGTGGTCATTGATGACAAGATGGGTTGGCAATACCAGGCGGAGGAGATGGTGACGAGAGGCAGGGAGGCGTTGTGTAGGCCTGTCCTGGTTGGCTCTCAATAGGGGGGGGGACGGTTCTATTTTTACGAACCTCTGCCTCTCCTGTGTCGAGCCAATCCTGCTATAACAGGGATCAGAAGGTGGCAAAAACTCTAGATAGCGTGCAGAGGACAGCGGCACTCAGAATCTTAGGGGGATATCGCACTACCAGCAGTGAGGCCTTTTTGGTCCTCGCTGGGCTTATTCCCCTGGGGTTGAAACTAGAGGAGGAGACCATCAGACAGAAGATCTGGGAGAACAGAGAAGATGCCCTGGGACTTGAAGCGGGTGCCCTGGAATGGAAGAGGGACCCAAGGAAGCCTCCGCAGTGGTTGCCAAAGTGGAATTGAAGTCCCGGAGGGCCGACAGGGATTGACACGGAGGTTTTCACTGATGGTAGTAAGTCTGGAACCAATACTGGAGCTGGAGTAGTGATTTTCACTAATGGAGAGCTGATCTTCCAAGAAAGCTTAACACTCAGAGTGGACGAATTGGTCTTTTCAGCCGAGCTGGTTGCGATCAGGGTAGCCCTCAGAGTGTGCGCCGAGAAGAACTTCAGCCCGGACCGCCTCTATTCAGATTGTATGTCGGTCCTCGTCGCCATCAATCTGGTGAAAGGGCAACTCGCGCATCAAATAATCCAGGAGCTGGAGATGATAACGCGGGCTCCGGAGGGTTAGGGGACACAGCCTCATCGAAGGTAATGAGTTCGCAGACAGGCTCGCTAAGGCAGGATGCTTTAGAGGTAGATCACTGAGGACCCCAGTGACCAAGAAAGAAGTTTATAGGAGGATCAGGGGGCACGTCCAGGACTTATGGTTGGACAGATGGAGGAAAGGTGTGAAGGGAGAGAGGTATTCAATTGGGTAACAACACCCAAGTACCTCTGTAAGGTAATGTCCCACAAATTCATCAGGGTAGTTCGGGACATGGGCTCTTCCCCAAGTCTCCACATATTTAAAATTAAGAGAAACCCTGATTGCGTCTATGAAGAAAGGGATGTGGATGCACGCCACTACGTCTTGGATTGTCCAAGGGTAGTGGGTGTGCAGGAAGAGAGGAGGGCGAGGGGCGCGATCGAGAGTAAACTGCTGAGAAATCACAGCAAGCTTCTTGAGAAAGCCCACGACGTGGCAGCTGAGCTTTTCCTCAACTGTGAGTGAACAGAGTCGACCGGGGGCCGCCTCCCCGCGGTCCCTGCTGGACACAGTAAATAGTTTCCTCTTTTGCTGTGTTAAAAGGCCACCGGTATAGAAATCCTTCCAGACACGTTGTCTGGGAGGTGGTGTTTCCAGGTACACTGTCCAAGCTCTAGCTTGGATACCGTTACTTGGCTTATGAGTTGAACAGAATAGCAGCGAAGGGCATTTCTTCGGATGCCGGCTTGTGGACCGAAAGGTCTGGGTGGCCATCTGCTTCTAGGGTGTACCAACTGTGCTTAGGTGGGATCCTCCAGTTCTTGTTTATTTTTGTTTTGGCTACTGTTTCTATTTCTTTAAAAGTAAGTTTATTTTTCTGTAGTAAGGGTTCTTTTGTGCCTTTTTTCGCTAGCGCATCAGCAGCTTCATTGCCTTCAATGCTAACATGTAAGGGTATCCATTGAAGGTGAATTTTTGAGGTATTGAGAGTTTTTGGAGATAACCAATTATGTTCCTGCTTACTTTGTCTCTAAGATCCCCTGTGTGACTCAAGTGTTGTATGGCACTTCTACTATCAGTAAGAATCCATATATCGGGATATTTAGTGATTCTGATGGATTTTAAGGCTTCATAGATGGCTATAAGTTCGGATCTGAAGACTGAGCAAAAATCTGGGTTTCTTCTGTTTATTTTCTCATTGCCATTTGTGGTTTTAATGAGAGAATCACTGTCAGTGTGTCCCAACTCGTCTCTGCTACCATCGGTATAGATAGTTATTACATTTTTAGGAATTTTATATTAATTATTTCTAATGATAATTGTTTTAAGTATTCTGGATTTTGGTATTGTTTGTTGGTGGGTTCATTTAAAGTGGCATTAATAATAACATTTTGTTAGTGATTCGCATGGAGATATTTTTTCTGCTAAATAATATTTTTCCACTTTATATTTTTAAAATCCATTTCTTTTGGCCAGGTGGAGAGGGCCTTCTTTTTTGTGTCTTATATTGAATTCCCAATTAAGTATGTAATTGAAAGTTCTGTGTTTGTTTTCATAACTCTTGATTTTGTTTATATATTTTGGCAGATTGTAGCTTCTTCTATCCTTTAAGGGCATAATGTCTGCCTCGTAAAGTACAATATTATTAGGGCAGGTATTTCGAAGACCTGTAATAATTCTAGCTGCATTTAGTTGTATCCTTTCCAGTGATTTTAGATTTGTTTCAGATGCTGTACCATAGATTTGATATCCATATTCCAAGATAGGTCTCATTAGAGATGTGTAAGTTAATTTTAGTGTTGTTGCTTCAGCTCCCCACTCTTCCTGAAATACATTTCAAGATTTTTAGTCGGTCTCTTCCTTTTCTAACAACTCCTTCAATATGTTTACTGGAGTTAATGTCTGGATCCAGGGTGTAGCTGAGATATTTAGGATGTTTATTATATTGCAATTGTTGTTCTTTCAGAATAATATTTGGTCTTATTTTGTATAGTTTCTTATCGGTAGTAAAAAAACAGGTGGAGAAGAGTCTTGTTCAAATCTCTTTCAGCTTTTTTTTCCAGTTAGTGTTGCTGCTCCATAGAATAATGTCATCAGCGAAAAGTCCAATATTGGTTTTATGTGAAAAATTTTCTTCAATGCCTGCAATAAATAAGGTGAAGAGATTTGGGCTAAGGACTGATCCTTGTGGTAATCCTTGATACAATTTGAAGGTTTTAGATAGAATGCCATTATATTTGACCCTGATGTATCTATTTTTAAGGGAATCATTTATCCAAGTGATAGCTTTTCCATCAATTTTGAAATGTTTGTATAATTTTGTAATTAACTTGTTTTTCCATACCCCTTATCAAAAGCTTGTGTAAGGTCTAAAAAGCAGCTATTGTGTGGTTAATCGGTTTTCTGTTTTGTGCATCTTTTACCTTTTGTGTGAAAAATAAGAGTTGGTCTATTGTCCCATGTCCTTTCCTAAATCCATATTGTTCTTCTGGTAAGAGATTTCTTGTGTCGGGGTGGTAGGTGAGTCGTCTGAGTATAATTTTTTCCATTAATTTTCAGCAAATACTTGTGAGGGAGATAGGTCGGTAGTTTTTTGGGTTATCAGCAGATTTGTCAAGTTTTTAAATGGGAATTATTGTTGCATTTTACAGTCTTGAGGCAATTTTCCAGTTTTCCAGGAGTTATTGAAAATAATAAGAAGTCTTTCTTTGCCAATTTTGCCCAAGTTTGATATCATTCGGCCATGGATTCCATCTGGCCCAGGAGTCTTGTTTAGGTCAGTGTTTTCTAATGCATAAGCTAGCTCTTTCATATTGAATGTTTTCATGGAAAATATTAGAGCTGGTGACATTTTTACAGTCATGAATAATCCTTTGGGCCTTTGTTTCAACCTTCATTTTACTACTTATTTTATATGAATTACCTAAAAGATTGGCAGCAATTTTGTCATTAGTTGCTGGTGTACCATCTGTATTCTTAATCATATTAGTTTTTTCGGTTTGTGACTGGGATCTGTCAATTTGTTTTGCCAAATTCCAAAGTTTTGTATTTGTATTTCTTGGGTTCAGGTTTTCACGAGTTTGTTTCCATTTTTCCCTTTTCACATTTACGTATAATCTTTTTATTTTTGCATTCACAATGTTCAGTTCAGTTCTTCAATTTGTTTGGTTTTGGGTGCTCTTTTTTGTAGTTCATTTCTTTTAGTTATAAGTGTTTGAATATTTTTTGCCTGGTGTGTATAATTTGGAATCCATTTCTTAATATTACCTCTTGGTATTGAAACTGTGGCTGCTTTAATAATGGTGTTTTCGAAAGATATCCAATTAGCCTTTTTGAAGTTCCAGAATTTTTCTTAATTGAGCTGGTTTTGGTCTTGGTGCTAATTTCTATCAAATTAGGCAAATGATCAATTACAAAACTTTTTAATATTTGCTATTTGCATTTGTGGAAAATGTCAGGATAGTAAAAACTTATATCAAGGGCTTGTGCAGTATTATAGCTGTATGAATGATGGTTAGGATTCCCATCATTTAAGCACATGATGGCATTGTCGTCAAATATGTTTGAAAGTATTTTGCCTCTTGGGTTTGGCGTGGAACATCCCATAGTTGATGTTTGGCATTAAGGTCACCTACAATAAGAGTTGTCTGTAAGAAATTTAGCCATTGTTCCATCGTCAATAAGTGTATTGTTTGGAGGGTGATACATATTGTACATGTTGATGGCTTTGTTTTGATTGAGGTAGACTTTGATATCTTGGGCTTCGAGGTCTAATGTGTTTGAAATATTAACGGCTATATCCTCATAGTACAAATTCTTGATTAAAAATGCTAGGCCACCCCCTTTAACAGCTTATACAGATGGATCTTCAGACCTTACCCTGAGTTATGGAGGGGCCGGAATTAACATAATACTGCAAGATGGAACGCACATCAAAATCAAAGAAGGAGCAGGACAGATTTCGTCAAACTTCACTTGTGAACTGACAATAATATACAGCGACTCCATATCTGCTTTAGAAGCAATTCAGAAGGGCAATACTAAAATCACACGGAAAATACACTCGTTACTTACCCAACTGGAACCATTGGAGAATAACTGCATTCTACAATGGATCCCTGCCCATGCTGGGATCGGGGGTAATGAAATGGCATCTGAATTGGCAAAGGAAGCCAGAAAGTTGAGCCAATGGAAAGAACAAATGTCATTATTTGACGCTGATTCTTTGTCAAAATACAAGATAATTAAACAATAAATAAGAAAAGATCAAAATGCGAAATAAACTCTGAGAGAAAAATGACAAAAACTATAACAATACTTAGAACAAAACACTATAAAGGAATGACAATACATCCAGATGGCACAATAACCTATAGGCATGCAACAATTGTCCTGGTGTGGTCCTTGCTGCTGCTGTGATGGAGATGCATGGATACATCTGAGGTTCTTGATTGGACACGACATCAACAACGGCATTCCAGAGTAAAATAAATTATCAGAGATAGATACATATTTTTCAAATGAATCAAAATAGATATATTCGATACTGATAGAGAGTTGAATTTAAAAAATATTAGAAATTTATTATCTTCGGAAACACAAACCGTATCTAAAATATCAATTTTATTTTTTGCTACATGTTTTAATTTGCATTTACCTATTTTACATATCTCTGATTGTATTAAAAAATTGTTAACCAATTCTTCATACTTTTGGCGAAGTGGTGTTTTATTAATTTGTTATTTGATGTTATTAGGGTTCTTTCCTGGTATTCAAAAAGGAAAAATACATGTCGATCAGTTATATTTTTCAATTTATCAAACAATTTGGCCGCTGAATCTCTGATTCTGGTAGTGCGCCATCTGGCGAATAAAATTGTAACTAAAATCAATTTCGAATTTTTCATTATTTGCCATAAAAAATCCCATTGCATCCTGAACACAATGGTGTTTACCGCATTGCTCTAGCGCAAATATTCGCGGAGTTATTAATTTTTAAAATAGTGCGGGACTTTTGGATCACCCTGTATATGCAAATGATTGAAATTTTAACCCAATTATGCAAAGCAGGTAGGAATAACGCCAACTACAGTCTATATAAAGGGACAGATAGTAAAGCAGATTGATTTTATATAAATCGCATTTTTATATTTTGGTTGTTTGTGAAAAGGTATAGTTATGCGCCTTGTGGCTTTATCCTATTTTTGAAGTCTTTTCTTCACATTTTCTTTCAATATCAAATGCCAGATTGAGATTGAAACTGATTTATTATAACGTCCATATAAGATTATATAAGGTTAAATACATAAAATGAATAAATAAGATTAATAATGATAGATATATGAATAAAAAGATATAAATAGATAAAAAAAATTGATATATATACATATATCAAATATATCAATTGCCAGAGCTCATGTTGATTTTTCTGTCCTGACCTTTTTTTGATACTGAGGGTGTTTCTCTAGTCAGCACGTTCTCAGATGTCTCTGTGGCTGCTGAAAAACTGGCACGCCCCCCCCCTCTAAGCATTTCGATTGATGAGCTATGGCAAAGAGTTGAAGGCGCATGGGCTTCTCTACCTGCAACAGACATCTAAACGGTCCTTTCAACGATAAGATTAAAGCTGTTATTGCTGCCAGAGACGGCTACTCCTAGTACTTATATTGAAACACAATGATTCAAAATTACATGGAAATTCAATCCCCTCTCATCATTTACTCTGTGTTAAATAAATATGATTCTAAATACCATTTGAATTCTTTCTTGCAATTGTATCTTATAGCAATTGTGATAGCCGGCAGTATTTTCTATCCATTGGTATTTTTTTAAAAGAAGATGAACTAAATGTAGATATTCTCATTATGAAGCAATCCCCCTTCTTTTTTATACTTTAACACATATCACGTTTTCATATCAAAGATATAAATTGTAATTTTACATGAAATAATTCTAATCTCTATACGCTTTTTCACAACAAAAATCCCCGGATACCTGATAATTATATATATATGTTTATGTTTATATACTCAAAAAAAGCGAAATTTCATACATTCTCTCAACAATTCATCCACCTCTTGAACAATGATGCATTACAACATTAAAATAAATAATTTAAAATAAAATAAAAATCAACTGCAATATGTGCGTGTTTCCTTTTATTAATAAATAAGTTAATTTTCGAACTATCATCATGACCAAGTTGTTTGATGATTGGCTTCAAATATTGTGGGCTAAATATAAAAAAAGCAATATATATATATCGTTATATTTTACAACTCTTTAAAATTATCATCTACCCAAAATTATATATAGTCGTATATATCTCAATAAAAAATGTGATAAAAAGAGATAATGTGTTCCTTTAAATGCAAATTATCAATAATCGATTTAGCAAGCGACATTGAACAAAAGATTACGTCGGGTAATGATACAATTATTTAATGGTATTATTAAAAACCTGTTCAACCACATCACGATTGCACCTTAAATGTTTTTCTTTTATGCTGAATTGTTTTTGTAAGGTATGAGGAGCACTTCCTCTAACAGATCCCTGATGTAACACGAGTTATTTTGGCCGAGCCGCCCGCCCGACCAACCGATCTGGCCAATATCTCCCCACTTGTACAACATTGGAATATTGTTCTCATTTTGACTGATGGATTTTAAGGGCGTTAAACTTTGTGTTTGAATGATTTCATATATACAAGGATAAAATTCAAAATATTAACTATATCCCCCTCAAGTGTTGGTGGTGGATCTCAATAATTAGTCTCTTTCTAAAAATATAAATCTTCTTTATTGAAGGTACAAAAATAAGGAACATAAAATTACTAAATATATTTAAGTAAACATTACTAATACAATAACATCTCTCTAGCCACACATCTTTCTATTTATTATTATTATTATTCTGTACATAACCCGGACTCCTGGAGCGTACGAAAGTGATCTTTCTATTAACTCTCACCTCTATATATTGTCATAACCAAAAATGTACATAGCTTGTAACTGTAAATAATACATCGGCAGCTTGGCGAATGTTATGTACCTAAGCCCCGATAGGTGGCGCGCGCTGTCAGCTCGGCAAGTGTTATGTACCTAAGCTCCGATAGATGGCGGGCGCGCTAGGCGGCAAGTTTGTAAACAATAGTCGCCATCTTGAGGGGTGTAGCCGAACGCCAGCTGTTTGGGTCTCTGACATTACTTCCTTAATTTACCATTATTTTTATCCATTTAACTTAGTTTACCTCTATTTCTTTTTATCCCTCAAACTTATTAACTATTTAAAGTCATCTAATAAATTATTATTTTATTCTACCCAAACGACTCGTCACCTTCATTACTGTGACATCTGGTGGAGATGCTGGGTATGATGAAGAATGGGTATGAAGAATGATGGACAAGCTACTAGCAGGATTGAAATGGACAATTTGTCTTTGTTATTTAGACGATATAATTGTTTATGCTACATCCTTTAAAGAACATATTGAACGCCTAGGGAAAGTTCTCAGATGCATCCAGCAAGCAGGCTTGTGTATTAATCATGAGAAGTGCCGTTTTGGGTCAAGTGAAATCAAAGTGTTAGGACATCTGGTTACAGAAAGCGGCATTCGCCCTGATCCCGACAAAATCGAAGCAATTACAAATTTCCCGACTCCAAAAACAACAACTGAAGTAAGAAGCTTCATGGGGTTATGTTCATATTACAGGCGATTTGTGAAAGATTTTGCAAATAAAGCAAAGCCGTTGCACGACCTCCTGAGGAATAACGTGAAGTTCTTTTGGTCGAACGAACAAGAACAATCTTTCCAAATATTAAAATCAGCCCTAACTACCGATCCTGTGCTTGGCCATTTTAAAGAAGATGCTGAGACACTTGTACATACCGACGCGAGTGGATATGGCGTCGGAGCAGTGTTGACCCAACTGGTAGAAGGAAAAGAAAAGCCTATCGCCTATGCATCAAGAACACTTAACGCCGCAGAAAGAAATTATTCCACGACGGAGAGGGAATGCCTAGCTGTAGTTTGGGCCATTTACAAGTTCAGACCATATTTGTTTGGAAAACACTTCACCGTCGTCTCCGACCATCATTCCCTGTGTTGGCTAGCTAATGTAAAGGATCCATCGGGAAGGCTAGCCAGATGGGCCTTGCGACTTCAAGAGTTCGACATATCTATTGTGTATAAGAATGGTAAAAGACACCAAGATGCGGATTGCCTCTCAAGAAGTCCTCTCCCCCAATCCAACGAAGATAACATACCAGAATTGTCTTCAATTACCGACATAAGAAAAGAGCAAAGAAGCGATGTCCAGACCAAAAAAATAATTCAGGAAATTGATTCCAAAAGTGAAAGTGGATACAAAATAATCGACGGCATCCTCTACCGCAAAAACTACGATCCCATGGGCAAACCTTGGCTCTTAGTAGTGCCCAAACAAATGAGGGTTGACATTTTGAGGGAAGCCCACGATGCACCAATGGCGGGACACCTGGGATTTGCCAAAACATACGACCGCGTTAGAAGAAAGTATTTCTGGCCCGGCTTGCATAGATCTGTGCGACAATATGTGGCACATTGTCGAGAATGTCAACGGCGAAAAGGTTCTACCGAACGTCCACCAGGGCAACTTGTGCCAATTCCGCCGGTATCCCGACCTTTTGAGAAAATAGGGATAGATTTGTTAGGAAGATTCCCTACCTCGAACGATGGCAATAAATGGACCGTCGTCGCGACAGACTATCTAACAAGGTATGCTATGACCAAAGCCATACCAAATGGAAGTTCGGAAGAAGTTGGAAAATTTATAGTAGAAGACGTGATCCTCAAACATGGAGCCCCCAGAGAATTGATTTCAGACCGAGGTCGAACGTTTATATCCCACACAATACGGGATATTAACAACCTCTGTGGAACCGCACATCGCTTTACTTCTGCCTACCACCCCCAGACAAATGGCCTGACCGAGAGACTCAACAAGACACTTGGTGACATGCTGTCTATGTATGTTGATGTAGACCAAAGAAACTGGGACTCAGTTCTCCCTTACGTAACTTTTGCCTATAACACCGCCAAACAGGAAACCACCGGGTTTAGCCCTTTCTATCTTGTACACGGACGCGATGTCGAGACCCCATTGGACACCATCCTGACGTATAGAGAGGAAGCCAATCTGGAAGACTACGTGGAGAGTTTGGTCACAAATGCCGAGGACGCACGCCAGCTGGCCCGTTTGAACATCTTAAAGGCGCAAGAAAAAGACAAATCTCGATACGACAAAAGCCATAGACCTGTCCAGTACCGCACGGAAGACCTTGTGTGGGTGTACACACCTGTGCGTAAACAAGGACTGTCGGAGAAGCTACTTAAAAGATACTTCGGCCCCTATAAAGTTGTGAGACAACTGTCTGAAGTAACTTATGAAGTAGAGGCCTTGGAGAGGAGACCCCGACAACGGAATATCAAAGACATCGTCCACGTCCTGCGGATGAAACCATACAGAAGCCCAGAAGAACAAACACAGGACTGATCACATAGTGTAAATTTTTTTTTTTAAGCAGCGGGTCGCTGCTTATTTTTGAAAAGGGGAGTAATGTCATAACCAAAAATGTACATAGCTTGTAACTGTAAATAATACATCGGCAGCTTGGCGAATGTTATGTACCTAAGCCCCGATAGGTGGCGCGCGCTGTCAGCTCGGCAAGTGTTATGTACCTAAGCTCCGATAGATGGCGGGCGCGCTAGGCGGCAAGTTTGTAAACAATAGTCGCCATCTTGAGGGGTGTAGCCGAACGCCAGCTGTTTGGGTCTCTGACATTACTTCCTTAATTTACCATTATTTTTATCCATTTAACTTAGTTTACCTCTATTTCTTTTTATCCCTCAAACTTATTAACTATTTAAAGTCATCTAATAAATTATTATTTTATTCTACCCAAACGACTCGTCACCTTCATTACTGTGACAATATACATTCCTGATACCACAGATTTTAAGACACAGATTATTACAATCATAGAATAAAAATAATATTTGACAATAACATCCAACATCAAGCTCTCTAATATTTTGCTATAATATTGTCAATTGTCACACGTATAGAAAATTAGGTAGACAAACTTCAGGCTGACACAGAAATTTATTTAAATCAAGCACAAATCAATATTTATAAAATACCAGAGAGGCAATGAAAGAAGTTTACAGAGTGCAAAAAAATATCAAAATTAATAATTTGGTCATTGAATAATGAATATTTTTCTACATAGCTCCTTCCCTATGGGAGCTGTGACTGACAGCTTTAAAACTAATTGCTACTGACAAGGATCTAACGTGTTTCAGTCAAGTATTCACTCGGAGTTTTGGAAGTTGGTCTCTAGTACCTTTGCGTCCTTTTTATTGCGGCGTGAAGAGCAGGTTTGTCGTCTTATCGTCTAAAGGGACATCGTTTTCTTTGAGGGAAGTCTTGGCTTTGACACGGCGGTGGAATCCTGGAGTCATTCGTGGAAAAATGTACACTACAGCATCCATGAGACCTCAAGTTCTGCTCGGCAAGCTTCAGTTTGTCTTCCCTAAACTATCCAGCACCTCCACCAAAATGTAATGTAGAAAATTAGGAAAAAATAAACTTCCGGATGACACAGAAATTTATTTAAGGCAAGCACAAATCAACATTTATAAAATACCAGAGAGGCAATGAGTAAAGTTTACAGAGAGTAGCAAAAATAAATATCAAAATGAATAATCTGTTCTTCGAATAATAAATGTTTTGCACTACAATATTAACACAATTTGTTGGCCTCTTGTAAGATACTTGGCAATTAAATGAATACAAGCATTTATTATCCTTAAAAGGTATAGAAGAGAATAAAAAACAATGTTTACCAAAAGCTAATATATATATACTAACATATTTTGAAGATTTGGCAATCCATAATTAAAATGATATTTTAAAAAAATGCATATATTGGATTTCTAATTATTTTATTGTTCCAATATTTCGAGGGGCAACTCACCTCTCTTTATCGAGGATGTTTGTGTTTTTCACTAGAACATGCGCGCACGCGTACACCTTGTAGAACGAGAGTGGTGTACGCGCGCGCGCATGTTCTAGTGAAAAACACAAACATCCTCGATAAAGAGAGGCGAGTTGCCCCTCGAAATATTGGAACAATAAAATAATTAGAAATCCAATATATGCATCTTTTTTAAATACTAACATATATATAATACAAATAATATATGCCATTTTTTATTATATTAAAATTTTGAGCTGAAATAGTTCTTATTTACCAGAAAAAAAGACACTGTACGCATATCGTCAAGGCACTAAATATTTTTGTTTTATTTCACTATAATAACTAAATTCAGTGACAGTATTAAAAATAAAAAGCTTTGCATATTTACACCAAGTGTCAATTTGACGGGTTCACAGCCTTAATGTTTTCCTCACGACAGTTATATACCATTTCCGAGCTAGTTCAACCATTATATAAAGACAAATAAGTGAATAATAAAGCACTTATAATGTAATCAATTTATTTCCATCTCACGTCAACGTTCGAAGAAGCGTGAAGTCACAATATAAATTGCAAAATATAAATAAAATTACAATACATAATCTGTTAATTATTGAAAATAAAATTTGTGACCTAAATAAAAATAGTATAAAGTATTATGAAAATACGCCTTAAACATAGTACTACAATCGTTTTGAAAATAGAGAAATCCATATTTAATTCATTAGATAATAAAAAGGCATATATTGGATTTAATAAAAGATTTATTTTGACAATATTCCCCACCTATTCCACCACAAATTTCCCCCACCTACTTTGTATTTTAATTTATTTCAACTGTGATAACACTATGCGGCGTTGAGTTTTTGTATACAAAAATGTAATGCCTCGATAAAGGTTGACGTTCAGCCAGCCGAAATATTGGCAAAATAAATATTTTATTAAATCCAATATATACCTTTTTATTATCTAATAGTACTACAATATTGATCCAATTTTCTTATTGATAATAAATGAAGTCTTTAACGTTTGGGAGACGAATAGAAAACACGGCGCGTTTGAGCAGTGTATTATTCATTTTTAATGTGTTTATAAATTATATATTTTTGAGAGGTAATAGTCGTTATTTCTTAATATATCGAATGATAGGTTAACATTTGAATTAGCGAATCAACGATGAATATTCCATAAACATATATGTAATTAATTACCTTCTTCAAATGATGCATTTGATCTAATTTCAACAAAAGACAAATATATAAAATTCAACTCATTTTGCAGAATCATTTTGAATTTTATAGAAAATTACAAAATTTCTTTGGAACACTTTTATTCAGAAATCAACTATGTTTTACATAGTTTTAATTGAATAATTCTGTAATATCTTGTATATTTTCATTCTAAAATATTGCTTAAAACACTTTCTTCAATCCGTAAATTGTTTTCCTCGAATACACACAATACAATTTGATTTCATTTAACTAAATTTGCATACCAACCCTTTGTATATATTTCAATTGTGTTGATATTTTTTCTCTTTTCATCTAACTAACTTGCATACTAATTCTTGTACATATTTCAAGTATCTTTCTTTCTTTTCTTTCAAAGTTTTGTTTACCTTTGAAGTGCAATGTCCCTAGGGGAACATTGCACTCTATAAGTCGAAATAAAATAAAATAGTGCTTGCTTTGGAGCCACAAATCCTTCCTAATTAGCTACCATTATAAATATGTGGATTTAGAAATATGCTAGTAAAACTGCGATGTCTAACTCTGGGTAGAGACAAATTCCCTGGCTGAGAAATCCAAAATAAATGAACCAGAGCATTCTGAAATCCAATAAGGCAGGTCGGGCCCCTCACTCTAATCTCATATTCACAGATTTAATAGAACTGGACCATGAATTAATTGGATCTCTGGAATTTTTGACTATTTCTAATGGAATTTTTTATTGGAAACCATTTATAAAGATCGTTCTTGCGTATCATATTTTAATGAAATTCACCGCTTCCATGTTGCCTTTTTTTTTTTTTTTTAACAAAAGAGAGTTCAAAATATAAAAACAACAACAATATATATATATATTAAAATTACGAGAAATATTGAATATATATATAAAATATACAACGTTATAATATTGTGTTTTGCACTCTAAATTTACTATCGAAATTGACACGCGCGAGGTGTCGTGCTAGTCTCGAGTGTGAGAGACGTTAATAGTTCGCCAAAAGAACATTGGTTGGTAGCGCTCTGAGGTTAAATTTCTTGCACATATCATGTACTAATATAATATTAGACAGTGGAAGTTGGGTTATTTTAGAAATATATATATTATAAAGTGATTGTTAGGTTTTTCTTGACTTATACATTTCCAAAGTTACCAGTTTAAACAAATGCTCTAGATAGATGGCCTTGAAAGAACCCGATTGTCTTAGAATCGATTCACCTCTCTGATAAACAACAATAATACAGTTAATTTGATGAAAATATAGTTGCTACATTTATAACCAAACCTGGAACATTATGCGCGACAAAGAGTGTCAGATACAAAATCACACGTGTCCATCTCAGATAAATATGAGTCAAGGTTGATACTTTCTATGCATTATTTAAACACTTTTGAGACTATTTAGATACATAATTCAAGTGAATATATTCGTCTCGCGTTTTACGTTTGTGTTCCCAAGGTACCTCCTACCTCTAGAGATTCCGTCTCCGGTACAAAGAAAGACTTTGAAGTAAATTTACTTAATTTCTCAGCAATATGTTACTTTTATTATAAACTTCGGAGGTCGGTTGAAAGATGATCTAAACCGTTGCTTTTCGATCTCTACGACCCGGGTTCGATTCCCGCATTGGACACTTTTTTTCTGATAAAAAAAATGCTCTAATAGAACGTTTGCTAATTATTAACTTTTTAAATGGGGAAATAAAAAATGAGTTATTTTCCTAGAAAATTCCTGTTTATCAATCTAAAAATAAATAATATATTTTATCAATAGTAATGATTTTTGTTTAATGCGAGAAGATCCGTGGAAATTGTCTTTGGCATATAATGACATTGAAAATCTTTTTTTCATTTTGTTATCATTTTCAAAATTAATTGAGGAAATGTTTGATTATTTTTTAAAAATCAGATCTAAGCCAGACTTGTGAAAATTGCCAATAATTAAACATTGGCGTCATATCAAAGAAATATTTAGAGCATTTTCCTGTTGACGAACTATTTCAAATGAAATTTCCTTACGACCTGATCTTTAATGATATGATATATATATATTCCAATTAATTACATATTTTTTTGCAGCAGTATGTGTGTAATTTGGTTAGTTATATTGGAGTAAATAAAATTTAAAAAAAATTTAAGATAAGGAAAGAGCTTTCAATATATCTCGTAATAAATCTTGACATATCCCCCTCCAAAAAAATCCCCCATTTTTTAATTTATTTCATCAATAACCTTGGATTTTTAACTTCCAAAAGGTAATTTATTTCGAAATTTCCTTTTATCAACACGATAAAATCGAATAAAAAATTCCTATATATATGAACCAAAATCCGTCTAGACTTATTTATAAATATTTTTTCAAGTTTCGCTGCAGATTGAAAATGCAGCCGTGACTTGCCCAGCCTGACCTATTGGTTTTGGGTGAAGTTCGCCTTGGCCAACTTGTTGAACTTTTGACGTGCAATAACGAGAGAATCCAGATCAATTTCAATTTACCCTCGATAGTGGATTCATAGAAAAAGTTATAAAAAGATAACATCAAACTTTTTAAAATATATAGATGTTGATAT
>CP092886.1:29856745-29890838 GCA_030710605.1 Cordylochernes scorpioides | reverse complement strand
GATTATTACAGGAAAAAGGATGCGATTGGTCTGTGTCAATCAGATCTCGGACCTTTCAATCATATAAATCAATATATATACAAACAACGTGAGCTTTATAACAATATATATAATTAATTTCAATTTAGCAAATAAGGGGCGCTTTACACGGAAGATAAATATATAACCATTTACATTTCAATTTCAAATAATGGGCCTGAATGTTGATAATGGTAAAGCCTAAATTTTAATTCATATTTTTTACAAGATATGAGCGGTCATCTAGATGGCACCTATGAAATAGACATATAACGTGTGGAGATATATTATTTTTTCGATGGTCTCTGAAATTGCCAAATTTTTATATTGTGGTTATGGATCACTTTCAAAATAATGTTTCTCTTTTATTTATATCAAATAGATTATAGTATATTAAAGTAAGCTTCTCTCTTCCAATCATGGGAGTTAATTCTTGGACAAAACACACAAAACATGTAATATAAAATGGTTGTATTGCTTGAATTGTTATTCTTTCTTTTTTCAAATTGTGTCAATATCGTAATTCATAGAAAGCACATTTGGAATAAATCAGGCGTATAATGCGTATGGATCAATATAATAAATATATGCAATTTGAAAATTAAGAAGAAACAGTTTAAGAGTAAAATATATCATTAACTATAACTTTATTGACATCCTATAACGCGATATCCCAAACTCAGGGATATTTGCGTCAATACATTTCTTTACACATAACAAATTGGGTGTATACAAGGAGAAAGAAGTAGAAGATAAATTATATATTTTTATTTCTGAGGTGTGAATCCTCCTAATAGAAATAAATATTTAAAATGGATTATAAAATAAATGAAGCTTCCAAGGTTAAGTTTATTGTGCAACTTTTTATTTTCAAGCTTTCGGAATTGTCAGTCCTTTAACAGGATTATCACGTTAACAACTTAATAATAAATTTAAAATGTATCACAGCAAAGGAACCAAGCTTATATATCGGCTTTTAGGGCGTCATATACTTGTCAAGAAAACAATAAACAACTGAGTTAACGAACCTGACATGAAAAAAAAAGTAAAAGAACAAGTTTAAAAATCTTATCTATAATAATAACGCTTTTGAAATTCATATTTCTATCATTTTTTCTCATTATATATTTTAATATATATATATATATTTTAAAGATTGAGCAATCCATAATAATATCTATAAATAAATATAAAGCATATATTGGATCTGAATTTATTAAACGGCCAATATTTCTAGGGGCAACACGCCTCTCTTTATCAAGGCTTTTGATTTAAACAAAATCACGTGGGCATGTGATCCACTCATGCTATACAAGATCAAAGTAAGAAACTATCTGATGAAAATTTCACAATATATAAAATATATGTACAATGGTTTATATTTAATAATAATTAAAAGAGTATACAATTAAATAACCATTTGATTAAATAAATGAAAAGATTGATAAATATTTGAAAATAAAAATGAGTAGGGATCATATTATATATATATTTAAATCCAGAATATATCCGTTGAATTTATTTCTAACAACATCCAGACACGCAGAGCCTTATTTGAAGTAGATTGAATATTTAACAGGGAGATTAAGACACATTTAAGAAGATTTATTTCCAAACTAATTTATTGATTCTCTTGTGCTAATACAAGTTGTATCTCCCTCAATACGACGACCCGAAGGCAAGTATTTACATTTAAGAACTTTCTCCCTCTACCTTACCGATGAAATTTAATTTGTCCCTCAAGATTTAACAGACAGTTTGATGGGGGGTATTAAAACTCTGTGAAAGTTGTCACTTTACAAGATCATAGTCTTAGCACAAACTTTGATTAAGAGAAATTTTATGGATTAAAGAAATTGAAGTTTTAAACGGATTAAAGTTGTATTTCAGGTAGATCCGAGATAATTGGTCTATCTAAGTATCGTATGGATGCAAATCAATATGTCCAATCCTGGCTGGTGGCTCGGACGTTGGCACACCGCACTATAACATCACTAGAGAACGTGCTGAGGCGATGTGACAGTTTCCTTTAAAACAACATCCTGCTATCATAAGGAAAATTATAGAAAACTAAGTATAAGATTAATCTATGTGCTTTCTAAATCTTTCTAAGGATTCGGAGTCCTTACAATGAACAACTGAATGAAAACTTAACCAAAAGCGATTTTTTTTAAACTATGGCGCACATTCCTGGTGACTGTCATAAATTTGGGCTAATTATTTCTTATAATATGACGTACATTTTAGATGATGAAAACTTCTTACATAAAGTCGAAGGTTATTCAACACCCGAGGTGTGTTGGCTGTTTCTTAGACAATTCTATTATCTTGGCCTCAATAGCTTTGGTAAAACCTGTTTTGTGTACTATTTTGTACAAATTTCATAAAATACATTTTTAATATAAGATTTAACAATTATATATATATATATATAATTTATAGTAGTATATCCTTTTTTTACTTAAAACAATATGTGATTAAAAACAATATTTTAAAATAAATATTTTTTCATCTCAAATTAAATTCACGTTTTCTTCTTATTGAACAAAAATCATAGACGTTAAAATCATAGAAAATGCTCGACTGCATGATGAGTTGTATATAGAGTGAACGGGCACCTCCTGATCAGTCAACTGAAGCCATGATCGTGATCATTGCGGAGGTTTGGATCACTACAACAGAACAGACGCCCCCGCATATTTTAAAATTAAACTGAAATACATTATTTTCAGCTTAAATTTAGCCGATGAACGGCATTTCCGAGAATTTATTACATTTCGATTTAAATAATAAAAAAAATAAATGCGGTGTCACCTGTTATTTTATAATGGGACTAAATGTTGCTGATAACCTATTGCCATCTATCTGAAAAATATCGTCAGAATATATTATTATTCCAGGAAAATTGGCTAATATATACCCATTATCACGTAAAAGCTAAAAAAAGTACGCGTTTCGGGCTGTTGATCTGAGTCAGCGTAGTGCAGGTTCTACCAAGAAGACCCACCGTCTTTACCGCTTCTTTTGAATTCCAGAACAAGGTATTCGAGGCCAAATGTACATAACCACGTTAAAATATGCTTTAAAGTAGTTTTAGAGAAGACGTTCTGGATGCTATAATGAAAGGACATCTTCTGATCGTGCAACTGAATTTTGATGATGGCCCACTATTGGTTAAATATCAACTGATTGTTTACTTTTATTACCGGAAAAGTGCAAATTTTGTGGTTACTTCTATATTCGTCAGGTTGATATAGCTTGACAAGTGACAATAAAATAGAATGGGCAAAACGTGAAGAAACCACAAGGCCTTGGACTTGTTTTAATTTACTTCCAAACATTTGTTAAGCTACTTGTTTATTACAACATGTCAAAGAGATACTAGATCAGAATAAATTAGGCTCAACGCCGAAGATAGTTAAGGAAACTTTCTAAGAAACATAAATTTTTCAAAAACATTTTCCTTCAAAGAATTTCACAAGTTAGAACCAAAAGGATGAGATTTGAGATTGATTCTGTTTCATTCTCGACAACGCTAGCTCCAAACGATGAAGGTTTCATAGTTTATCCGAGCTAGGTGTTGGGCATTAATGGTGGAGTTGTGACGATACCTAGGCATGCTGCTTGAAAGTTTCTAAAAGTTGAATAAGGATACCTGTTTCAGCAACACATTAATTGATGTACGTTGTTAAAATCGAACAATGGGACTTCTTTCCTTACTCCAAACATTTTCCTCAATCGGAGAGATTTAGGTTGCTACAGGTGTCGACTCCACAGTCAACAAACCAAACACTTTTAGACAATAAGCCAGTCGCTTCTCCAGATTTCACTCATTTTTATCCAATATTTTAAATCGAAATAAAATGTTTTTATATCTGTCACCTCTTTTGCACATTTTTAAGCGCACTTATCCAAATTGGGCCTCAAAATATCTTTTCCATCTTTCATATATAAGCATTAAGACTCTCCTTAGAGGGTAGAAAATGCAGTCTATACCACGCTGATATGGACCAATAGCCTAATATGTATGGGTGGTTTGCTTTTCATGATGAATCATCAAATGGTATTTGGCCAATAATGATCAGGAATGAAATAAAATCAACGTTTAGTTGATATTTATTCCGATTGATGACGCTCTACAATCTTTTGATGTTTTGAACAGGGTCAAGGTGTGCTCTTTTCATTATTATTTCTCTATCTTCTATAACAGTAAAGTATATGTTTGCGCGTGTATAACATTAAACAATATAATGAAGGTTATAGCTCTTTAAAAAAGAGGTAAATTTCGTTTTAAATATTCACAATTTATTATATTATGTGTTTTTATTTAAGCAATTAAATCAATCAATTTGTTTTGTTTTTTTTTTTAATTTCGGTATGAATCATGAAATGTTGCACACACGAATATCAAGATACTCTAGATTTTATTTATCCATAGAAGTGCGCATACTAACACTCTTTGTAAAGTCTAGCTGCAACTCCAGATGTTTCTATGCACATAGAACAGCTGAGCTTAACAAGGGCAAGAACTAGAGTTCTATCGTGATTTTGAATTTTGATATTGCGATAGGCAATATAATACAAGTATATATATATATATATATCCCAATAGAATAAAAATAATTCGATTTCATTATAAAAGCAAAATAAAAGCAAAAAAAAAAAAACCGGAGTGTTGAAGTCCTAAAGCGTGGTGCCTAGTGACGGCTTCAAACTATAAATTTCTAGGAAGGGAAGTAGGAGAAGGAAAAACTTATAAATAAATACTATCAATAATTATAGGGGAACTGTTTTTCCGAAGTTCATATTTTATGGCGAGGTAAAAATTCATAAATTCAATATAAAAAGTAATATTCACCTTCTCCACAAGAAAATTGAGAAAATTCTAAACTTTCGAGTCTATGCAAATTTTACATTTCTCTCTAACTTCATATCTATTTTTAAACTATTTTCAGCCATATATCTTGAAAATAAAGCTATTTCGGAAGTAAATACTAAGAGGTAATAAAAATATATACTGGCCGATGTATCCTTATTTTCAAGAAATATGAATGTTGGCCAGGCAGCCTCTATCTTCAGCTATATAGTTAGCTAAGAGCGCGCCTTGTAAAAGAGTAATTTAATTGGACAACTTATAAATAAAATAAAAAAGAAACATATATTGAGGAACGCCTGAATCACTGTTTCTTAAATAATGTATATATTCATATTTATAGTTTGAATTTTAAAGAAAAGCTATATTTAGAAAAATAAAACGGATATTGATGAGGATTATCTTGTGTGAACCTTATTAGCAAGCTTTCGGACGCATGCGTCCTTCTAAAAAAGCCTGTAGAAGAACGCATGCGTCCGAAAGCTTGCTAATAAAGTTCACACAAGATAATCCTCTTCAATTTCCGTTTTATTTTTCTATTTTAACTCAAAGAGTTTATTTTAGTCAAAAGCTATATTTGGCAGCGAAAAACAAGTTTAAGACAATAGAGAATTATAGAATCCAGAAAAGTCATCAGGTGTGACAACATGGTCAAAAACAACTATCCAAAGGCAGTCTGACACCATCGTCTGCAATCAGGTTCCGGTATTCAGAAAGATTCAAATGACGGCATTTGGTATTTGAAATAAAATATTTGCTTTTAAATCACTGGTAATCGTAAATGTACACTCATGGACAAAATTTAAGAAAGTAAAACTTAAGGAAGTGGAAAGTATTTAATATCGCCTGTTTTTTTTTTTTTTTTAGGGAGACCGAGGCAATTTTGTTCACACTTGGTTATCTTGTGTATCTTCTATAAAAGTCACTGTGTACCAAAAATATCTTTCAGTGATATATTCTGAATCCCAATATATATACTAAAAGGTATATATATATTGAGATTCAGAATATATCACTGAAAGATATTTTTGGTACACAGTGACTTTTATAGAAGTTACACAAGATAATCAAGTGTGAACAAAATTGCCTAAGTCTCCCTAAAAAAAAAACAAAAAAAAAAACAGGCGATATTAAATACTTTCCACTTCCTTAAGTTTCGCTAACGAGTGTATAGTTTAACATACTATATTTATATATATACACACACACACACAAAAGCCTTTATTAAGACACACAGGTCTTACAGAGGATTCTCCTTGGGGTTATATTTATATATCTACTTGTTAATAGTATTCCCTAATTTTTCTTCTCTCTATAAATTTAGATATAAAGTATTTTTTATTGTTTCAATTTTTATCATTTAATTATATTTGTATAATTCAAGAAATTAAAATGTCAAATCTCTGAAGAAACAAAGGAATAATAATTAGAGATTAAATTTTGAAGGACAAAAAAATAAAAAAAATAATAATAATAAAAAAAGGCCTTGCCCCTCAACTGCCCTTTTATCAAATACACAAGCTGTAATTACGGCATCTACAATAAGAGAGTGCTCTTGCCATTAAAAACACCCAAGGACAATTAAAACACACACAAAAAAAACAACAAAAGAAAAACAATTAAATCTCTTAGTAAAAAATTCATGTCAATTTTTCCTTTTAAAAACGAGACATAAAAGTTTCAGATATTCCATCAAATCTATAAGCGTAAAAAAAATATCTGAGCGTTTTTACATAAAATTCCGTTATTGAATATGCTTGAACGCTGTTTAAAAAAAAAAACAACATTTTTTTTCTTCAAAAATAATTTTTTGAAATCCTAAATATAATATATATATTTTATTCTCCTTTTCCCTCCTCTACTTTTGTGTGTGTGTTTTCAATTTATTACTTTAAAACCTTTTGACATTTTTATTTTTAATATGTAAAAATATCAAAGAAAATATAAAAAAATTATATTCTAATGAATATGGGCATGATCCAATTGAAATTTATTAACTCGGGCACTATTGTGTTGTGTGTGTGAAAAAAGAAATCTATATATATATAAAATTGAATGTCTGTCTGTATGTTTGTACTCTATAGATTCAAAAACCATACATCCAATCGCCGTGAAATTTTGAATTATTATTAGGTATATCCCCGGGTAGGGTTTTGAAAAATAATTTCTTGAATATCTTGAATATCCTTAGAGTTATTTGCAGATTTGTAGATTTAACTCGCAAGCAGCGCCCCCATTGCGACGATGATAACAAGTTTTTTATCTATAAGTTTTATTATCACTAATTATTATCTTAAAGATTATTTATCAAAAGCAAGATTTCTACCTATTAATTGCGCACAAGTCAAAGTTAGTTTTATCATTTATATACAACATATATATTGGGAGAATAGATAAAATGATGATTTTGTAATGTAGAAAATTAGGAAAGACAAAATTCAGGATAATACGGAAATTTATTTGAGCCAAGATTAATGATACAATTCCAAGGCAAGATACTATTCCTTTAACTTTCAATTACCGAGGGAACCAATTATTATTGATTTTATTCAACTTATCGAGTATTTTTCAAGGGACCGGTAAAAAAATGTTCTCTTTATCGAGAGATTCAAATTTACGAGTTTCAAATTATCAAAATATATATCTTTTTTTATAAGTTTATTATCTTAAAGATTATTAATCAAAAGTAATATTTTCTACCTATTAATTGCGCACAAGTCAAAGTTAGTTTTATCATTTATCTACAACATATATATTGGGAGAATAGATAAAATGATGATTTTGTAGTGTAGAAAATTAGGAAAGACAAAATTCAGGATGACACGGAAATTTATTTGAGACAAGAATAATGATACAATTCCAAGGCAAGATACTATTCCTTTAACTTTCAATTACCGAGGGAACCAATTAATATTGATTTTATTCAACTTATCGAGTATTTTTCAAGGGACCGGGAAAAAATGTTCACTTTATCGAGAGATTCAAATTTATGAGTTTCAAATGATCAAAATATATCTTTTTTTTTATAAGTTTATAGAGAATTGTTTGAACAAATGTTCGTTAGACAAACCTTTACTCGGGTAAAACAAAACCCGGGTGAAGCCGGGTACATCCGCTAGTTTTAAATAAAGAACGCTTCTCAGTTAGTTCGAAACAAGGTTTGAGCATTGGTTGAACGCTGCATGTGACTCTTGCTCAGGCTTTTCCATTCATGCAATACCTCGCAGCAGCATCCAGAGTGGAAGTGTATTTCAAGAGCAAATCTTGAGATAAATTTCTACAGCTTTTGGTTCTAGGAAATTTTGCCTAAAAGTTAGAAGGAATTTATTCAGAAGGCTGCACTATTGCTAACCTTTTCTGTTCCTGACCCTACACCTTCGATATGAAAATTATTTTAAAGTGAAATAACAAATAACACATAAAACATCGCTGCACATGACAATTATTAGTATTTTTTGACATTCAAAATATTGTTTTAATAAACATTTCGATACAAAATATGTTTTTCTATTAAAGTATGGCATATGGATTGCTCCATGTCTCCAGCAATATATAGTTTTACTATGTACTATGTACTGTGAACATATTATTCCCATAAGAATAATACAGAAACACACCACAACCACATTTATGGCTATAAAAGGACAGGCTGACAAATCTTTGAGGCGGAAACCAATTAGAACTGAGAAAGAAGGATCAATCCCTCGAAATACTCCAAAACCCCGGGTATACTTTCAATTATACTTTAAACTAGTGTGTTTTAAGTATATTTTAAGGAAAACTACATTTGAATTTTGGTTGTAAAATATTCCTTGTTATATTGCCGGATATCGTTCAACAAATGTTTGAGGTGGAACTTTGAAATGTTAAAATAAAAGAATATACGTTTATTTTAAAAATTCTTCTTTCATATTATTTGTGTTTTTGAAAGTAATTATGTTCAATTAGATCCAAATTTACTCACCAAATCTAGAGAATCGGCCAATAATGTATGAATTGGAAAGCTATAAAGCCACATTGCTTTTTTCGTTTTTAATAATTTCAATATCATGTATTTGTTATTGATGATATTGCTCGTAAGAAAATACAATTTTTTGCCAAAAGACTCGATGTATTTTTCAGATAATCAGTGATTAAGGTAGTCTTGCTAAGCTATTATTTGAGACAGACGCTTTTATTTTAAAAAAAGACCCAAGAAAAAAAAACTCTGATATTGTGTAAAATTGAGTTCCCGGAATATAAATCTATGAAGTAAAACTATTTGGGCTATTTTAAGAGGGTCAAAGGACAGCCATTTCATCTTTAATCATTGTTATCTCCAAATGACCTACATTCATTGATTGGCACATGAGGGTGTGGAATGATGAGATAAATTGAAAGTCGAAGGAGAATGGCTTTGTCTCTAGGTAAAGAGATAATGATTCGCTCACATAGTAGGAGTGTGAGGGTCGTGTTTAATATTTGCCCTCTCGAGGATGGCCGAGGTGGGGAATCCCGTGGCCCAGGAGTGTCCCCCGCGGCCTCCCCGCCCCACGTCAGATTGATGGGGGGAAAGTTGGACCACAAAAAACATCGCACGTCCGGCCTGCTCGCAAATTCCTACGAAGCAGAGAGACCGACCCCACAAATCTAGATCTTCTCTTCTTCCTAACTTTGATTTATATCGAAGCATCGAGAATTGGTTGATTTTATTAACATCACTCCGAGTTTGTTTCCTTGAAAAAAAAAAGTTACTTATTCTTTGGTCACACTATTTCGAAAATAGATTTAGAAAGGAGATTAATATGTAGAAGGTCTTTGATGTTGTAAATTTTTTTCAGAGTTGGATTTGCTTAAGGAATAAATATTTCATTATTTTGAGGATATTCATTTCCCCCAAATCTCTTATCTTCAAAATGTCAATTCTCAAAAAGGACATTACCACATTAAAGGAAAATAAATTATAATAAAAACAGATTTTTCCCCCGTAATAAATGTAAATGTTTCAATTCTAGAAATACATTAATACAAATAATCTATAGTCGTGGTCGACCTTGAGCTGATGGGGTTCCTGCGACCGGTTCCACGTCTCTCTTTGCGTCATGGAAGATAGCGCGAGTTGCGCCGCATGGGGCAAACCTGGGGCTGGTTGCGCCAGGACGGGTTGGATATCCGCCTTTTTTTTTACCTCAAACCGTAACTACCAATTGTATTGTGCAAGAGTTTTCATAGCACTCGCTCAGGTATTTCCCCCTAAATTTGTAAAAAGCGTTTAGGAAACAATAAAATATTTATTCTTAAAAAAAAAAAGACTAATTTGATGAATAATTCACTATTTCATAAATCTACGTTATTATTTACATAAATTCCCTTTTAGACAATAATTTTCTCTATTAATATCTCTAATTGTTTAGCCATTTAGTATTTATCGAATACTGAATTTAAGGAGCGTAGCGCAGGAGTGAAACACGGCTTTATCATCAGGCGGAGTCAAATTAAAATCGTACTATACTTTTTATGATCTAAAATATTTTAATTATTTGATGACTTGTTTTTTTTTTTTCTGATGTAGATACAATTAAAATAATCTTCTCTATCCGGTATAAACAATATATTTTAAAATGCGACGTCGTATTTTGCCGCCTTGGCAAGCAGGAAGATTGGGATTTTCAGAAATCGTACCATTTTAGGAAAACTTGAGACATCCAGTCATCAACATGATTCTGACTACACTCCTCAGCAGTGCAGGGTGATAATTCTCTCATGTAGTTTATCGGAAGACTCTTAAAATGGTGATAATAGACGAATAAGGGGGGTGGGGGGACATGAAAGAAAGGCATTGGGCATTTATATGATCTATCTTATTATAAACTTACATTTCAATTCAAACCTGGAAATTTATTGTATTTTATCTATACTTTTGGGAAGATGTTCTAAATATCTACATGCACACAGAGAAAATAGTTGCACGTCCAAGTTGCGAAAATCTTTTTGATATCCCTAATTCATTGATAGAATCTGTACGTTTTAAACTCATACCCAAAACGTTGTTGTACGTTAATAAAATTTGAGTTAGAAATTTTAAAATTTCCTAGAGAGAAAAGAGAGAGAGAGAAATATTATGCCTATATTTTTCCCCTTCAAAAGGGGGAAAGAAAATCGCTTATACTATGATATTGGTTTTAGAATATAAGAGTAGGTGACACTATTATATTTTATCTGAGAATCATTTAAGTACTCCCTGGAAAAATTAAATGACGAATTGTGTTCATACAAACAACCATAAATTGCCAAAAAGCATTAGCTTTTAAATGTTACTTCAACATTAACACATTTTGATAACGACCTTCACTTAATGGCAAATGTCTCTGCCATCCCCTCTGCCTCCAAACAAAGTTAATCCGCCAGACAGAAGAAATATGAAGGTCCCAGGTCAGGGTTGTATACAGAGTGGGGCAATAAACTTCACATCTTCCAATTTGCATCTGTTAAACCGTGTAAGGACTTGGCTTGTTGCTCTGCCAAACCTGTTCTGGGACGTTAATTGGATGGGATTTGGATGGGAAATAAGTCGTCACATTGTTTATAATTTACCCATCAATGTGTAATTAAGGTGGGAAGTGTCATATACGTTTTATTGAACACACCTTGATGATAACATGAACATATCAATAAATACATTCTAGTATTGCAGCAAATTTACTACTCGGAGATCATATTTACTTATTTAGAAGTAAAGAACTGGAGAGAGAGCAGTGGGATTCCATACATTGACTGTCTTGAGAATTCATAAAATGGAAGCACTTAACTAATATTTACTCAACTTGCTTTAAAACTCTTTAAACATAAAAATACGAATCCAAACTGAGCAGATTTTGTGAAACAAAATTGCTACAATGTCGCACGGGTCCAACCTCTCCAATGAGTGCAAGTAGCAAATAAGGACACTGGCTCCTTGTAAGTGCAAAGTGGCATTACTCTGTTGCTGATTAGCCCTCTTTTTAGCCAGTATATTGAACCGACAGCACCATTGAGGAGAGGTAATCTCTGGCAAAACCCTAGAATATTTCAGATATAACCAGAAAAAGACACGTGCATGCGAGCGAATACTACTTGATAAGAATAAGAGCACCATCTAAAAATATGAATTATGATGCGCATATGGTTAAACTACTTAAACAAGGATGAAGCATAAAACTGTAGTGTTGAGATACTAAGGAGCTTTGTAAAAGTTCTTTTCTCACAATGAGAGAGTATCTTTTTTATTTAATTTTTTTATAGGTTCTGGATGCCCTAAAAATTAAAATAGACATATTCCATAAAATATTTAAATTACAAACCAATTTAAAATTTTCAGTTATAAAAAATTTCAGTTATAAATATCCACGTTGCACGCGTTTGTTTTTGTAAATATTTCTGGTGGGATAAAGTCGATATTATAGTAAGCCCGTTGAAGAGCGATTAACGCTTGAAAGCTAGCGTTTTTAGAATAAAAATATACTCATTGTGAGAATATATTTGTAATTTTAATACTTTTTCACAATTTTATCATGAATAAGTTCTTTTAAAAGAAACCGCGCGCGCACCACAACAACTTCCATTAATAGCATAGACCATTTTCAGATTATAACAACACGAGATGATAATTGTCATCATTTAGGGCCATCACTGATACAGAGGTCGGCCATAATGGAAATCCATTTCACACTAGAGTAATACAACTTTACATAATGGCACTTAGAGATTGATATTGTATAGAGGTCCCTAGAACCAAAAACAAGTTTATGATCGATTTTTTTCTTTTTGATAAATTGCCAGTTACGGCTACAAATATAAGAGTTGTATTTGTCTTAGGTTTGAAATAAGTTTTCCTTCTCCTAGATGAACTCTAATTTCTTACTAAAGAGATCCTTCTACCCCGGATTTTTTCAGTAGACCAAACCATCTTTTCATAGGAAAGTGTATATATTATGTGGCGTTTTTATGGTCAATGGTGCACACACATTTTACCATAGATGAGAGGAAATATATATTCTTTATGCTAATTCAACATATTTTCTAAATGCTTCAAATTATATAGAATTAGATTTATAAAATAGGGTTTATATAACGTTCTCGAAAATATATAATTCTAAATTATATTTTTAAATATATATATTTTAATAAAGACATCTATTCTTAAGTTTCATCAACAAAATCGATAGGTTTCAAGGAAAGTGTTTTTATTTCAACATAAAAAAAAAAACCGCAATTACTAGAAGATGAGAATCAATACATTCAAAAAATGTCCAGCTATAAAAGGAATTAAGTTATATAATATCCGATAAAAGACCCATTAGGTTTTATTAAAAAGAAATATGAATATAAATAAGTGATTTTTTCTCTAAAATAACCTCAAATATTCCTCAGGAGAATCAAATAATGGAATATTTATCTAGTGGACCTATTGTGTAGCGAGAGAAAAGGGAAATAACCAACTTTATAAGTACTACTATTAAGATAAAAGGTTGAAGGTTGGGAAAAAAATCATCGCTATCTCAATTGCTTGAGATTCAATGTAAACGTCCTTTTCATATTTTGTTCCTTGTGATCAATTGTTGGAGGAATGGTTGGAAAGAAAACCTGGAAGAGAAATGAAGAGATGAAGCTCATAGACAACTTTGAAAAAAAAAACCCTACGCTATCAACAGAAGTCCCTGAGAAGACATGAATACTGAGAGCCACTAACCTATGGCTTGAGTGAAATATAGTGGTCATACAATAGCAGCTTAGCGACGAATGTCCTACTGGCTTCATTTACAGTATTATTCGGTCAAGTGGATGTACGCGCCACGTTAATGGCAATGTGACACACACTACACACACAATACCTTCTGCTGTCAACTTTTAGAAGATCATCATCTTGGCACTAAACCATGACTTGCTTTTTGCTTATTCCACATTCTTTATTCAGCAAAACGCCTTTTTGCGATTACGCTTCTTTAAAGCCTACGCCAAAATATTGTACACTTCTAAAAATCTCATATTCTAGCCTTTAATATAATGTGACTAATATTTTCTAAAATATCTATAGTAGTGCATATATAAATATATATCTATATACACACACAAGCCTTTATTAAGACATTACGTCTTATACAGACGATTCTCCTGTTAGAAATGAATCTAAAAAGAAATGAGAAGCAGGGGAATAAATTGAATCTTCGCTCAGAAAATAGGAAAAGAAGAAGAAAAAAAATTATATATATATATATTCAGTGTATATATATAATTATAATAAAAAATAAATAAAGTTTTCTTATAAACAGTGATAAAGCATTTTGCCTTTTATTTCGCTTTCGGAATCTCCTTTTTTATATTAAAAAAAAAAAAAAGAAAAAAAAAACATTCAAAATTATAAAGATTCAATACACTATATTTCTCAGCTTGAGCTGTGCTAGATATTTTTTTTTTTAATTATATGCAACGTATTGAATCTTAATAATTTTAAGGGCTTTTTATAAAGGTATTTCCGAAAGCTAAAATACAAATGGGTTTGAGCAATGTTAATGAGATTTATTCATTTTTTATTATAATCATAGATATCTCCGCCAAATAACGACCAGGCCTCAATTTCGACCAGAGGCCATTAAAATCGGTCTCCAAAGCGACGAGTTCATAAATTGTCATAAATATATCGGCCAATCACACACACATTGTTTATATTTTATAGTACATATTGAAATAAGCAATGTTGTTGATAAAAAAAATGGTTCAGTAGTAATTCGGGCTGTTGGTCCTCGTTAACGTGGTGCAGACTGTACCTCTACAACTAAAAATTGGGTCCTAGAGGCTTCCTGAGAAATCAAGAAATAGGTATTTAAGGCCAAATTTGAGTAAATACGCTTTTCATCTGAAAATATAATATTTTTGTTCCACTAGTTGGTGCTTTGCCATCTAAAATGCTCATTGTGAGCGCCCAGAATATGCCTTTTTTTTTTTTTTTTTTAATATCAACACCTGACCATTTTTCTATTTTCTTCATATATTTCATACACACACACACACACACACACACATATATATGTGAAACTTTTCCCGGTAGGATATTGATCAAAAAAGGCCAAACGGGAGAGGCGACCTTTGTCTTTATATATATTAAAAACAAAGTAGGCATATCCTGACCAGGAGCATATGGTCAGGATATGCCTACTTTGTTTTCAATATCAACACCTGACCCACTTATATTTTTTTTCTATTGTTTTTTCATATATATATATATTAAAATAGAGCAATCCATAAATAAATCTTTAATTAAAAAGGCATATATTGGATCAAAATATCATTTATTTTACCAATATTTCAGTTGGCTGAACGCCAACCTTTATCAAGGTGTTATAACAAGGTGTTGGCACACTTTAAAATGTTATAACACCTTGATAAAGGTTGGTGTTCAGCCAACTGAAATATTGGTCAAATAAATGATATTTTGATCCAATATATGCCTTTTTAATTAAATATATATATATATGATACAAAAATATAACTTAACAATTATTGCAAATACTTATTGTATCCATATTCTTTTAAGTCAACAATAAATAAATAGGAACAGAGAGTCTGAGCATTGGTTGGTAATATTGACTTAGCGGGAGATAACTGAAGTTTTAGCGACTCTAATCTTTGGCAGGGATTTCAAGAAAACAGGCTTCTGGGTTATCTGTTAATCGGGTGATCTTGTTAGTTGGTTTATAAAGTATAGAAACATGTTTTTTTTTTTCTTAAATGTATATTTATTTGTATTTCTACTGTCCAAAAACTTATGTTCATAGTTTGTTTAAAAAATCTTTCCGAGAGTTAATTTTCAGCATCATTATAATAAAAAAGAAGAAAAATGCAACAATAAAACGTTATGGTAGATTAAATTGGGGAAACCACTTGGAGGGCTCACCACTGATGAGCCAGGCCCTCCCATTATTATATTAGGACAGTAAGGGCAGTGGAAAATTTGTTTTATTCGAAAATAATCATACGCGTCATTCATAGTTCAATTTCCCAAAAGTTAGTTGCTGGACAGCGCGAGCAGGTAACAAACGCTAAACTAGACCTTGCTCTGACTTGCTGGGACGTTTGCCATCCTACGTCTGCTAGGATCAGTCTCTGTCCTCCTATTGGTCTACTCGTTTTTATTCCTTGCCACACATTGCACTGTGGTATCAGAACATCTCTCCACGACTGCCGCAACCTGCAAATGTTCTGGACTACCCCGCGTTATACCATAGTGGCGGATTGATCTGAAGGGTTGTGAGAACAGCTGCTAGTTCAGATGCTTTTATATCTGGTCAGCGGCTGTAGGTAGATTTATCTTCATGAAGTGATCACAACATGTCTTTATCCTGTCGACTTATACTCAAAGACAAACTTAAGGAAGTTGTACCTTTCAGCATGTATTGGACAAAACTTTAGGAAGTGGGAAGTCAGATATCACCGGTCGTCCGTTTTTTGAAGAAGACAGAGACAATTTTGTTCACACTTGGTTATATCGTGTGTCTTCAATAAAGGTCCCACACACACAAAAAACTTTATTAAGACCACTGGGTCTTATACAGATTCCCCGAAAGGAGGAGGGTGTCCACAAGTTAGTTTTATGAGTACGAGAGAGTGAGTGTAGAGTCAATGTAAATCAAATATCTTTCAGAGTTTTTGTCTGAATCCCCATATACATGCTGAAAGGTACAACTTCCTTAAGTTTGTCTTTGAGTATAAGTCGACAGGATAAAGACATGTTGTGATCACTTCATGAAGATAAATCTACCTACAGCCGCTGACCAGATATAAAAGCATCTGAACTAGCAGCTGTTCTCACAACCCTTCAGATCAATCCGCCACATCGACTTGCCACCGCCACGCACCGAGGAACCTTCTGCATCATCGTCATGTCGACATCGCCCCCAGGTAGTCCTCATCCCCAGCTGGACCGTCCAGATATGGCCAACTTTGGTGTGTCACCCCTTAGCAGCCCTCATCAAGCTGGCAAACTCTCTACAACACCTAGAACCGCGACATACGGCTGCTATTCAAATCCCCGCATTTGACGGTACCTATGCGGCTGAAAAATATTTTGAGGAGTTCAAGAAGAAACCAGAATTTTTATCTCTCTCAAATGCGGAAAAGGTGCGACTGATCGCCAACAATCGGCAGGAAGACCCTGCGTCTTTTCCGTTACCTACGACTGAAGTCACAGCCAACCTTTACCCCCTTAAAACAGCGCCTCCTATAAGGAGATTGTCTTGCTTATCTGTGCGCCCAACCAAGATATACAATCTTATTACAGAAGGAAAATAGCCCATTAGCACATTCTCTCACTGACGGTCTACCGCTTATAGAGCGCAACTTATTGAAAGTATCCAGGCCACGCTCAAGAGTGGCTAGAAATGTCCGCCAAATTAGAAGCCCTGAGGAGAACGCGACTAGCACCCGACGCGACCTTCCACCGCGCTTGTCAGGACCTTTTCGCCCACAATACCTGCCCACTCCCGAGCAGACATCGCGACAGACTGCTGGACCGCCACCCTACAGGTTTTATGGAGGACAACTTTGGAACTATAAGCGCTAGCAAAGAACCGCAAGGGAAAGAGCGGAGTAAGACACTTGGCGAAGACAACCCGACTACCTTCCGAGGACGCTTCAGCCCTTTCGTCTCCCCGCACGCTTACAGAGGAGTAGTTTGCAGCAGGGTTTGTTCCACTACAATTTGTCAGGGATATTATCTATATAATTGTTTGTTGTATATATTCCATCCCATTATAATGTCTATTATTTTAGCTGTAAACAGTCCGATGCACGCCCGCGAGGGCACATGCCAATAACAATCTTTATTTTTTTAGAAATATCATTTTGGTATTGTACGTAAAAGTATTTGCCCGTTGAAGAGCAGAAAATTTTCAAAACCTAAATTAAAAGAAACTTCTTACCCGAATTCTAATTTCAAAATAATTTCTGAGTAACTATTGTTCACGCATATTATACTGTTATAAACTTTACAAAATTTGCGACAAAACATTTTCAAAAAGTCGAAAAGTCTATTTAGCATTTTTTTTTATTATATCGGATTATTATATGAAAGCTTTTTTTTTTTCACTGAAAAATATATTGGCGATAAATGAGCGTTTGATTGTTGGATTGGGTCACTTACAGCCCTTAGGCTATTCGAACTAGGAACCTGAAATTAGTAAACAGATTATTCATATAAAGCAAGTTCTCTCGACAGATAGAAAGTGTTTGAGGATGAAGAAGAAGCGACCCATAAATTGTACAGTAGACAAACTTCCTGGATGCAAATAAATACGCATTGAGAAATATTCAAACATAATAAATATTCTACAAATGAGAGAAATGCTAAATAAACTTGATTTATTTTCCTTGAAATTTCTTGTTTGAAAATCTATATTTCACTCTGAGATGGTTAAAGGCCACAGACATACCTTACGGATGGTTCTGGGCAAATGCCGAGATTACAAATACGAAAACACTGAAATGTATCATAAAGATTAATATATATTTTGTGAGGTCTTAAATTTCGGTAACATTCGGAATGATGCAAGGTGGCCTGAAGTGTCATGCAATGAGGTTGGAAGGGCAAAGTTAGTCGAGCAAAAACGGGTGACGGGAAATTGCAGCTGCTGCCCAAACCTTGAGGAAAATTTCAGGTACTGGTAAAAAATATATTACTTCAATACTCATTACTCGAAAAAAAAGTAGCTATAATAAAAGCAAGATACCTCATTACGGCATGCTTCTTTTTCGGAATTTAGGATGAAAGAAATTGTGAATTTATTTTTTGTTGAGAAGGCAGCCAAGACGATGCGCTTAGAATGACTGGCGACGTTTTAAAAACCTGTGTGGCATCATTCAAGGCACATTCGACCTCGGATTATTTAAACTTTTTACTATCCTATAAAAAATAAAAAATTCAAAATTTTAAAAAGAGAAGAATATCTCATAATGTTTTAAAATTACAAAATATTTTTTCACAAAACGCTAGCTTTCAAGCGATAATCGCTCTTCAACGGGCTTAATAAAATATCGAATATATAGTAGCCCGTTGAAGAGCGATTACCACTTGAAAGCTAGTGTTTTGAAATAAAAAGAAACTCATTGTGAGAAAAATTTTGTAATTTTAAAACGTTTTTCACAATTTTATCATGAATATCTAATAATGGTCTAAATGTTGTTATAGATTCAAGAAAAATCTTGACAAAAGACTCTAGTTGAATTGAAAAAATTATCGGTTATTGAACAATTGTGTTCTAAATCAGATTTAAAATTGGAACTAGAGAGTTAACATGCGCTGAAAATTGAACGATTTACACGTATAGTTTAAAATTAGTCAGTGATTCATGTTCTCCGTAAGATTTCTATATTAATACATTCATAATTCGCAAGAAGCTTCTCCGAGTTAAATTACTCTTCTTTCCCATCCCTGGAAACTTTTATTTTTCCGTTCATCATTACTCTTCACAATTTATCCTTTCATACTTCATCCCTAAGGTTAGAAATAATCGTTATTTCTCCTTAAAATAAATTTCGATTTTTCGTTCAAAAGAAACACATGCGGGATAATTTTCAAATGTCGATCTAAAATTACTCTTCTACACACGTTTTTTCTCTCTCTGTTAACTTTATATCTAAACTATTTATGCATTTAAAAAGCTTCTGCACGTATCTAGATTCGTTAATATATTCTTATTTTGCTTGATTCTCGCTCTTTCAATTATAGGATTTTTAGAGTTTTTTTTTATCAAAGAAAAAACGTCTTTTAAAAGAATAATTTAGCTTGAAAGATTTTTCGAAATATAAATATATTACTAAAGAAACATATTATCCCCACGTATTGTTTAGTTTGAGCCGAATTTCTATAATAATAATTTTAAAAAATCTACAAGTATTAGGATGTTCTGTCTATTATGTGAGTAATCTTTGCTAGTTTAATTTAAAGATCGTGTTATATACACACGAATCTAAGTCTGGTATTAATAACTGATCCAAGCAGGTTGTTTTTGGTACGGTACGTAGAGAAACTAGAGATATCGTGGTTATATAGAGAAAAACTTTACAACCCCGTATGGTTTAATTAATAAAATTAAGATAGAGGTTGCCTGGCCGGCATTCATATTTCTATGAAATTTTAACGCCTTGCCAAATGCTTTATTTTTATTTACTTCTCCTGACGAAGACAAAATATTTTTGTCGAAACGTTTAGAAAAATAAAAAACTCTAACTTGCCGAAGTGTTGTGAGCAATATTGCTAAAAAAATACACTATATAGGCAAAACTTATCGAAGTTGTAGCTTTTAGCAAGTATATATATTTTATTTTTATTAATTATTATTTTTAAGGATGATTTTTTTTTTTCGAAATCACATGTATGTGTGTGTGTGGGAAATCCGTCGTTATCTAAGCAAATAAGGAGTGGTCTATGCTTAAAATATGGAACTTTCTTAAGTTTTTTTTTCCATGAGTGTATAACGCCATCATTATATAAAGTTGAAGCTCGTATACCGAGACTAGAAAAAATTATGGACCTGTATGTTTGGAGCTATTTTTTTCTTATGAGCTAGTCAGGTCATTTCTATATATAATTTTGAATAGAGACTAATTTAACTTGAAATATAAAGGAAATCCTATTTTATTTAATGAAATGCATTTTTTTTTAAATAACAAATTTGAAAAAATATCAACACAAAGAAATTTTAAAATATCCAATTAGTTTGGATATGCAGGAACTAGTATTCACTATGGTTATATTGTCCCATTTTGTTATCCGCTTCTGTGATAGGTTTGGAACGGAGGGTCGAGAAGTAACTTGTAGCCGAGGCATTCGGACTTGTAGCCCCGTGATCCCCGCAGGAGGAATTTGAAGTGCGGCAGTTAACGGCTCGAGTCTGAATAAATAATCTTCTTCCGCATTCCCTCAGCGGGACGGTCGGGTGGGCGGAGGGAGGGGGGCATTTGTGGCCACTGACTTCATCACTTGACTTCTTCATGCTTCACATTGGCTTCTTTCTAGAGGCTGGCATTTGTGGCCACTCACTTCATCACTTGACTTCTTCATGCTTCACATTGGTTTCTTTCTAGAGGCTGGCATTTGTGGCCACTCACTTCATCACTTGACTTCTTCATGCTTCACATTGGTTTCTTTCTAGAGGCTGGCATTTGTGGCCACTCACTTCATCACTTGACTTCTTCATGCTTCACATTGGTTTCTTTCTAGAGGCTGGCATTTGTGGCCACTCACTTCATCACTGACTTCTTCATGCTTCACATTGGTTTCTTTCTAGAGGCTGGCATTTGTGGCCACTCACTTCATCACTTGACTTCTTCATGCTTCACATTGGTTTCTTTCTAGAGGCTGGCATTTGTGGCCACTGACTTCATCACTGACTTCTTCATGCTTCACATTGGTTTCTTTCTAGAGGCTGGCATTTGTGGCCACTGACTTCATCACTTGACTTCTTCATGCTTCACGTTGGTTTCTTTCTAGAGGCTGGCATTTGTGGCCACTGACTTCATCACTTGACTTCTTCATGCTTCACGTTGGTTTCTTTCTAGAGGCTGGCATTTGTGGCCACTGACTTCATCACTTGACTTCTTCATGCTTCACGTTGGTTTCTTTCTAGAGGCTGGCATTTGTGGCCACTCACTTCATCACTTGACTTCTTCATGCTTCACGTTGGTTTCTTTCTAGAGGCTGGCATTTGTGGCCACTGACTTCATCACTTGACTTCTTCATGCTTCACGTTGGTTTCTTTCTAGAGGCTGGCATTTGTGGCCACTGACTTCATCACTTGACTTCTTCATGCTTCACGTTGGTTTCTTTCTAGAGGCTGGCATTTGTGGCCACTCACTTCATCACTTGACTTCTTCATGCTTCACATTGGTTTCTTTCTAGAGGCTGGCATTTGTGGCCACTCACTTCATCACTTGACTTCTTCATGCTTCACATTGGTTTCTTTCTAGAGGCTGGCATTTGTGGCCACTCACTTCATCACTTGACTTCTTCATGCTTCACATTGGTTTCTTTCTAGAGGCTGGCATTGTGGCCACTGACTTCATCACTTGACTTCTTCATGCTTCACATTGGTTTCTTTCTAGAGGCTGGCATTTGTGGCCACTGACTTCATCACTTGACTTCTTCATGCTTCACATTGGTTTCTTTCTAGAGGCTGGCATTTGTGGCCACTGACTTCATCACTTGACTTCTTCATGCTTCACATTGGTTTCTTTCTAGAGGCTGGCATTTGTGGCCACTGACTTCATTTTTTTCACGCGGTAGCGCTTCATCAGGCCAATGAATTCGCCTAAGAACGCGGCCTGATGCAGCGATAGCGCGTAAAAGCTAGTCGTTCCAAACAAAAACAACAACAAAAAAACACTTTACAGATCGTTTCTTCGCTCTGCGCGTATATATTATAATTATCTTTCAAAAACTACATATAATTCGCATATTTCAAAAATATAGTTTAAATATTGTAGAAAAGTATTTATTATTTTATTAACAGAGTATCATTTTTGATGTTTATATTTTGCTATTCTCTAAACTTCCCTTATTGCTTATCTTTTTTATCATTGATAGTTTGTTCTTGCCTTGAATAAATTGCTGTGTCATCCTGAAGTTTGTCTTTCCTGGATTTCTACGTGATAATATATATAAAATATAATATATGAATATAAAATTGGTTGTGTTTGTTTGTGTTACTTAAAATATATAACAACAACACAACAACAAAAGCCTTTATATGAGGACCTCTCGTCCTATAAGGGATTCGCCAGGTTACAGAGTAATTGAAGAGAAGAGAACTAAGAATACAGAGAGAAACCTATATGTAGTAGGTATAGTGTAGTATTTTCTACACTGTGACTATATACAACAGAAGCAACAAGCCTTTTATGGAATCAAAGTCCCATACAGGATTCGTCATTCTAGTCCTGACAAAGATTATTTACATATAATTATTTACATCAATTAGATTATGTGTATAGCTTTTCCCCTTCTCTTCAGCCGTCTTCCAAAATTTGAACAACGCAAACGCTCCAGCTCTGTTTCTCACCATCTCCTTCAACAGGGTTACTTAAAATATACTATATTCATCAGACATTTTTCTGATAGCCGACAAATGTCAAAGAAATATTTATCCCCCTAGGGAATGGTAGAACAAGACCTACATCACCAAGGACACCAGTATGGCCCCTCCCTAACGAGGACACAAGACCGTTAAGAAAAAAAAAAAGAGGGAACTGCTCGAGGCAGTTCAACTCGCGACCTTGGACCCTCGTGACTGTCATAAATCCACGCAATCAATGACTCAGAAATCTACTACGGATTACCGGGAAAATGTATCCGACTTTGGTGCCAGAGATTAGAGAAGTGAAGGGTCAATGGGTATTTTACCTTTTGAAGTCTTGCGAGATATATTTGCTATAATTATATCTTATTGTTAATGGAACTTTAAAGTTTATATACACTCATAGACAAAACTTAAGGAAGTTGTACCTTTTAGCATGTATATCGGAATTGAGACAATAACTCTGAAAGTTATTTGATGCACAGTGACCTTTATTGGAAACACACGAGATAACCAATGTGAACAAAATTGCCTCTGTCTCCTTAAAAAAAAAATATATATATATATATAGACGACCGGCGACATCAAAGACCTTACACTCCCTTAAGTTTTCCCCTGAATGTATATATTAGACAGAAGTAAATGACCCACGAGAAAGAAAGCAACAAACCGATTAAATCAATGGTAAGATATATTTCTTGTTGGTCCAAAATTACTTCTCTATATTTATAAGTCTGAGATCTAGCGCGAGTCGATGGTCATTCCTTTAAAATGTTAAATGCCACATAGGCATCAAATGTTAAATAATTTTAAATAGTAGCAAATTTGACAAATTTATATTTCCCTGAGCTCTTTATATAATAGTAGGTGCATAGGTTTTGGGTTTATTTTGATGGGAGAGGTGAACACACTTTCGATGGTTTTTACTGCAGTGGAAAATATTGGGAGGACCCGGTTCAACAAGACATTGGCCAAGAATTCCGGATATATGGGAAGTTCCAGATATATGGGAAGAATAATTTTATACACTTAGCTGCCTGCATTCAATATCATAGCGCCATGGCTCATTAAACTGGAAAATCCGTCGGAAGGGTTCACAACTGATGAGCCAGACCCTCCCAATATTTTCCCCATTGCAGTAAGGACAGTAGGAAGTGCTTTATTTGTAAAGGAAAAACCGTACTATATGTTATTGTTCCTTTCTGTATATTTATATATAAATAACGGGGGGCGGTGGAAGGATGGTCTAAACCGTTTGTTTTCGACCGCTACGACCCCGGATCGAATCCCGCATTGGGCACTTTTTTTCTAATTAAAAAAAAAAATGCTCCAATGGTCCCCGATTCTTACAAAAGTCCAACCCCAGCAGTGAGTGTAAGTTACCAAACGGGGCTCTGGCACATTTGTAAGTGCAAAAGTCGAAATGATTTTCACATATGTAGACATGTGGTGCACTTACAGTAAAAAGCAGTCGCCAACTTCTACCCACAAAGATTATCATGGCTTGTATCACGTGTGTGTACTAGGGATAATAATTGAATATATTATTTAAAAATGCTTATTTTGGGTCATATAGTTTTATTTTCCAATATTTCGTAAGGTAACTCGACAAACTTCTTCGGGGAACAAGTTACCATTATAAATGTTGGAAAATAAAACTATATGATCCAAAATAAGCATTTTAAATAATTTAATATATGAATTGCTCTATTTTCAAACAATTTAATATATAAAATAAAGAAGGCATCTCCTGACCACAAGCACATGTGCTTTTTAATTTAATATATATATATATAAATTTAAAATGATTTAAACAATAAACTGTAAGAACCTTTTAAAAAAGTTTTAAAAAATGTGGGTATTTAAAAAATTCATTTCAAAATTTAGGAGATCGATTTTTATAAAATATTTTTTTTACTTATTTATAAATCGATCTCCTAAATTTTGAAATGAATTTTTTAAATACCCACATTTTTTAAAAGGTTCTTACAGTTTATTGTTTAAATCATTTTAAATTTACTTTCAAATGTTTTAATACATACATATATTTTTACATTTATCTCTTAATGAGTTATTAATGAATTATTTTTATGTACTTATTACAATTTTTTAAATATAAGATAGAACTCATTTTTTCCTTTAATATTTTAAGATATTTTACATTTTTGATTGCATTTTTTATAATATTTTTTTTCATGCACAAATTTCTCCCACCTACTCTGTTTTTTAATTGATTTCAACTGTGATATTATAACACTATGCGGCGCTGAGTTTGTGTATACAAAAATGTAATGACTCGATAAAGGTTGGCGTTCGGCCAGCCGAAATATTGGCAAAATAAATATTTTATTAAATCCAATATATGCCTTTTTTAAAATCTAATATCTATATATGTAATGTCATATTTGTATTAGCCACTATACTTCTTTATTCTACTCAGAATGTTGTTCTGGCGTGCATCGTGGCAACGTAGCTAAGTGTAAAGAATTCAACATCGTACCTCACAGGATTATTAAATTATTTCTAAATGTGTTTTAACTAATTCTTGTTTGAAAAGAGTTTGAAGGACCAGACTGGCTTAAGTTAAGGTGCCAGAGCCCCGTTTGGTTACTTGCACTCGCTGGTGGGGTTGGACTTTTGTAAGAATCGGGGGCCATTGGAGCATTTATTATTTTTTTAATTAGAAAAAAAGTGCCCAATGCGGGATTCGATCCCGGTTCGTAGCGGTCGAAAACAAACGGTTTAGACCATCCTTCCACCGACTCCCGTTATTTATATATAAATATACAGAAAGGAACAATATATAGTACGGTTTTTCCTTTTCTAAAAATCATTCGCGGGCCAAATAAAGTATTAACTCTATAAGGTCAGCATATATCACCTGGCGATAGTATCTTAAAATATATATACTGGGAATTCTAGATAACAAATAAACAAATATTGGCTTACATTTAAAATGTGCATTAAAACATTTTTATAATTGAATTATAGACTAATATTTTAGATGCCAAACTGTCCCAAAATGAATTTCTTTATTATATCCCCCTCCCCCCTGCTTTTTTTTGGTAATTATTTATAACTTTTTCATTTTTTAAAAGTCTATATTTGATTTTTATGCAAATTATATTTGTCTTCACAAAGGTTTTTTTAATCAAACGAAAAAAAAAATCCTTAAAGATAATTAAAACGATTCTAAAGATATCGTAATATTAATGGCTTCAAGAATTTCATCATATAACAATAATCACACATAACATACAATATTAACACAAAAAGGATTGATAATCAAAAAACCATTGACGCTTTGAATGACAATCAAAATGACAAACCCGCTTGTAGGTCTCGCACGCAACCTTTTATGTCTCTTAAAATACTCCGAGACGGATTTTTTTTTTGTTGACAACTTTCAGCACTCTCTCGATATAACCTTAATACACGCACACAAGCCTTTATTAAGACATATAGTCCTATTTACATGAAGTCTTCAAATGTAATGACAAATTAAAATGTAATTTAATAGTACTAATGAAAATTATATACAAGAAAACTTAATTAAGACAACCAAGCTCATAAATAGATTGCTCTGAGTAAATTCTAGGAAAGGAAATTTCTCTTATATAGATAGATTTACCGCTGAGTCTGTAAATAGGAAAAAAATAGTAAACGATAATCATATTTAATGATAATAATGAAATTTATATAGAGGAAAACTTAATTAAGACAGTTAAGCCCATAAAGAGATTGGCCTGTGCAAATTCGAAGAAAAGAAAAAATACAAAATAAATAAACGAATTAAAACACTGGTATTTATATATTTGATAAATACATAAGTCTTTACAAAGATCTTATTTTAAAATTTCTCAGCAGAAAGAGAGATAAAAAATGAAGGTTATTACAACATTAATACGTCACCATTGCTGACAATTACGATAGTGATTGTTGCCATTGTGGACCTCACAAAAAGTGGCAAGACTACATTTCTCTTAACAATCCATATATTATAGCCCAGCTATCAATTCATTCACAACTCCGCAATGTGTTCATGGTTGGAGGTAACAGATCTCCTATAATGTCTTAGTGTTGGGAAAGCTAAAGTTTCGGGCATGAACTTCTGTGCGTTCGTTTCTCTTGGCGCAGATGCTACGGACGATTGTACCCTTAATAACCCCGGAGAATCAATTGATAATATCTCCTAATAATTATCTTTCAATAAACTTGGGGTGAGCTTTTGAGGAAAAAAAACCAAAAAAAACCTCCGTCTTCTCAGGCCAAAAACCAAGAAAAGTAAAAACGAGATAAAACCAAGCCTCAAACTCTAAAAACGAAATTAAATCTACTATAGACGCTAACACTAAAATGTCTAGCTTTAACTTTGTTTTTATTTTACTTATTTATCAGCTCTTGAATATTGATTTTACCTTTTTCATCTTATCGTGATTTTTGGCCTAAGAAATACGTTTTATTTTCCTTCGTTAAGTTCACTAAAAGAAATTAATTACTAGGAGAGTTAATAATTTTTTTTATTCACTCTGTGGTTGATTGATCGCGATTTTCCCAACATTATACTCCCCCATTACCTGCTTAATTGTACAGCCCTTGATGCAGAGAGGAAGGCCCTATATCAATAAATTAAATATACCAACATTTCACCTTACGTATTGCTTTCAAAATATCAGCAAGCAAATCTAATCCAATAGCTTGCTATCATTTTTTTAGATCATCATTATGTAAGGACCAGTCAACAAGTGAATGACTTTGAGACGAAGAGTAAAGCCAGTTCAATTTCTATTTCACTACCTATGTAAATAACACAAGATGATTATTACCTTACCCAATTGGGAGAATCTGTATGGGGCAAGTCCCTAATAAAGACTTTTGTGTGTGTGTTGTGTGTGATTTTCTCAACCTTATTATTAAGAATTTGAATACTGTGACTTTATTTTGCCTTTTCCCTGTGTAAAACGGTGAAACGGTTGTATACTTAAAGGTAAGAACGATAAAAAAATTGTAAATTCACCTTTGCACACCTAATGGTAATGGAATAAACCGGTAGAAACCAGCTCTACTAGTGTGACTAGCTAGATATTGCGACAATAAAACAATTACAGTTTAACGCCTTCGCAACTTCCCATTCAGGTGATTATTTAAGGCATCATAATACAGTTTGTTATTTATATAATTTTAACGATATTTATTTCTTGTAATTCCTTTTAAATACAAACATAATTACAGGGAATAAAAACACACATTAATCTTAGCCAAAAGCTCTAGAAACCTTTTATAGGGAATAATTTTTTTACCTTAAATAATTTTCGCGCAGTTATTGAAATTAAACTTGAAGGAAAGTCGTTGATCAAATGGCAATACAGTAGAACTATCTCCCTGTAAAGAACAACACCTAATTGCAGAGCCAAAGTGTCCTTTAGAGAGAGGTGTCCTCTCACCGGAGAGTTTCTAAATTTAAAAAATGGTAATTTTGCAAATGAAAACTTTGTGGAGAGGTGTCCGCTAAAGGGAGTTTCTACTGTACTTTTAAATAATAATAATAAAAAACGCATTATTGCGTAATATGTTGTTGCAAATATTTTCTTTCCTAAAAAGGCAGAAACATTGTAGTTTTAGATGCTCTGCTATTCATACTGACCGTAACAAAATGAAATGAGGCGGAGCTTCAGCGCTTCTAAGAAAGTTTTCCTCCAGCTTAAAATATTTCGAAACACACACACACAGAAAAAAAGTCACTAGACTAAAAGTAACCTTCGATCTTTTAATATTAATTTCAAAATTTTCTCCACGCTCTCTCTGCTGAAATCAAGGAAGATCGAAGTAAGTCAACCAAATCAAGGTCTCAATCAACCCACTTCATATCTCTGACGACAATCAGTGCCATCCAGGCTTGCGTTGTCTTTCCCAGAGTGTTCCAAAATAGACAAAGTTTATTATTGCTACCTTTGGAAGAGCTCCCTCTAATTTTAAAAAAATATTTATATCTTTGGGATTTTTTAATAGCTACCCGATATAAAATGAAGAAACAAATACACAAAGTTGCATATAACACAACTAACCCCAGGATTTGGGGTCAAAATATCTATTTTTGAAATTAGAAACTAAAACTAGTACTTTTCTTCTAAATATGTGAAAATATTGATAATCACACTCTGCTAGGTGCTTGAGTAAATAGAAGAGGTTATTCGATTAATATCTAGATTTGAAAACATGTTTTCATTTTGAGACCTCGAATTAAAAATATTGTAGCAAAGTATTTATTATTTTTAACAGAGTATTTCAATTTTGACGTTTATATATTTTATTACTCTGCGTAAACTTCCCTCATTGCGCTTCTCTTGTATTAAATCAATTTTAATTGGTGCTTAAATAAATTGCCGTTTCATTCTGAAGTTTGTCCTTCCTACATGACAATACGAGATCTTTCGTCCCCGCAGAGCTATATTTCATTCAAATAAGGTCTGACACAAATACATATCCTTGTATAAAAGCGAGATATTCTGAAGCTTGCAAGACATTTAATAAAGAAAAAAAAATATATATATATATATTGCTTATCCCTAATACACGTGGTACAGGCCATGGTAATCATGGTGGGTAGAAGTAGGCGACTGTTTTTACTGTAAGTGCACCACATGTCTATACATGTGAAAAGCAGTTCGACTTTGCACTTACAAATATGCCAGAGCCCCGTTTGGGTACTTGCACTCGCTGGTAGGGTTAGACTTTTGCAAGAATCGGGACCATTGAAGCATTTTTTTTTTAATTAGAAAAAGTGCCCAATGCGGTATTCGATTCCGGGTCGTAGCGGTCGAACCCCAATGGTTTAGACCATCCTTCCACCGACCACCTCAAATAACGGCTGGTACAAATAACTTAGCCTTGTATAAAAGCGAGATATTCTGAAGTTTGCAAGATATTTAATAAATAAAATAATTATATAATTCACCTATTTTTGTTTGATAATAGTTTTCCCTATTTTATTATACGTTTGAAAATAGAGCAATCCATATATTACAATATTTAAAAATGCCTATTTAAACTATATATGTAAGTATAAAAACTTATACCTATAAAAACTTTATGATCCAAAATAGGCATTTTTAAATATTTTATTATACGTATTACTAATTTACTTAAATAGTGGACATTGCGACTGCTGTGATAGAGATGCACGGGACATCTGAGGCTTTTCATTGGACACGACAACAACTAATTTACTTGTCTTCACGCAAAAAAAAAGGGTTTTTATAAATAAATATATTTTTAGTTACGTTGAGATGTCGTCACCCCAATGTAAACCATAAAATTACCTAATACATACATTTTTTCTAAAGGTATCTCCGGGTTAAAAAAAAGTAGTAGAGTTTTTGCTCTGAATATTTCGTAATGTTCCACAAAAATGTATCCACAGTACCCAGGATGGAATATGATGTTTTTATCTGAACTCTCTTCTCTCTCTCTCTAAGTAATTATACAAAAATTTATTTTGAATTTAAAATGGTTGAATTTAAAGCTTTAAATAATTTTAGTAAATTTTTATTTACATTTTTACCTGTATAAAAATAAATAGATCACAAAATTAAAGATACTTCGGCCAGTAAATATTTTTTATTGTCTCGACGTTTCGGCAAAAATCTTTTGTCTTCATTAATTTTTTTTAACGTTTTGCCAAATGTTTTAATTTTTGTTCGCTCCTGACGAGAACAAAATATTTTTGTCGAAACGTCGAGACAATAAAAAGATTTACTGGCCGAAGTATCTTTAATTTGAAGAACTATGAATGCCGGCCAGGCAGCCTCTATCTTTACGATAAAATAAAGAGAGTTATTCAAAGTATTTTAGGTTTGAATCTGTTTCAAAACGACTTTTTAAAATTATTTTTGGGTAGCGTATCTATATTAAAGTGAAACTTTCATATATTATCCATCCTGTCAACTAGATAATTGCTTGAGGAGGGTTTGATATTGAAGGAATCGGGCGGTGATTCGGTCAGATCACTCGTCCTTGTCTCAGGAGATCTCGGGGCGGCGAGGATACGAGAATATTTCATGCGCGCGAGACTTTGATAACTATTCCATAAAAAGAAAAAAGAACCTCCTGATCGTGAAACTGAAAGTTCCAGATGGTTTTCGCCATCTTATATTAGGAATAAATATCAACTATATTCTTAATCAATCAATAAAAGGTATTTTGGACAATATTTTGGGAATGTGATTTAAAAAAAATCAACGATTAGTTCAAAATTTTCCAACAGATGGCGCAAGCCATAAGCAACTTTTAGTTGTACAATCAGAAGATATTTTTTATTAATTTATCAACCATATCCCAGTAAAATTTCACATACACATATTTTTGTGCTATTTTTTTTTTCGTGTTCTTATAATAATAAATTAAGCTAAAGACAATGACAATTAAAATAATTTTATTGATATCTTGTCAATACATGCAGAAGTGCACAGTCTGAACTATTTTAAAAAGATAATTGTATATATATGTATAACACTATGTACACTAAATATGACGCCTCTGCCACCGCTGCAAAGTTTGGTGGAGAATCGCCAGCGGGTCTCCAGCGACACCACGCATTTCGCGATCTACGAAGAAAACGTAATTAAGCTAGATGGGTTTCTGTGTGCCTACAAAAGATGTAAGATTTTATCCCTTAGTAATTATGAAATTCGTCGTCAATACAAAGAGAACTAAAGGCATTGATGCGGTCTATTACTCAGGGAAGTATGCTACGCTTTGCTTTGATAATTATATGTTTGTACTCGGGGAAGTTTATGCCCCTTTTTCGGGAAATAATTTTATATGTCCCTGTTCTCTCTCTCCCACAGTTGAATATATTATTTGATATGCTTCAGTACACACAGGGGGAGGTATATATATAATATTATATATATATATACAGTTAAACCTGTCTATAGCGCCCCCTCTTGGGACTCACCAAAATAAGGTGCTATAGAGAAGTGGTGCTATAGACAGGTCACTTTTAATGTAGATCGCATCGTATATACTACGTATTTGAAATCTGGCGCTATAGAAAGGTAGGTGCTATTTAGAGGGGGCGCTATTGACAGGTTTAACTGCACATATATATATATATTAATTAAAGAGTTATTTATTCAGACAATTGTATATTTTTATCTTACTTTTCCCTGCTCAAGAAAGTATATATCTGCCCAGGGAAGAATGTCATTATTTCGCCCGAGGGAAATAAATTTAAACAATCCTCTTCACTGTTCCATCTATGTACCTTCTCAGTGTCGTAGAATTACTATTTATTACTAATGGGATGCTTATATAAAAAGTGCAGTATGCAATTTTAAATTATAAAACCAAAACTAAATCGAAAGTTAGTTGAATCATATATATTAAACCTGGACTTACATTTTATAAACATTTTAGAAGTATTTTCCATTAACCTTTAAACCATGAATCGATGCTAGTTCAGTCATCATTGGTAAAGGATTTGACACCATGAATGAGAAGATTTGGCAAACATCTTCAACCTATCTGATTTCGCGATTAATTTTATTATAATTAAGGCTTTTGTGGAGGGAGATTTGAAAAATTTACGAGGATCTGGGCAGATCCACGGGTTCCCAAGAGGCAGGTGGCTTGCCAATGTCCCTGGCGGTGGCATTTGCTGCATCTCACGCCATAGGTGATGCAGGCGGGTGTGAATTCTTTGATCACCAGCTTGGCAGAGAGCTGGTGGAGTTTTCGCCCATCATTCAGAAGGACGAAGACCTCCCTGTTGCCGGTGGTCCAGGTGTAGCCGCCGCTGGACACATTTCGTGTGTCAGAGAGACCCTGCTCTCTATCGCCGAAAACACGGAGCTCGCGCGCCGCGTGGCCGCACGGCCGAGAGAGAGAGAGGTGAATATAGTGAAATCATAATTTGAATTTAACCAATAACAAGGTGTATCTCATCATGCATCTTACCCAAAACTGAGACACCAGCAAATTCTTATATTTAAAGTAAACGAAAAATTGCGCTATACACACACAAATATTAAAAATAAAAATACTCGTACAACCTTTCGCAATGAGTTTCTTTTATTATAATAAATATATTAAACATTTAGAAAAATTGCAGGGACTCTTACTAGTAAATTATAAAGCTGGACAACACGTGAAGTAAGATAAGTTTCTTTTAATAAACGAAATGCAAGCTTTCGGGCAAAAGCCCTTCGACAGGCAAAAATATAACTATATTAAGAAAAATAACAATTTATATATGTTAATCTTAAAAGAAGACCATTTTTTGAAAAATAAATAATAAATCTGCAGTCTGAAACTACGAGACGGCGCGTGGTTTGGGCTATTGAAATAAACTAAGATGTTACAGGTGTTTCAGCCAAGAAAACACCATATATATCAGGAATTTCTATCTTTCTATTTATGCTATTGTGTTTGTGTGAGACTATGGATTCCAACACCAATCGTTGACAGAGCATTCCCGCAATATAACTAACAAAGACCCCAAATCCCTCATCCACCAACACATAGCATCTACAGGACACACATTCGATGTTAACCATCCAGTAATCCACTATAGACATATCCACAACCAACACCAACGATTGGTGTTGGAATCCATAGTCTCACACAAACACAATAGCATAAATAGAGAAAGATAGAAATTCCTGATATATATGGTGTTTTCTTGGCTGAAACACCTGTAACATCTTAGTTTATTTCAATAGCCCAAACCACGCGCCGTCTCGTAGTTTCAGACTGCAGATTTATTATTTATTTTTCAAAAAATGGTCTTCTTTTAAGATTAACATATATAAATTGTTATTTTTCTTAATATAGTTATATTTTTGCCTGTCGAAGGGCTTTTGCCCGAAAGCTTGCATTTCGTTTATTAAAAGAAACTTATCTTACTTCACGTGTTGTCCAGCTTTATATTAAACATTGTAGGTATAATTCATATTCTAAAATGAGAAGAAACAATTACTTTTTTACATTAAAAAAAAATAATTTTTAAAAATTGAAATTAGGTATTTGCACATTCATGGGAGAGATTTCCATTGCTGAGTGCAAGACAATTAAATGTTACTATGGGAATGGGATATTGCGTGTGTGTGAAGTTCAAAAC
>CP092886.1:29804801-29856645 GCA_030710605.1 Cordylochernes scorpioides | reverse complement strand
GCTATTCAAGGAAATTTTCTATGAGAAAGAACTACAATCACAAATGAGAGGTAGACAATACAATAAAAAAAAAACAATTATAAGGAATCGATTTAGAGAGAACAAACGAAACCAAACCATCTTAAAAGCAAATATTTTCCTCTCTTTGTTTTGGTTTATAATAATATACGATATTTAAATTAAAGTTACATCATTATATATGCTATATATATGCAAATGATTGAAATTTTAACCCAATTATGCAAAGCGGGTAGGAATAACGCCAACTACAGTCTATATAAAGGGACAGATAGTAAAGCAGATTGATTTTATATAAATCGCATTTTTATATTTTGGTTGTTTGTGAAAAGGTATAGTTATGCGCCTTGTGGCTTTATCCTATCTTTGAAGTCTTTTCTTCACATTTTCTTTCAATATCAAATGCCAGATTGAGATTGAAACTGATTTATTATAACGTCCATATAAGATTATATAAGGTTAAATACATAAAATGAATAAATAAGATTAATAATGATAGATATATGAATAAATAGATATAAATAGATAAAAAAAATTGATATATATACATATATCAAATATATCAATTGCCAGAGCTCATGTTGATTTTTCTGTCCTGACCTTTTTTTGATACTGAGGGTGTTTCTCTAGTCAGCACGTTCTCAGATGTCTCTGTGGCTGCTGAAAAACTGGCACGCCCCCCCCCCCCCCCCCCCCCCCCTCCAAGCATTTCGATTGATGAGCTATGGCAAAGAGTTGAAGGCGCATGGGCTTCTCTACCTGCAACAGACATCTAAACGGTCCTTTCAACGATAAGATTAAAGCTGTTATTGCTGCCAGAGACGGCTACTCCAAGTACTTATATTGCCACACAATGATTCAAAATTACATGGAAATTCAATCCCCTCTCATCATTTACTCTGAGTTCAATAATGATTCTAAATACTATTTGATTTCTTTCTTGCAATTGTATTTTATAGCAATTGTAATAGCCGGCAGTATATTTTATCCATTTGTATTTTTTGAAAAGAAGATGAACTAAATGTAGACCTTATCAATATGAAACAATTCCACATTCTTTTTTTCTTCTAATTCTTTTTTTATACTTTAACATAAATCTCGTTTTCATATCAAAGATATAAATTACAATTTTACATTAAATAATTCTAATCTCTATGCGTTTTTTTACAATAAAAATCCCCGGATGCCTGATTATTATATATAGTTTGTTTATTCCTAAAAAAAACGAAATTTCATACATTCTCTAAAAAAACTCATACTCGTACACCTCTTGAAAAATGATGCATTACAACATTAAAATGAATAATTCAAAATAAAAATCAACTGCTATATGTACGTGTTTCCTTTTATTAATAAATAAGATATAAAATAAATGAAGCTTCCAGGGCTAAGTTTCTTGTGTAACTTTTTATTTTCAAGCTTTCGGACTTGTTTGTCCTTCAACAGGATTATCACTTTAACAACTAAATAATAAATACTATTTTTATATACAAATTATTATATATTGAGAGAAAATATATTACATTATTTCTGTTTGAAAAACAAAATTTAAGTTAATTTTTGAACTATCATCATGACCAAGTTGTTTGATAAGTTGGCTTCAAATATTATGTGCTAAATATAAAAAGCAATATATATATATATCGTTATATTTTACAACTCTTTAAAATTATCATCTACCCAAAATTATATATAGTCGTATGTATCTCAATAAAAAATGTGATAAAAAGAGATAATGTGTTCCTTTAAATGCAAATTATCAATAATCGATTTAGCAAGCGACATTGAACAAAAGATTACGTCGGGTAATGATACAATTATTTAATGGTATTATTAAAAACCTGTTCAACCACATCACGATTGCACCTTAAATGTTTTTCTTTTATGCTGAATTGTTTTTGTAAGGTATGAGGAGCACTTCCTCTAACAGATCCCTGATGTAACACGAGTTATTTTGGCCGACCCGCCCGCCCGACCAACCGATCTGGCCAATATCTCCCCACTTGTACAACATTGGAATATTGTTCTCATTTTGACTGATGGATTTTAAGGGCGTTAAACTTTGTGTTTGAATGATTTCATATATACAAGGATAAAATTCAAAATATTAACTATATCCCCCTCAAGTGTTGGTGGTGGATCTCAATAATTAGTCTCTTTCTAAAAATATAAATCTTCTTTATTGAAGGTACAAAAATAAGGAACATAAAATTACTAAATATATTTAAGTAAACATTACTAATACAATAACATCTCTCTAGCCACACATCTTTCTATTTATTATTATTATTATTCTGTACATAACCCGGACTCCTGGAGCGTACGAAAGTGATCTTTCTATTAACTCTCACCTCTATATATACATTCCTGACACCACAGATTTTAAGCCACAGATTATTACAATCATAGAATAAAAATAATATTTGACAATAACATTCAACATCAAGCTATCTAATATTTTGCTATAATATTGTCAATTGTCACACGTATAGAAAATTAGGTAGACAAACTTCTCAGGATGACACAGAAATTTATTTAAATCAAGTACAAATCAATATTTATAAAATACCAGAGAGGCAATGAGTGAAGTTTACAGAGTGGCAAAAAAAAATCAAAATTAATAATTTGGTCATTGAATAATGAATATTTTTCTACATAGCTCCTTCCCTATGGGAGCTGTGACTGACAGCTTTAAAACTAATTGCTACTGACAAGGATCTAACGTGTTTCAGTCAAGTATTCACTCGGAGTTTTGGAAGTTGGTCTCTAGTACCTTTGCGTCCTTTTTATTGCGGCGTGAAGAGCAGGTTTGTCGTCTTATCGTCTAAAGGGACATCGTTTTCTTTGAGGGAAGTCTTGGCTTTGACACGGCGGTGGAATCCTGGAGTCATTCGTGGAAAAATGTACACTACAGCATCCATGAGACCTCAAGTTCTGCTCGGCAAGCTTCAGTTTGTCTTCCCTAAACTATCCAGCATCTCCACCAAAATGTAACATAGAAAATTAGGAAAAACAAACTTCAGGATGACACAGAAATTTATTTAAGGCAAGCACAAATCAACATTTATAAAATACCAGAGAGGCAATGAGTGAAGTTTACAGAGAGTAGCAGAAATAAATATCAAAATGAATAATCTGTTCTTCGAATAATAAATGTTTTGCACTACAATATTAACACAATTTGTTGGCCTCTTGTAAGATACTTGGCAATTAAATGAATACAAGCATTTATTATCCTTAAAAGGTATAGAAGAGAATAAAAAACAATGTTTACCAAAAGCTAATATATATATACTAACATATTTTGAAGATTTGGCAATCCATAATTAAAATGATATTTAAAAAAAATGCATATATTGGATTTCTAATTATTTTATTGTTCCAATATTTCGAGGGGCAACTCACCTCTCTTTATCGAGGATGTTTGTGTTTTTCACTAGAACATGCGCGCACGCGTACACCTTGTAGAACGAGAGTGGTGTACGCGTGCGCGCATGTTCTAGTGAAAAACACAAACATCCTCGATAAAGAGAGGCGAGTTGCCCCTCGAAATATTGGAACAATAAAATAATTAGAAATCCAATATATGCATCTTTTTTAAATACTAACATATATATAATACAAATAATATATGCCATTTTTATTATATTCAAATTTTGAGCTGAAATAGTTCTTATTTACCCGAAAAAAAGACGCTGTGCGCATATCGTCAAGGCACTAAATATTTTTGTTTAATTTCACTATAATAACTAAATTCAGTGACAGTATTAAAAATAAAAAGCTTTGCATATATACACCAAGTGTCAATTTGACGGGTTCACAGCCTTAATGTTTTCCTAACGGCAGTTATATACCATTTCCGAGCTAGTTCAACCATTATATAAAGACAAATAAGTGAATAATAAAGCACTTATAATGTAATCAATTTATTTTCATCTCACGTCAACGTTCGAAGAAGCGTGAAGTCACAATATAAATTTCAAAATATAAATCAAATTTCAACACATAATCTGTTAATTATTGAAAATAAAATTAAAATTTGTGACCTAAATAAAAATAGTATAAAGTATTATGAAAATACGCCTTAAACATAGTACTACAATCGCTTTGAAAATAAAGCGATCCATATTTAATTCATTAGATAATAAAAAGGCATATATTGGATTTAATAAAAGATTTATTTTGCCAATATTCCCCCACCTATTCCACAACAAATTTCCCCCACCTACTTTGTATTTTAATTTATTTCAACTGTGATATTATAACACTAGGCGGCGCTGAGTTTTTTTATACAAAAATGTAATGCCTTGATAAAGGTTGGCGATCAGCCAGCCGAAATATTGGCAAAATAAATCTTTTATTAAATCCAATATATGCCTTTTTTATTATCTAATAGTACTACTATGATAATCCAATTTTCTTATTGATAATAAATTAAGTGTTAAACGTTTGGGAGACGAGAGAATAGAAAACACGGCGCGTTTGAGCTGTGTATAATTCATTTTTAATGGGTTTATAAATTATATATTTTTGAGAGGTAATAGCCGTTATTTCTTAATATATCGAATGATAGGTTAACATTTGAATTAGCGAATCAACGATGAATATTCTATAAACAGATATGTAATTGATTGCCTTCTTCAAATGATGCATTTGATCTAATTTCAACAAAATACAAATATATAAAATTCAACTCATTTTGCACATTTATTTTGAATTTTATAGAAAATTATAAAATTTCTTTGGAACGCTTTTATTCAGAAATCAACTATGTTTTGCATAGTTTTAATTGAATAATTCTGTAATATATTGCATATTTTCTTTCTAAAATATTGCTTAAAACTTTCTTTAATCAGTAAATTGTTTTCCTCGAATACACACAATACAATTTGCTTTCATTTAACTAAATTTGCATACCAACCCTTTGTATATATTTCAATTGTGTTGATATTTTTTCTCTTTTCATCTAACTAACTTGCATACTAATTCTTGTACATATTTCAAATATCTTTCTTTTCTTTCAAAGTTTTGTTTACCTTTAAAATGCAAGTGTCCCTAGGGGGACACACACATAGCGCTCTAAGTCGAAATAAAATGCTCGCTTTGGAGCCATAAATCCTTCCTAATTAGCTACCATTATAAACATGTAGATATAGAAATATTCTAGTGAAAATACGAAGTCTAACTCTGGGTAGAGACAAATTCCCTGGCTGAGAAATCCAAAATAAATGAACCAGAGCATTCTGAAATCCAATAAGGCAGGTCGGGCCCCTCACTCTAATCTCATATTCACAGATTTAATAGAACTGGACCATGAATTAATTGGATCTCTGGAATTTTTGACTATTTCTAATGGAATTTTTTTATTGGAAACCATTTAGAAAGATCGTTCTTGCGTATCATATTTTAATGAAATTCACCGCTTCCATGTTGCCTTTTTTTTTTAACAAAAGAGAGTTCAAAATATAAAAACAACAACAATATATATATATTAAAATTACGAGAAATATTAAATATATATATAAAATATACAACGTTATAATATTGTGTTTTGCACTCTAAATTTACTACCGAAATTGACACGCGCGAGGTGTCGTGCTAGTCTCGAGTGTGAGAGACGTTAATAGTTCGCCAAAAGAACATTGGTTGGTAGCGCTCTGAGGTTAAATTTCTTGCACATATCATGTACTAATATAATATTAGACAGTGGAAGTTGGGTTATTTTAGAAATATATATATTATAAAGTGATTGTTAGGTTTTTCTTGACTTATACATTTCCAAAGTTACCAGTTTAAACAAATGCTCTAGATAGATGGCCTTGAAAGAACCCGATTGTCTTAGAATCGATTCACCTCTCTGATAAACAACAATAATACAGTTAATTTGATGAAAATATAGTTGCTACATTTATAACCAAACCTGGAACATTATGCGCGAAAAAGAGTGTCAGATACAAAATCACACGTGTCCATCTCAGATAAATATGAGTCAAGGTTGATACTTTCTATGCATTATTTAAACACTTTTGAGAATATTTAGATACATAATTCAAGTGAATATATTCGTCTCGCGTTTTACGTTTGTGTTCCCAAGGTACCTCCTACCTCTAGAGATTCCGTCTTCGGTACAAAGAAAGACTTTGAAGTAAATTTACTTAATTTCTCAGCAATATGTTACTTTTATTATAAACTTCGGAGGTCGGTTGAAAGATGATCTAAACCGTTGCTTTTCGATCTCTACGACCCGGGTTCGATTCCCGCATTGGACACTTTTTTTCTGATAAAAAAATGCTCTAATAGAACGTTTGCTAATTATTAACTTTTTAAATGGGGAAATAAAAAAATGAGTTATTTTCCTAGAAAATTCCTGTTTATCAATCTAAAAATAAATAATATATTTTATCAATAGTAATGATTTTTGTTTAATGCGAGAAGATCCGTGGAAATTGTCTTTGGCATATAATGACATTGAAAATCTTTTTTTCATTTTGTTATCATTTTCAAAATTAATTGAGGAAATGTTTGATTATTTTTTAAAAATCAGATCTAAGCCAGACTTGTGAAAATTGCCAATAATTAAACATTGGCGTCATATCAAAGAAAATATTTAGAGCATTTTCCTGTTGACGAACTATTTCAAATGAAATTTCCTTACGACCTGATCTTTAATGATATGATATATATATATTCCAATTAATTACATATTTTTTTGCAGCAGTATGTGTGTAATTTGGTTAGTTATATTGGAGTAAATAAAAATTTTTAAAAAAATTTAAGATAAGGAAAGAGCTTTCAATATATCTCGTAATAAATCTTGACATATCCCCCTCCAAAAAAATCCCCCATTTTTTAATTTATTTCATCAATAACCTTGGATTTTTAACTTCCAAAAGGTAATTTATTTCGAAATTTCCTTTTATCAACACGATAAAATCGAATAAAAAATTCCTATATATATGAACCAAAATCCGTCTAGACTTATTTATAAATATTTTTTCAAGTTTCGTTGCAGATTGAAAATGCAGCCGTGACTTGCCCAGCCTGACCTTTTGGTTTTGGGTGAAGTTCGCCTTGGCCAACTTGTTGAACTTTTGACGTGCAATAACGAGAGAATCCAGATCAATTTCAATTTACCCTCGATAGTGGATTCATAGAAAAAGTTATAAAAAGATAACATCAAACTTTTTAAAATATATAGATGTTGATATGTTTTGAACTTCACACACACGCAATATCCCATTCCCATAGCAACATTTAATTGTCTTGCACTCAGCAATGGAAATCTCTCCCATGAATGTGCAAATACCTAATTTCAATTTAAAAAAAATATTTTTTTTTTATGTAAAAAAGTAATTGTTTCTTCTCATTTTAGAATATGAATTATACCTACAATGTTTAATATATTTATTATAATAAAAGAAACTCATTGCGAAAGGTTGTACGAGTATTTTTATTTTTAATATTTGTATATATATATATATATAGCGCAATTTTTCGTTTACTTTAAATATAAGAATTTGCTGGTGTCTCAGTTTTGGGTAAGTTGCATGATGAGATACACCTTGTTATTGGTTAAATTCAAATTATGATTTCACTATATTCACCTCTCTCTCTCTCGGCCGTGCGGCCACGCGGCGCGCGAGCTCCGTGTTTTCGGCGATAGAGAGCAGGGTCTCTCTGACACACGAAATGTGTCCAGCGGCGGCTACACCTGGACCACCGGCAACAGGGAGGTCTTCGTCCTCTGAATGATGGGCGAAAACTCCACCAGCTCTCTGCCAAGCTAGTGATCAAAGAATTCACACCCGCCTGCATCACCTATGGCGTGAGATGCAGCAAAGGCCACCGCCAGGGACATTGGCAAGCCACCTGCCTCTTGGGAACCCGTGGATCTGCCCAGATCCTCGTAAATTTTTCAAATCTCCCTCCACAAAAGCCTTAATTATAATAAAATTAATCGCGAAATCAGATAGGTTGAAGATGTTTGCCAAATCTTCTCATTCATGGTGTCAAATCCTTTACCAATGATGACTGAACTAGCATCGATTCATGGTTTAAAGGTTAATGGAAAATACTTCTAAAATGTTTATAAAATGTTAGTCCAGGTTTAATATATATGATTCAACCAACTTTCGATTTAGTTTTGGTTTTATAATTTAAAATTGCATACTGCACTTTTTATATAAGCATCCCATTAGTAATAAATAGTAATTCTACGACACTGGGAAGGTACATAGATGGAACAGTGAAGAGGATTGTTTAAATTTATTTCCCTCGGGCGAAATAATGACATTCTTCCCTGGGCAGATATATACTTTCTTGAGCAGGGAAAAGTAAGATAAAAATATACAATTGTCTGAATAAATAACTCTTTAATTAATATATATATATGTGCAGTTAAACCTGTCAATAGCGCCCCCTCTAAATAGCACCTACCTTTCTATAGCGCCAGATTTCAAATACGTAGTATATACGATGCGATCTACATTAAAAGTGACCTGTCTATAGCACCACTTCTCTATAGCACCTTATTTTGGTGAGTCCCAAGAGGGGGCGCTATAGACAGGTTTAACTGTATATATATATATAATATTATATATATACCTCCCCCTGTGTGTACTGAAGCATATCAAATAATATATTTAACTGTGGGAGAGAGAGAACAGGGACATATAAAATTATTTCCCGAAAAAGGGGCATAAACTTCCCCGAGTACAAACATATAATTATCAAAGCAAAGCGTAGCATACTTCCCTGAGTAATAGACCGCATCAATGCCTTTAGTTCTCTTTGTATTGACGACGAATTTCATAATTAATAAGGGATAAAATCTTACATCTTTTGTAGGCACACAGAAACCCATCTAGCTTAATTACGTTTTCTTCGTAGATCGCGAAATGCGTGGTGTCGCTGGAGACCCGCTGGCGATTCTCCACCAAACTTTGCAGCGGTGGCAGAGGCGTCATATTTAGTGTACATAGTGTTATACATATATATACGATTATCTTTTTAAAATAGTGCAGACTGTGCACTTTTGCATGTATTGACAAGATGTCAATAAAATTATTTTGATTGTCATTGTCTTTAGCTTAATTTATTATTATGAGAATATGAAAAATAGCACAAAAGTATGTGTGTGTGAAATTGTACTGGGATATGGTTGATAAATTAATAAAAAATATCTCCTGATTGTATAACTAAAAGTTGCTTATGGCTTGCGCCATCTGTTGGAAAAATTTGAACTAATCGTTGATTTTTTTTTTATCATTTCCAAAATATTGTCCAAATACCTTTTATTGATTGATTAAGAATATAGTTGATATTTATTCCTAATATAAGATGGCTAAAACCATCTGGAACTTTCAGTTTCAAGATCAGGAGATTCTTTTTTTCTTTTTATGGAATAGTTATCAAAGAGTCTAGGGTGCTTGAAATATTCTCGTATCCTCGCCGCCTCGAGATCTCCTGAGCCAAGGACGAGTGATCTGACCGAATCATCGCTCGATTCCTTCAATATCAAACCCTCCTCAAGCAATTATCAAGTTGGCAGTATGGGGAATATATGCAAGTTTCACTTCAATATAGATACGCTACCCAAAAATAATTTTAAAAAGTCGTTTTGAAACAGATTCAAACCTAAAATACTTTGAATAACTCTCTTTATTTTATCGTAAAGATAGAGGCTGCCTGGCCGGCATTCATAGTTCTTCAAATTAAAGATACTTCGGCCAGTAAATCTTTTTATTGTCTCGACGTTTCGACAAAAATATTTTGTTCTCGTCAGGAGCGAACAAAAATTAAAACATTTGGCAAAACGTTAAAAAATTTTAATGAAGACAAAAGATTTTTGCCGAAACGTCGAGACAATAAAAAATATTTACTGGCCGAAGTATCTTTAATTTTGTGATCTATTTATTTTAATACAGGTAAAAATGTAAATAAAAATTTACTAAAATTATTTAAAACTTTAAATTCAACCATTTTAAATTCAAAATAAAATTTTGTATAATTACTTAGAGAGAGAAGAGAGTTCAGATAAAAGCATCATATTCCATCCTGGGTACTGTGGATACATTTTTGTGGAACATTACGAAATATTCAGAGCAAAAACTCTACTACTTTTTTAAACCCGGAGATACCTTTAGATAAATTGTATGTATTAGGTAATTTTATGGTTTACATTGGGATGACGAGATCTCAACGTAACTAAAAATAAATTTATTTTTATAGTTATAAAAACCCAATTTTTTTTTTGCGTGGAGACAAGTAAATTAGTTGTTGTCGTGTCCAATGAAGAGCCTCAGATGTCCCCGTGCATCTCTATCACAGCAGTCGCAATGTCCACTATTTAAGTAAATTAGTAATACGTATAATAAAATATTTAAAAATGCCTATTTTGGATCATAAAGTTTTTATAGGTATAAGATTTTATACTTACATATATAGTTTAAATAGGCATTTTTAAATATTGTAATATATGGATTGCTCTATTTTCAAACGTATAATAAAATAGGGAAAACTATTATCAAACAAAAATAGGTGAATTATATAATGATTTTATTTATTAAATATCTTGCAAACTTCATAATATCTCGCTTTTATACAAGGCTAAGTTATTTGTACCAGCCGTTATTTGAGGTGGTCGGTGGAAGGATGGTCTAAACCATTGGGTTTCGACCGCTACGACACGGGATGGAATACCGCATTGGGAACTTTTTTCTAATTAAAATAAAATGCTCTAATGGGCCTCTATTCTTGCAAAAGTCTAACCCTACCAGCGAGTGCAAGTAACCAAACGGGGCTATGGCACATTTGTAAGTGCAAAGTCGAACTGCTTTTCACATGTATAGACATGTGGTGCACTTACAGTAAAAGCAAGTCGCCTACTTCTACCCACCATGATTATCATGACCTGTACCACGTGTATTAGGGATAAGCAAAAAAAAAAGTTTTCTCTATTAAATATCTTGAAAGCTTCAAAATATCTCGCTTTTATACGAGGCTAAGTTATTTGTGTCAGACGTTATTTGAATGAAATATAGCTCTGCGGGGACGAAAGATCTCGTATTGTCATGTAGGAAGGACAAACTTCAGAATGAAACGGCAATTTATTTAAGCACCAATTAAAATTGATTTAATACAAGAGAAGCGCAATGAGGGAAGTTTACGCAGAGTAATAAAATATATAAACATCAAAATTGAAATACTCCGTTAAAAAATAATAAATACTTTGCTACAATATTTTTAATTCGAGGTATTAGGATCAAAACATGTTTTAAATTTCAGATATCATTCGAATAACCAACCTATTACTCAAGCACCTATCAGAGTGTGATTATCAAATTTTTCACATTTATAGAAGAAAAGCACTAGTTTTAGTTTCTAATTTCAAAAATAGATATTGTGACCCCAAATTCTGGGGTTAGTTGTGTTATATGAAACTTTGTTTATTTGTTACCTCATTTCATATCGGATAGATATTTTTAAAAATCCCAAAGATATAAATATTTTTTTAAAATTAGAGGGAGCTCTTCCAAAGGTAGCAATAATAAACTTTGTCTATTTTGGAACACTCTGGGAAAGACAACGCAAGCCTGGATGGCACTGATTGTCGTCAGAGATATGAAGTGGGTTGATTGAGACCTTGATTTGGTTGACTTACTTCGATCTTCCTTGATTTCAGCAGAGAGAGCGTGGAGAAAATTTTGAAATTAATATTAAAAGATCGAAGGTTACTTTTAGTCTAGTGACTTTTTTTCTGTGTGTGTGGGTTTCGAAATATTTTAAGCTGGAGGAAAACTTTCTGAGAAGCGCTGAAGCTCCGCCTCATTTCATTTTGTTACGGTCAGTATGAATAGCAGAGCATCTAAAACTACAATGTTTCTGCCTTTTTAGGAAAGAAAATATTTGCAACAACATATTACGCAATAATGCGTTTTTTATTATTATTATTTAAAAGTACAGTAGAAACTCCCTTTAGCGGACACCTCTCCACAAAGTTTTCATTTGCAAAATTACCATTTTTTAAATTTAGAAACTCTCCTGTAAGAGGACACCTCTCCCTAAAGGACACTTTGGCTCTGCAATTAGGTGTTGTCCTTTACAGGGAGATAGTTCTACTGTATTGCCATTTGATCAACGACTTTCCTTCAAGTTTAATTTCAATAACTGCGCGAAAATTATTTAAGGTAAAAAAATTATTCCCTATAAAAGGTTTCTAGAGCTTTTGGCTAAGATTAATGTGTGTTTTTATTCCCTGTAATTATGTTTGTATTTAAAAGGAATTACAAGAAATAAATATCGTTAAAATTATATAAATAACAAACTATATTATGATGCCTTAAATAATCACCTGAATGGGAAGTTGCGAAGGCGTTAAACGGTAATTGTTTTATTGTCGCAATATCTAGCTAGTCACACTAGTAGAGCTGGTTTCTACCGGTTTATTCCATTACCATTAGGTGTGCAAAGGTGAATTTACAATTTTTTTTATCGTTCTTACCTTTAAGTATACAACCGTTTCACCGTTTTACACAGGATAAAGGCAAAATAAAGTTACAATCTTCAAATTCTTAATAATAATGTTGGGAAATCACACACAACACACACACAAAAGTCTTTATTAGGGACTTGCCCCATTCAGATTCTCCCAATTGGGTAAGGTAATAATCATCTTGTGTTATTTACAAAGGTAGTGAAATAGAAATTGAACTGGCTTTACTCTTCGTCTCAAAGTCATTCACTTGTTGACTGGTCCTTACATAATGATGATCTAAAAAAAGTATAATAAGCTATTGCATTAGATTTGTTTGCTGATATTTTTGAAAGCAATACGTAGGGTGAAAAAAATGTTGGTATATTTAATTTATTGATATAGGGCCTTCCTCTCTGCATCAAGGGCTGTACAATTAAGCAGGTAATGGGGGAGTATAATGTTGGGAAAATCGCGATCAATCAACCACAGGGTAAATAAAAAAAATTATTACCTCTCCTAGTAATTAATTTATTTTAGTGAACTTAACGAAGGAAAATAAAACTTATTTCTTCAAACCAAAAATCAAGATAAGATGAAAAAGGTAAAATCAATATTTAAGAGCTGATAAATAAGTAAAATAAAAACAAAGTTAAAGCTAAAGAAATTTTATTGTTAGCATTTATAGTAGATTTAACTTCGTTTTTCGAGTTTGAGGCTTGGTTTTACTCGTTTTATCTTTTCTTTATTTTTGGCATAAGAAGCATTTTTTTCTCAAAGCTCGCCCCAAGTTTATTAAAATATAATTATTGGGAGATATTATCGATTGATTCGCCGGGGGTTATTAAGGTTACAATCATCCGTAGCATCTGCGTCAAGAGAAACGAACGCACAGAAGTTCATGCCCGAAACTTTAGCTTTCCCAACGCTAAGACATTATAGGAGATCTGTTACCTCCAACCATGAACACATTGCGGAGTTTTGAATGAATTGATAGCTGGGCTATGATATATGAATTGTTGAGATAAATGTAGTCTTGCCACTTTTTGTGAGGTCCACAATGGCAACAATCACTATCGTAATTGTCAGCAATGGTGACGTGTATTAATGTTGTAATAACCTTCATTTTTTATCTCTCTTTCTGCTGAGAAATTTTAAAATAAGATCTTTGTAAAGACTTATGTATTTATCAAATATATAAATACCAGTGTTTTAATTCGTTTATTTATTTTGTATTTTTTCTTTTCTTCGAATTTGCCCAGAGCAATCTCTTTATGGGCTTAACTGTCTTAATTAAGTTTTCCTCTATATAAATTTCATTATTATCATTAAATATGATTATCGTTTACTATTTTTTCCTATTTACAGACTCAGCGGTAAATCTATCTATATAAGAGAAATTTCCTTTCCTAGAATTTACCCAGAGCAATCTATTTATGAGCTTGGTTGTCTTAATTAAGTTTTCTTGTATATAATTTTCATTAGTACCATTAAATTAGATTTTAATTTGTCATTCCATTTAAAGACTTCATCTATATAGGACTATATGTCTTAATAAAGGCTTGTGTGCGTGTATTAAGGTTATATCGAGAGAGTGCTGAAAGTTGTCAACAAAAAAAATCTCCGTCTCGGAGTATTTTAAGAGACATAAAAGGTTGCGTGCGAGACCTACAAGCGGGTTTGTCATTTTGATTGCCATTCAAAACGTCAATGGTTTTTTGATTATCAAGCCTTTTTGTGTTAATATTGTATGTTATGTGTGATTATTGTTATATGATGAAATTCTTGAAGCCAGTAATATTACGATATCTTTAGAATCGTTTTAATTATCTATAAGGATTTTTTTTCGTTTGATTAAAAAAACCTATGTGAAGACAAATATAATTTGCATAAAAATCAAATATATACTTTAAAAAAATGAAAAAGTTATAAATAATTACCAAAAAAAGGGGGGGGGGGGGAATATAATAAAGAAATTCATTTTGGGGCAGTTTGGCATCTAAAATATTAGTCTATAATTCAATTATAAAAATGTTTTAATGCACATTTTAAATGTAAGCCAATATTTGTTTATTTGTTTTCTAGAATTCCCAGTATATATATTTTAAGATACTATCGCCAGATGATATATGCTGACCTTATAGAGTTAATACTTTATTTGGCCCGCGAATGATATTTTGAAAAGGAAAAACCGTACTACATATTGATCCTTTCCGTATATTTATATATAAATAACGGGGGTCAGTGGAAGGGTGGTCTAAACCGTTGGTTTTCGACCGCTACGACCCGGGATCGAATCCCGCATTGGGTACTTTTTTTCTAATTAAAAAAATAATAAATGCTCCAATGGTCCCCGATTCTTACAAAAGTCCAACCCCACCAGCGAGTGCAAGTAACCAAACGGGGCTCTGACACCTTAACTTAAGCCAGTCTGGTCCTTCAAACTCTTTTCAAACAAGAATTAGTTAAAATACATGTGAGGTACGGTGTTGAATTCTTTACACTTAGCTACGTTGCCACGATGCACGCCAGAACAACATTCTGAGTAGAATAAAGAAGTATAGTGGCTAATACAAATATGACATTACATATATAGATATTAGATTTAAAAAAGGCATATATTGGATTTAATAAAATATGTATTTTGCCAATATTTCGGCTGGCCGAACGCCAACCTTTATCGAGGCATTACATTTTTGTATACACAAACTCAGCGCCGCATAGTGTTATAATATCACAGTTGATATCAATTAAAAAACAGAGTAGGTGGGAGAAATTTGTGCATGAAAAAAAAATATTATAAAAAATTCAATCAAAAATGTAAAATATCTTAAAATATTAAAGGAAAAAATGAGTTCTATCTTATATTTAAAAAATTGTAATAAGTACATAAAAATAATTCATTAATAACTCATTAAGAGATAAATGTAAAAATATATGTATCTATTAAAACATTTGAAAATAAATTTAAAATGATTTAAACAATAAACTGTAAGAACCTTTTCAAAAAGTATTAAAAAATGTGGGTATTTAAAAAATTCATTTCAAAATTTAGGAGATCGATTTATAAATGTGTAAAAAAATATTTTATAAAAAAAAATTATAAAATATTTTTTTACTTATTTATAAATCGATCTCCTAAATTTTGAAAAGCAAGAAATTCATTTCAAAATTTAGGAGATCGATTTATAAATGTGTAAAAAAATATTTTATAAAAAAAAATTATAAAATATTTTTTTACTTATTTATAAATCGATCTCCTAAATTTTGAAAAGCAAGAAATTCATTTCAAAATTTAGGAGATCGATTTATAAATGTGTAAAAAAATATTTTATAAAAAAAAATTATAAAATATTTTTTTACTTATTTATAAATCGATTTCCTAAATTTTGAAATGAATTTTTTAAATACCCACATTTTTTAATACTTTTTTAAAAGGTTCTTACAGTTTATTGTTTAAATCATTTTAAATTTATTTTCAAATGTTTTAATAGATACATATATTTTTACATTTATCTCTTAATGAGTTATTAATGAATTATTTTTATGTACTTATTACAATTTTTTAAATATAAGATAGACTTCATTTTTTCCTTTAATATTTTAAGATATTTTACATTTTTGATTGCATTTTTTATAACATTTTTTTTCATGCACAAATTTCTCCCACCTACTCTGTATTTTAATTGATTTCAACTGTGATATTATAACACTATGCGGCGCTGAGTTTGCGTATACAAAAATGTAATGCCTCGATAAAGGTTGGCGTTCGGCCAGCCGAAATATTGGCAAAATAAATATTTTATTAAATCCAATATATGCCTTTTTTTTATCTAATGAATTAAGTATGGATTGCTCTATTTTCAAAATATATAGATATAAGAATTCTGCTAGGGGGGATTTGTCACCGATCCAAGTATGATAATTTTCAGAGACGGTCAATAGATGGCGCATATTTTGACAGGAGAGGTGACCATTCTTTATATATATATATATTAAATTGTTTGAAAATAGAGTAATTCATATATAAAATTATTTTAAAATGCTTATTTTGGATCATATAGTTTTATTTTCCAATATTTGTAATGGTAACTTGTTCCCGGGAAAAAGTTTGTCGAGTTACCTTACGAAATATTGGAAAATAAAACTATATGACCCAAAATAAGCATTTTTAAATAATATATTCAATTATTATCCCTAGTACACACACGTGATACAAGCCATGATAATCTTTGTGGGTAGAAGTTGCGACTGCTTTTTACTGTAAGTGCACCACATGTCTACATATGTGAAAATCATTTCGACTTTGCACTTACAAATGTGCCAGAGCCCCGTTTGGTAACTTACACTCATTGGTGGGGTTGGACTTTTGTAAGAATCGGGGACCATTGGAGCATTTTTTTTTTTAATTAGAAAAAAAGTGCCCAATGCGGGATCGATCCCGGGTCGTAGCGGTCGAAAACAAACGGTTTAGACCAGGGGTGGCGAACCTGCGGCCTTAAGGCCGCATGCGGCCTTTTCTTGCCCAAGTTGTGGCCTTTTCATAAATTCAAAATTATAATTTTTGTTTCGCAGTTTTCAATTACTTTCATTATTTTATTGAAAATATCTAATACGAATGTCATATATTTTATAATATATAATATATATTATTTTTGACCCAATATATGCCTTTTTAATTAAATATATATTGTTGCACTGGGCTGCGGTTTGGCAGATTCTTCAGTCTTGAGTCTCTCCTCAGACGTGTCTTGCATCTTTCCAGAACGTGTCTCAACCATCTTACAAGGTTAAACCAGTCAATAATAAGACAACTATAAATTTAGGTAGCACCTAGAATCTCTCTTTATTTACCACATCAAAGTTTAAAGCATGTAGGGTATTTAGTGTATCAAAATACAAATGTTTTATAGTACATAATATTTTATATTAATAATCTGTTTTATATAAAAATAAATAAATTTATAATTTAAATTTTAAATATATTAAAAATAATATTATAAATAATTTTTAAAATAGGCGCATTAATCATGATGCAACACTTCCCCCTCTCCAGAGGTCGTCACGTCCTCGTGAGTGACCTCATCAATTCTTTCAAAATAGGGTTTGAGTCTTGAGACATGGACAATCAATGGGTTTTGGCCAGGATTATCTTTCGGCTCAATTAAGTAATTTACGTTGGACAGCTTCTTTAATATTCGATATGGCCCAAAATATTTTCTCAATAGTTTTTCACATTTTCCGATTTTCCTGACTGGTGTCCAAACTGCCACTAAATGTCCTGGTTCATAGATTTTCTCGTTGTGTTTTTTGTCATAGTTTCTTTTCATTCTTTCCTGAGTCTTCGCTGTGTTGTTAATGACTACCTGTCTCGTCCTTGCTATTTTATCTAAGTAGTTTTCTATATATTCGTCGTAATCGTCCATGTTAGTGTCCGTTGGGATATTCTCGTCGTCTAAGAGGGACATGGGTTCCCTCCCAAACAACAGGAAAAATGGAGAGTAGCCTGTGGTTTCTTGAATTGTGGTATTATATGCGTGGGTGATAAAAGGAAGGATTTCGTCCCAGTTCTTCTGATCCGTATTCACATACATGCTGATCATATTGATTAAAGTTCTATTTAGCCGTTCCGTTAGTCCGTTAGTCTGGGGGTGGTAGCTCGTTGTGAAGCAATGTTTAACTTTGCACATTTTCATAACCTCCTTCATCAAATTGCTAGTGAATTGTGAACCTCTGTCGCTGATAAGAAATCTTGGAGCCCCGTGACGTAAAAATATATGTTCGATTAAAAATGTAGAGACTTCTTTCACTGTCGCTTCTGGTACTGCCTTTGTTTCAGCATACTTGGTATAATAATCCGTCAACACAATGATCCATTTCCTTCTTCTTTTCGTTGATGGCAAGGGGCCAACAAAGTCAATTCCGATTCTTTCAAAAGGGTAGTTAGCTGGGGGAATAGGTTGTAGAAGTCCAGATGGCAACTGATTTGAACCTTTCCGACTTTGGCAAAGATGGCACGTCTTTACAAATTCGGAAACATCTTTCAGCATGGAAGGCCAATAGTATTTATTCTTCAATCGGTATGTGGTTCTGGCGACGCCCAGATGGCCATTCAGCATATGGTTGTGGTATTCACTCATGATTTCTTTCCTTCTCTTCTTTGGCACTACCAGCAACCATTCTCTACCTTCAGGATTTGGATTTTTCTTGTAGAGACACCCATTTTCTTCTTTAAAGTTCTGTGTAATTGAACGCTTGTTTCCACTAAGGTTCTCCTTAATATTCTCAATAAAATCATCCTTTTCGTCTATTATTTGATTCAAAAATAGTCTTTCATAATCCTCGTCCCATTCGTTTTCTGGTAAGGGTCCTCTAGATAGACCATCAGCGTCCAGATGTTTTTTTCCCGATTTGTGTATAATTTCGAAATTATATTCCTGAATCTTCAGTGCCCATCGTGCTAATCGACCGGTCGGATCTTTTAAATTCTTAAGCCAGCATAGTGCGTGATGATCAGTTACGATTTTAAAGTGCCTTCCATATAAATAGGGCCGTAATTTTGATATCGACCACACTACAGCTAAACATTCCTTTTCGGTGGTTGAATAATTTTGCTCAGGTTTACTTAGGGTTCGGCTCAAATATGATATTACCTTCTCTTCGCCACCGATATTTTGAATTAGTGTTGCGCCTAAGCCGATGTAAGAGGCATCTGTGTGAATGCAGGTGGCTGCATTTGGATCAAAGTGACCTAAAATTGGCGGATTCATAAGAGCTTTTTTAAGGTTTTGGAACGCTTCTTCCTGTTTTCCTGTCCAGATAAATTGCACATTTTTTCTGATGAGACTGGTCAATGGGTCAGCAATTAATGAGAAATCTTTAATAAATTTTCTATAATATGAGCACATTCCTAGGAATGATTGCACTTCTTTGGCCTTCTTGGGCTGAGGAAAATCTCTAACGGCTTTGATATTATATTCGGCAGGTTTTATACCCTCTTGGTTGGTTATATGTCCAAGGATCTCAAGTTCCTCGAAAGCAAATCTGCATTTCTTGGCGTTCAGTTTTAAATTAGATTCGCTGAAGCATCTGAGGACAGCTTCAAGTCTTTTAATGTGGGTTGGAAAGTCCGAGCTGTATATAATTACATCGTCCAGGTAGCAAAGGCAAATCTGCCATCTCAGATTTCCGAGGACATTGTCCATGTTCCTCTCAAAAGTAGCAGGGGCGTTGCATAGACCGAAGGGCATTACGTTGAATTCATATAACCCATGTGCAGTAGTGAAAGCCGTCTTCTCTTTGTCTCTCTCTTCAATTTCGACTTGCCAATATCCCGATTTGAGATCTATTGCTGAGAAGTACTTGGATCCTTGGAGAGTGTCCATTACATCATCAATTCTTGGGATTGGATAAACATCCTTCACTGTTACTTCATTTAATTTCCTGTAGTCCACACAAAATCTGTATTTGCCATCTCGTTTTTTGACCAATATAACGGGAAAGGACCAGGGACTTGAAGATTGTCTAATTATTCCTTCTTCGAGCATCTCGTCTATTTGATCCTTTATGATGGTTCGTTCCTTAGCGCTTACCCGGTAAGGCTTGTGCTTTATTGGTTTTGCGTCTTCTGTATGAATCTGATGTTTTGCCAAACTGGTCCTACCTAACCTCGATGAGAACAAATCAGTATACTTGGCCAAAATTTGTTTTAACCTCTCTTGTTCTTTAAATGATAAATTTTTGTTTATTTGAAATTGTATTTCGTCATTTTCATTCTGCTTCTCTTTATTCTCTATAAAATTTACCCCTGCAGGAAGACTTCCATAAGCCAATGTTTGGTCTTTCATGATTTTTAAAGGTCGAGGATAAGGGTTCGTTATCCAGATATGGGTTTTCTTATCCGTGACAGTAAGCAAACTTCTTGCCAATCGAAGACCATTTGTTTGAGTCATTCTGTTGTTCTCTTCGATGACATATTCGCCATCCTCTGCTTCTATTGAGGCCCTAATCAATTTAATAGATAGTTTAGGTATAACGGTATCTGTAGTGCTCTTTATTTTTTTTAGATCATAATTGCTTACGTCATGATTACTCATCAAATTATATTTTATTGTTTCTCGTTTACAATCAATTTTAGCATTCATTTTTTTAAGGAAATCTCGTCCAAGAATAAGAGTTCGTAGATGCGCGTCCATTACTACAAATTCGTGGGATAATTCAGTGTCATCAATTTTTAAATCTAAAATAATGCTACCTACCATATCTAATTTTTTTCCATCGGGTCCTGAACACGTTTTAGTGAGACTATTTATTTCACGGCCAGCAAAAAGTGCTGTTCTTAGGTCGACCACTGAAAGATCGGCGCCTGTATCAATCAAAGCTTCGCATAACCCTATCTTGTCCACATTAATATTAATTTTGTACCTAGGGTCCAACTTTCTAATTCCATTTATGGTCGACTTGCTTTGATTGAAGGAATCAGGCGCGACACTTAGTTTAAATCTTCCAACACGGAATATCTATTCCGTGTAGGAATATTCATTTGTGTGTCATTACAAACATCCGCATAGAGGCGAGGCCGTGTATAATCTTTCCTTTCGTCCATTTGAATATTTTCTTGGCTCTTGTCTTGGGAAACTGAGGGGTCCTCTTCTACGATCCTCACAAACTTGACTCTGCAATAACGCGCTACGTGTCCTGGCTTGTTACACTTGAAACATATTGGTCTCCCGTCTTCTGTCCTATTCCTGTTTGAATCTGGACTCTTATTGTAGGTTTTCCTTGGGTAGACCGGTTTTGGCTCAGGAATGGGAGTGTAAAATCGTCTAGGGGCAGATACCTGGGGCAGCGGCTTGTTCTGGTAGTACCTCGGAGCGGGGGCCTGGGGCTTGGGGGTGTTCTGGTAGTACCTCGGAGCGGGGGCCTGGGGCTTGGAGGTGTTCTGGTCTGGTGTTCTGAACGACGGAGCGTTCTTCCATTGCTCTTGATGGTGGGAACGAGGAGAGCGTGGTCCATTATATAGAACCTTTGATTTTTCTATACGTTCTTGATAATTATTTTCAAACAAATCCATCTTTTTACACAATCTTAGGAGTTCGTTGGTATTCTTAGGAGGGTTTAAGTAGAGGGCAAAAGAGTATTCTTTCTTTAGCCCTCCAATAACCCAATTTATTTTATTCTCTTCTTCCATTTGGGGGTCGACCTTGTTGCACAGAACCAGGATATCCTCTGCAAACCTGATTGCAGGTTCATTCCACTGCTGCATTCTGTTCAGCCTCATCTTCAATTCTTCTTTGTTGGCGTCTGAGCCAAAATCCTGAATTAGGCGGCTCTTGAAATGTTCCCAGCTGGAAAAACTTATCTTGTGTAGGTCCAGCCAGGTTTTGGCGCTACCAATCATGTTCATGGCTGCATAGCGAGAAATAATATATTCTGCCCAGTGGTACAGGAAGCCAATTTCTTCAAGGGACTCAATCCATGGGCGAGGGTCTTCTGTTCCATCATATTTGGGGATGTCTATGTTGGGGTTCAAAACAACTGGGTCGGCACTTGCATCTCTACCAATTGTTGCACTGGGCTGCGGTTTGGCAGATTCTTCAGTCTTGAGTCTCTCCTCAGACGTGTCTTGCATCTTTCCAGAACGTGCCTCAACCATCTTACAAGGTTAAACCAGTCAATAATAAGACAACTATAAATTTAGGTAGCACCTAGAATCTCTCTTTATTTACCACATCAAAGTTTAAAGCATGTAGGGTATTTAGTGTATCAAAATACAAATGTTTTATAGTACATAATATTTTATATTAATAATCTGTTTTATATAAAAATAAATAAATTTATAATTTAAATTTTAAATATATTAAAAATAATATTATAAATAATTTTTAAAATAGGCGCATTAATCATGATGCAACAATATATATGTGGATGCGGCCTTCTCAAAAAATGGTAAAATGAAAAGTGGCCTTCTAATATAAAAAGGTTCGCCACCCCTGGTTTAGACCATCCTTCCACCGACCCCCGTTATTTATATATAAATATACAGAAAAAAACAACAACATATAATACGGTTTTTCCTTTACAAATAAAGCGCTTCCTACTGTCCTTACTGCAATGGGGAAAATATTGGGAGGGTCTGGCTCATCAGTTGTGAACCCTTCCGACGGATTTTCCAGTTTAATGAGCCATGGCGCTATGATATTGAATGCAGGCAGCTAAGGGTATAAAATTATTCTTCCCATATATCTGGAACTTCCCATATATCCGGAATTCTTGGCCAATGTCTTGTTGAACAGGGTCCTCCCAATATTTCCCACTGCAGTAAAAACCATCGGAAGCGTTTTATTTGTAAATAAAAAATTATGATAAGTCTCTCTTGTTCTTGTATATATATTGAGTGCTAATGATTTGTTTTATATTAAAACTAGCCCCCCCTCCCCGAATACAACAACAAACAACAAAAGCCTTTATTGAGGACCTCTCGTCCTATAAAGGATTCGCCAGTTTACAGAGTAAAACTAGCCGAATGACCCGGGCAACGCCCGGGTTTTACCCGATTAATGTTTTTATTCAAATACTATTCGTTACAATTATAAATTGTCGCCGTGGATGTCACTCTTGTGAAACATCCCCTCCAAACTTTGTGTCTGAGAAGCGATATTTTTATAGAAAGATGATCTGGCTTTGTATCTTCTGCTCGAATGAATGTTTTTCTGTTAGAATTTTGTTCTTGCATACTAAAAATAAACTGGCTTTACCCGTGGTCTCTGCTTTTTGAAAATGTTCCCGTTATAATTTTGTATCTGATAATCAAACATGATACAGCAATATTGTCATGATCATTTTCTGAATAAAATACAGCTATTTTTGTCCAGAACCTTTCAATTTCAAATTTTCTTGGCTAAAAATCCGATAAATATCTTTTCCAGATTTTTCTCTATGTCCTGTTGAAACACGTTTTACATGTACATTAGGTCAGCTGATATTACCTCCCATTTTCACCGCTAGAGGCGCTGCTTGCGAGCGAAAGAGCAAATTCGCAACGCAATTTGCAAATAACTCGAAAAATATTCGGGATAGAGACCTGAAATTTTCACTATAAGTTTTTCCAGATTCTACTCTATATACTGTTAAAATTTCAGTCAGATTAGTTTCGTATTGTGGACGTGTATAGCCGACAAAGTAACAAACACACATACATACATACACTGACATTTATATATATATAGGGATTATAAAGTGTGTTCACCTCTCCCATCAAAATAAACGCAAAAGCTATGCACCTACTATTATATAAAGAGCTCAGGGAGATATAAATTTGTCAAATTTGCTACTATTTAAAATTATCTAACATTTGATGCCTATGTGGCATTTAACATTTTAAAAGGAATGACGGCGGTATTCGACTCGCGCTAGCTTCTTTTTATCCCTAGATCTCAGACTTATAAATATAAAGAAGTAATTTTGTGGACCAACAAGAAATATATCTTACCATTGATTTAATCGGTTTGTTGCTTTCTTCCTCGTGGGTCATTTACTTCTGTCTAATATATACACTCAGGGGAAAACTTAAGGGAATGTAAGGTCTTTGATGTCGCCGGTCGTCTATATATATATTGAAATATTGGCATTTTTATATTAAATAAAATGTTTGTTTTATATTAGATCCAAAATATGCCCTTTAATTAATATATATATATATTTAAAAATGCCTATTTTGGATCATAAAGTTTTTATTTCCGATATTTCGTGAGGCAACTCGCCAAACTTCCTCTGGGAACAAAATCGCTTTAGAGAAGCTCGCGTATCATTTCGCGAGTATATACAACCGCTATAAAATTTAAATATCTAGAATCTACAATATGCATGCCTCTGTGAATATAATTATTAATAATAATATAATATGTAAAACATTAATATATAGAGAATTAAGTAAATATATACATTTAAAATAAACGAATTGAAAATCAGCAATTTGCCATATATATGCATATATACGTGTATAGTAGTGGGCTATGTGGTTTTAAATTGTAAGTATAGTTGAGGAATGTCTATTTTTCGGTTGTATAATAAGTATAATAGACATTCCTCAACTATACTTACAATTTAAAACCACATAGCCCACTACTATACACGTATATATGTATATATATGGCAAATTGCTGATTTTCAATTCGTTTATTTTAAATGTATATATTTACTTAATTCTCTATATATTAATGTTTTACATATTATATTATTATTAATAATTATATTCATAGAGGCATGCATATTGTAGATTCTAGATATTTAAATTTTATAGCGGTTGTATATACTCGCGAAATGATACGCGAGCTTCTCTAAAGCGATTTTGTTCCCAGAGGAAGTTTGGCGAGTTGCCTCACGAAATATCGGAAATAAAAACTTTATGATCCAAAATAGGCATTTTTAAATATTGTAATATATGGATTGCTCTATTTTCAAGCATATATATATATATTTTTTTTTTTTTTTTTAAGGAGACAGAGGCAATTTTGTTCACACTTGTTTATCTCGTGTGTTTCCAATAAAGGTCACTGTGCATCAAATAACTTTCAGAGTTATTGTCTGACTCCCGATATACATGCTAAAAGGTACAACTTCCTTAAGTTTTGTCTATGAGTGTATATAAACTTTAAAGTTCCATTAACAATAAGATATAATTATAGCAAATATATCGCGCAAGACTTCAAAAGGTAAAATACCCATTGACCCTTCACTTCTCTAATCTCTGGCACCAAGTCGGATACATTTTCCCGGTAATCCGTAGTAGATTTCTGAGTCATTGATTGCGTGGATTTATGACAGTCACGAGGGTCCAAGGTCGCGAGTTGAACTGCCTCGAGCAGTTCCCTCTTTTTTTTTTTTTTTTTCTTAACGGTCTTGTGTCCTCGTTAGGGAGGGGCCATACTGGTGTCCTTGGTGATGTAGGTCTTGTTCTGCCATTCCCTAGGGGGATAAATATTTCTTTGACATTTGTTGGCTATCAGAAAAATGTCTGATGAATATAGTATATTTTAAGAAACACAAAAACAACTAATTTCATATTCATATATTATATTTTATATATATTACCACGTAGAAATCTAGGAAAGACAAACTTCAGGATGACACAGCAATTTATTCAAGGCAAGAACAAACTATCAATGATAAAAAAAGATAAGCAATAAGGGAAGTTTAGAGAATAGCAAAATATAAACATCAAAAATGATACTCTGTTAATAAAATAATAAATACTTTTCTACAATATTTAAACTATATTTTTGAAATATGCGAATTATATGTAGTTTTTGAAAGATAATTATAATATATACGCGCAGAGCGAAGAAACGATCTGTAAAGTGTTTTTTTGTTGTTTTTGTTTGGAACGACTAGCTTTTACGCGCTATCGCTGCATCAGGCCGCGTTCTTAGGCGAATTCATTGGCCTGATGAAGCGCTACCGCGTGAAAAAAATTAAGTCAGTGGCCACAAATGCCAGCCTCTAGAAATAAACCAATGTGAAGCATGAAGAAGTCAAGTGATGAAGTCAGTGGCCACAAATGCCAGCCTCTAGAAAGAAACCAATGTGAAGCATGAAGAAGTCAAGTGATGAAGTGAGTGGCCACAAATGCCAGCCTCTAGAAAGAAACCAATGTGAAGCATGAAGAAGTCAAGTGATGAAGTGAGTGGCCACAAATGCCAGCCTCTAGAAAGAAACCAATGTGAAGCATGAAGAAGTCAAGTGATGAAGTGAGTGGCCACAAATGCCAGCCTCTAGAAAGAAACCAATGTGAAGCATGAAGAAGTCAAGTGATGAAGTCAGTGGCCACAAATGCCCCCCTCCCTCCGCCCACCCGACCGTCCCGCTGAGGGAATGCGGAAGAAGATTATTTATTCAGACTCGAGCCGTTAACTGCCGCACTTCAAATTCCTCCTGCGGGGATCACGGGGCTACAAGTCCGAATGCCTCGGCTACAAGTTACTTCTCGACCCTCCGTTCCAAACCTATCACAGAAGCGGATAACAAAATGGGACAATATAACCATAGTGAATACTAGTTCCTGCATATCCAAACTAATTGGATATTTTAAAATTTCTCTGTGTTGATATTTTTTCAAATTTGTTATTTAAAAAAAAAAATGCATTTCATTAATTAAAATAGGGTTTCCTTTAATATTTCAAGTTAAATTAGTCTCAATTCAAAATTACATATAGGAATGGCCTGACTAGCTCATGAGACAAAATAGCTCCATACATATACGTCTATAACTTTTTCTAGTCTCGGTATAAGAGCTTCAACTTTATATATTGAACACTCATAGAAAAAAATTAAGAAAGTTCCATATTTTAAGCATAAACCACTCCTTATTTGCTTATATAACGACGGATTTCCCATACATGTGATTTAAAAAAAAAAAAAAAAAACGTTATCCTTAAAAATAATAGTAAATAAAAAATAAAACATATACTTGCTAAAAGCTACAACTTCCATAAGTTTTGCCTATATATAGATTTTGCCTATATAGTGCATATTTTTTAGCAATATTGCTTAACAAGGATTTTTGTAATATTATTTTATTATTTTTCTATGAAAAATAGACACTTCGGCCAGTTAGAGTTTTTTATTTTTCTCAACGTTTCGACAAAAATATTTTGTCTTCGTCAGGAGAAGTAAATAAAAATAAAGCATTTGGTAAGGCGTTAAAATTTCATAGAAATATGAATGCCGGCCAGGCAACCTCTATCTTTCTTTTATTAATTAAACCATACGGGGTTATATAGCTTTTCTCTGTATAACCACGATATCTCTAGTTTCGCTACGTACCGTACCAAAAATAACCTGCTTGGATCAGTTATTGATGCCAGACTTAGATTCGTGTGTATATAACACGACCTTTAAATTAAACTAGAAAAGATTACTCACATAATAGACAGAACATCCTAATACTTGTAGATTTTTTTAAAATTATTACAGTCGAACTTGGATAATTCGAACCCCAAGGGACCATAAAAAAATTCGAATTATCCAAAAATTCGAATTAAAAACGGAAATTCTATTTATAGGAAATTCTAGGGACCAAGATAAATATTCGAATTAAAGAGGTTTTCGAATTAAAGAAGTTCGAATTATCCAAGTTCTACTGTATTATAGAAATTCGGCTTAAACTAAACTCTGCGTTGGGAGAGGGTATTTGGTGAGAAAATCTATTTAGAATTGTGATTTACATTTTCAGTAATATATTTCTTTAGTAATATATTTATATTTCGTAAAATCCTTCGAGCTGAATTATTCTTGTGAAAGACGTTTTTTCTTTGATAAAAAAATCTCTAAAAATCATAATTGAAAGAGCGAGAATCAAGCAAAAAAAAAAAAAGAAGATATTATCGAATCCAGATACGTGAAGAAGCTTTTTAAATTTATAAATAGTTTAGATATAAAATTAACAGAGGGAGAAAAAAATGTGTAGAAGAATAATTTAACTCGGAGAAGCTTGCGAATTTTTTCATGAATCGTATTAATAAGGAGATCTTTCGGAGAACGTGAATCACTCACTAATTTTAAACTATACGTGTAAATTGTTCAAGTTTCAGCGCATGTTAAAACTCTCTAGTTCCAATTTTAAATCTGCTTTAGAACACAATTGTTCAATAACCGATAATTTTTTCAATTCAACTAGAGTCTTTTGTCAAGATTTTTCTTGAATCTATTACAACATTTAGACCATTATTAGATACTAGACGAATGGCCCGGGCAACGCCCGGGGTTTACCCGAGTGCGAATATATTTTAAAAACGTTGTCTTGGGTGGTCGCTTTAGACAGGGTGGTCTGTATAGAGAGGTGTATGTATCACACAGCCGATAACAGGGTTGTCTAGAGTGGCCGCTATAGACAGGGTGGTCTGTATAGACAGGTGTATGTATCACACAGCCGATAACAGGGTTGTCTAGAGTGGCCGCTATAGACAGGGTGGTCTGTATAGACAGGTGTATGTATCACACAGCCGATAACAGGGTTGTCTAGAGTGGCCGCTATAGACAGGGTGGTCTGTATAGACAGGTGTATGTATCACACAGCCGATAACAGGGTTGTCTAGAGTGGCCGCTATAGACAGGGTGGTCTGTATAGACAGGTGTATGTATCACACTGCTGATAACAGGGTTGCCTAAGGTGACCGCTATAGACAGGGTGGTCTGTATAGACAGGTGAATGTAACACACTAATGATAACAGGGTTGCCTAAGGTGACCGCTATAGACAGGGTGGTCTGTATAGACAGGTGGATGTATCACACAGCTGATAACAGGGTTGTCTAGAGTGGCCGCTATAGACAGGTGTATGTATCACACAGCTGATAACAGGGTTGTCTAGAGGGGGGCAGGGAGGTCATGTGTTCGCCGGCGGCAGCCAATGGGCGCGCATTCTATCCGTGAACGGTGACGGTGAGCTTCAGAATAAGGCAATTATATAAGTAGATTCATGATAAAATTGTGAAAAACGTTTTAAAATTACAAAATATTTTCTCACAATGAGTTTGTTTTTATTTCAAAACGCTAGTTTTCAAGTGGTAATCGCTCTTCAACGGGCTACTATATATTCGATGTTTTATTAAGCCCGTTGAAGAGCGATTATCGCTTGAAAGCTAGCGTTTTGAAATAAAAAGAAACTCATTGTGAGAAAATATTTTGTAATTTTAAAGCATTACACTGGTCAACAAGAATTTTGCACAAGAGAACCTGATTATGTTTCTAGTGTAACTTTTCATGCTGAACTCAAAAATCTAATCATAAATTTCCCATCACCTATGGTTTTTGCGTGACGGTCTTTTTTTAGTATTGGGATAAATACAGTAAAAAATGCAAACAATGTTACGTAAGCAGTTTTTCATAACCCTTATTACATTACACTGGTTTATCAAAAAATATTTTTCTTTGTTCACAAAGAAATAGCATCTTATCTACATGTCCTGAATCCAAATATCCCATTAGTTTTTTTCTATTACGCAATATTTCTGAGATACACCTACTTGAAATTTGGAAATATTGTTAATATATAGGCATATATGAACGAAACATATTTATTTATTGAAAAGCAGTGACAGTGGATTTTCTTCTATACTTTGCTTGTGGTAGATACCTCTTGAGTGTCCAGCAGTAGTCTGCAAGCATAGCGGGACTCCATTTACCTTGGTACCGCTTCTCCATGCTTGATATATCTTGATGAAACCTCTCACCATGCTCATCGCTAACTGCGCCAAGATTGTCTGGAAAGAAATCTAGATGTGAATGCAGGAAATGGATCTTGAGGGACATGTTACATCCCAGTGCCTTGTAGGAAAGCAACAGATCATTAACTATGTCTCGGTAATTTTCAACCTTGACACTTCATAAGAAATTTTTGCAAACGTTTCTAAAGGAATTCCATGCTGCTGCTTCAACTTCATTCAAACTATTTTGAAAATTTCCATCCTGCTGCAATTCTCGAATCTGAGGTCCAACGAAAATGCCTTCCATAATCTTCGCTTCACTTATACTAGAAAAATTTTGTTTTAGGTAGGCAAATCCACTGGCATTTCGATCCATTGTCTTGACAAAGTTCTTCATTAATCCCAGTTTAATATGTAATGGTGGTAAGTAAATATTTTCTGAATCGATCAGGGGTAGATTTGCAATATTTTTATATCCTGGAGTAAAGATTTTACGGTTTGGCCAGATTTTTCTAATGTAATGCCTTTCCCTATCTCTGCTATCCCACTCACACAGAAAACAACAAAATTTTGTATATCCAAGCTGTAATCCACGCAAGAGAGCAACGACTTTCAAATCGCTGCATATTTTCCAACCGTATCTTTCATATTCTATCTTTTTCAAAAGCAGTTTCATGTTTTCGTAAGTCTCTTTCATGTTGGATGCATGTGCTATTGGCACTGATGGGAACTTATTTCCATTGTGAAGGAGAACAGCTTTCATACTAATTTTTGAAGAATCAATGAATAAACGCCACTCTTCTGTATCATGGTCATGACCAAGCGCTTCCATTAGACTAACAACATCATTGCAATATACTAAATCATTCTCTTGTGAAAAGAAGTCTTGAAATTCATCTTGACGCTTGCGAAAAAAGCATACTTTTGTGCCTTTATGCAGCAGATTCCAGCCTTTTAACCTAGAGCCTAAAAGAGTTCACTCTGTTTTTTAATTAAATCTAAATCACGTACGAGGTCGTTCAAATCTCCTTGGGTTAATAAATGAGGTTCAGATAAAGCACCTGCTTCAAAATTTGTGTCATCCCACTGTTGCTCTCGTCTATCTGAATCATCGTCACTAAATATTACATTTTCAGGAGGCTGTGGAACAGGTAAAATATCACTATGAGGAACCGGTCTCATAGCAGAAGGCAAATCTGGATATTCAACTGTATGTCTTGATTTGGATGTAATACCTGTAGTCTTTGTCAAACAAAAATAACAGTCTGAAGAATGGTCTTTAGGTTCCCTCCATATCATTGGAACCGCAAAAGGCATATGACGTTCACCTTTAATCCACCCTGTAAGATGTCGAACACAAATTACACAACAATGGTGAGGAGCCCAAGTCTTATCTTGGTTACCGACTTTAAAGCCAAAATAAAGTTCATAGCACTTTTTGATGAGCGGTGTAAAGTTTCGCCTTTGAACTTTGAAAGTTAATTCCCCACAAATATAACAGAAAATATCAGGAATATTAATGCAACGCCTCGGCATATTGACACAGTCTAGTGCACACGATTTATAAAAGCAAATCGATAGAGAAGAATAAACTAATCACTTCAAATTTACCTGTCACTTCTGCTGCAAATCTATTAAACAAATCGTTAGGTTCAATTTAAATATATATATTAAAACTGTTAATGAGCAAATAGCATTACAGAGCTTGTCGTTATTTTTGAGTTGAAAGCAAAACAGATTATAATATTATATAATAATAAATTATATATATTCAATAAATATTTCAATAATTTGTTATTTAAATTAATATTTATGATTCTTAAAGAGCAAAATTTAATTAATAACAAATAAAATAAAGCTTTGGCTCCACATATCAACTCTTCTTGTCAAAAATAAAGCGCTAGCTTAGTTAATGATATAACTTTAAAAATGCTTACGTAACATTGGTTGCATTTATTACTGTATTTATCCCAACACTAAAAAAAGACCATCAGGCAAAACCCATGGGTGATGGAAAATTTCAGATTAGATTTTTGAGTTCAGCATGAAAAGTTACACTAGAAACACCATCAGGTTCTCTTGTGCAAAAAAAAAAAGTTTTTTTTTTTGTAGACCTGTGTTATTAGATATTCTTCTCTTTTTAAAATTCTGAATTTTTTATTTTTTATAGGATAGTAAAAAGTTTAAATAATCCGAGTTCGAATGTGCCTTGAATTATGCCACAGGTTTTTAAAACGTCGCCAGTCATTCTAAGCGCATCGTCTTGGCTGCCTTCTCAACAAAAATAAATTCACAATTTCTTTCATCCTAAATCCCGAAAAAGAAGCATGCCGTAATGAGGTATCTTGCTTTTATTATAGCTACTTTTTTTTCGAGTAATGAGTATTGAAGTAATATATTTTTTACCAGTACCTGAAATTTTCCTCAAGGTTTGGGCAGCAGCTGCAATTTCCCGTCACCCGTTTTTGCTCGACTAACTTTGCCCTTCCAACCTCATTGCATGACACTTCAGGCCACCTTGCATCATTCCGAATGTTACCGAAATTTAAGACCTCACAAAATATATATTAATCTTTATGATACATTTCAGTGTTTTCGTATTTGTAATCTCGGCATTTGCCCAGAACCGTCCGTAAGGTATGTCTGTGGCCTTTAACCATCTCAAAGTGAAATATAGATTTTCAAACAAGAAATTTCAAGGAAAATAAATCAAGTTTATTTAGCATTTCTCTCATTTGTAGAATATTTATTATGTTTGAATATTTCTCAATGCGTATTTATTTGCATCCAGGAAGTTTGTCTACTGTACAATTTATGGGTCGCTTCTTCTTCATCCTCAAACACTTTCTATCTGTCGAGAGAACTTACCTTATATGAATAATCTGTTTACTGAATTCAGGTTCCTAGTTCGAATAGCCTAAGGGCTGTAAGTGACCCAATCCAAAAATCAAACGCTCATTTATCGCCAATATATTTTTCAGTGAAAAAAAAAAGCTTTCATATAATAATCCGATATAATAAACAAAAATGCTAAATAGACTTTTCGACTTTTTGAAAATGTTTTGTCGCAAATTTTGTAAAGTTTATAACAGTATAATATGTGTGAACAATAGTTACTCAGAAATTATTTTGAAATTAGAATTCAGGTAGGAAGTTTCTTTTAATTTAGGTTTTGAAAATTTTCTGCTCTTCAACGGGCAAATACTTTTACGTACAATACCAAAATGATATTTCTACAAAAATAAATATTGTTATTGGCATGTGCCCTCGCGGGCGTGCATCGGACTGTTTCCAGCTAAAATAATAGACATTATAATGGGATGGAATATACACACAAACAATTATATAAATAATATCCCTGACAAATTGCAGTGGAACAAACCCTGCTGCAAACTGCGCCTCTGTAAGCGTGCGAGGAGACGAAAGGGCTGAAGCGTTCTCGGAAGGTAGTCGGGTTGTCTTCGCCAAGTGTCTTACTCCGCTCTTTCCCTTGCGGTTCTTTGTTAGCGCTTATAGTTCCAAAGTTGTCCTCCATAAAACCTGTAGGGTGGCGGTCCAGCAGTCTGTCGCGATGTCTGCTCGGGAGTGGGCAGGTATTGTGGGCGAAAAGGTCCCGACAAGCGCGGTGGAAGGTCGCGTCGGGTGCTAGTCGCGCTCTCCTCAGGGCTTCTAATTTGGCGCACATTTCTAGCCATTCTTGAGCGTGGCCTGGATACTTTCAATAAGTTGCGCTCTATAAGCGGTAGACTGTCAGTGAGAGAATGTGCTAATGGGCTATTTACCTTCTGTAATAATATTCTATATCTTGGTTGGGCGCACAGATAAGCAAGACAATCTCCTTATAGGAGGCTCTGCTTTAAGGGAGTAAAGGTTGGCTGTGACTTCAGTCGTAGGTAATGGAAAAGACGCAGGGTCTTCCTGCCAATTGTTGGCGATCAGCCGCACTTTTTCCGCATTTGAGAGAGATAAAAAATCTGGTTTCTTCTTGAACTCCTCAAAATATTTTTCAGCCGCATAGGTACCGTCAAATGCAGGGATTTGAATAGCAGCCGTCTGTCGCGGTTCTAGGTGTTGTAGAGAGTTTGCCAGCTTGATGAGGGCTGCTATGGGGTGACACACCAAAGTTGGTCATATCTGGACGGTCCAGCTGGGGATGAGGACTACTTGGGGGCGATGTCGACATGACGATGATGTAGAAGGTTCCTCGGTGGGTGACGGTGGCAAGTCGATGTGGCGGATTGATCTGAAGGGTTGTGGGAACAGCTGCCAATTCAGATGCTTTTATATCTGGTCAGAGGCTGTAGGCAGATTTATCTTCAAAAATACATTAAGTGATCACAACAGGTCTTTATCCTGTCGACTTATACTCAAAGACAAACTTAAGGAAGTTGTACCTTTCAGCATGTATATGGGGATTCAGACAAAAACTCTGAAAGATATTTGATTTACACTCGCTTCCTTCGTGCTCTCTCTAATATGTAAATACTCATAAAACTAACTTGTGGACACCCTCCTCCTTTCGGGGAATCTGTATAAGACCCAGTGGTCTTAATAAAGTTTTTGTGTGTGTGATATACAGTGACCTTTATTGAAGACACACGATATAACCCAGTGTGAACAAAATTGTCTCTGTCTTCTTCAAAAAACGGACGACCGGTGATATCTGACTTCCTACTTCCTAAAGTTTTGTCCAATAGTGTACTATGGTATAACGCGGGGTAGTCCAGAACATTTGCAGGTTGCGGCAGTCGTGGAGAGATGTTCTGATACCACAGTGCAATGTGTGGCAAGGAATAAAAACGAGTAGACCAATAGGAGGACAGAGACTGATCCTAGCAGACGTAGGATGGCAAAAGTCCCAGCAAGTCAGAGCAAGGTCTAGTTCAGCGTTTATTACCTGCTCGCGCTGTCCAGCAACTAACTTTTGGGAAATTGAACTATCAATGACGCGTATGATTATTTTCGAATAAAACAAATTTTCCACTGCCCTTACTGTCCTAATATAATAATGGGAGGGCCTGGCTCATCAGTGGTGAGCCCTCCAAGTGGTTTCCCCAATTTAATCTACCATAACGTTTTATTGTTGCATTTTTCTTCTTTTTTTATTATAATGATGCTGAAAATTAACTCTCGGAAAGCTATTTTAAACAAACTATAAACATAAGTTTTTGGACAGTAGAAATACAAATAAATATGCATTTAAGAAAAAAAACCATGTTTCTATACTTTATAAACCAACTAACAAGATCACCCGATTAACAGATAACCCAGAAGCCTGTTTTCTTGAAATCCCTGCCAAAGATTAGAGTCGCTAAAACTTCAGTTATCTCCCGCTAAGTCAATATTACCAACCAATGCTCAGACTCTCTGTTCCTATTTATTTATTGTTGACTTAAAAGAATATGGGGATACAATAAGTTTTGCAATAATTGTTAAGTTATATTTTTGTATCATATGAAAAAACAATAGAAAAAATAAAAAATAAGTGGGTCAGGTGTTGATATCGAAAAAAAAAGTAGGCATATCCTGACCAGGAGCATATGGTCAGGATATGCCTACTTTGTTTTTAATATATATATATATATTGTGTTAGAATTATTTTTGTGTTTTGTTGTTGAAAAGAGGTGCAGTCGTGGAAAAGTAAAGATAATTATTTACCTTTCAAGCAGATTTTATTTTGAATTACTTGAAGTAAAAATACACATAAAATTATTTATCACAGCAATATAGAATTTATAAAATGAATTCTATAATTGTGATTTAAATTTAAAAAGGTAGGGTTAACTATACAAATTTACAACAATAATAATTAAAGTGGTATGTTTTGAATCTATGGTCAAAAATATATAACAGTCAATGAATGAAAATGAAATATATGTTTTTAAAAAAATAAAATATTTGTATTTTAGATTATATATATATATATATATAAAGACAAAGGTCGCCTCTCCCTTTTGGCCTTTTTAGATCAATATCCTCCCGGGAAAAAATTCACATATATATGTGTGTGTGTGTGTGTGTGAAATATATGAAGAAAAATAGAAAAATGGTTAGGTGTTGATATTAAAACAAAATTGACATATTCTGAGCGCTCACAATGAGCATTTTAGATGGAAAAGCACCAACTAGTGGAACAAAAATATTATATTTTCAGATGAAAAGCGTATTTACTCGAATTTGGCTTTAAATACCCATTTCTTGATTTCTTAGGAAACCTCTAGGACCCAATTTTTGGTTGTAGAGGTACAGTCTGCACCACGTTGACGAGGACCAAGAGCCCGAAAGGCTAACATCAGTATTTCCTTCATTACTACTGAACCATTTTTTTCATCAAAAACATCGCTTATTTCAATATGTACTATAAAATATTAAAAATATGTGTGTCTGGTTGGCCGATATATTTATAACGATTTATCAACTCGTCGCTTTGGAGACCGATTTTAATGGCCTCTGGTCGAATTTGAGGCCTGGTCGTTATTTGGGACATATCTATGATTATAATAAAAAAATGAATAAATCTCATAAACATTGCTCAAACCCATTTGTATTTTAGCTTTCGGAAATACCTTTATAAAAAGCCCTTAAAATTATTAAGATTCAATACGTTACATATAATTTAAAAAATATCTAGCACAGCTCAAGCTGAAATATAGTGTATTGAATCTTTATAATTTTGAATGTTTTTTTTTTTTAATATAAAAAAGGAGATTCCTAAAGCGAAATAAAAGGCAAAATGCTTTAGCACTGTTTATAAGAAAACTTTATTTATTTTTTATTATAATAATATTTATGCACAGAATATATATATATGCGCTACTATAGATATTTTAGAAAATATTAGTCACATTATATTAAAGGCTAGAATATGGGATTTTTAGAAGTGTACAATATTTTGGCGTAGGCTTTAAAGAAGCGTAAGCGTAAAAAAGGCGTTTTGCTGAATAAAGAATGTGGAATAAGCAAAAAGCAAGTCATGGTTTAGTGCCAAGATGATGATCTTCTAAAAGTTGACAGCAGAAGGTATTGTGTGTGTAGTGTGTGTCACATTGCCATTAACGTGGCGCGTACATCCACTTGACCGAATAATACTGTAAATGAAGCCAGTAGGACATTCGTCGCTAAGCTGCTATTGTATGACCACTATATTTCATTCAAGCCATAGGTTAGGGGCTCTCAGTATTCATGTATTCTCAGGGACTTCTGTTGATAGCGTAGGGTTTTTTTTTTCAAAGTTGTCTATGAGCTTCATCTCTTCATTTCTCTTCCAGGTTTTCTTTCCAACCATTCCTCCAACAATTGATCACAAGGAACAAAATATGAAAAGGACGTTTACATTGAATCTCAAGCAATTGAGATAGCGATGATTTTTTCCCAACCTTCAACCTTTTATCTTAATAGTAGTACTTATAAAGTTGGTTATTTCCCTTTTCTCTCGCTACACAATAGGTCCACTAGATAAATATTCCATTATTTGATTCTCCTGAGGAATATTTGAGGTTATTTTAGAGAAAAAAATCACTTATTTATATTCATATTTCTTTTTAATAAAACCTAATGGGTCTTTTATCGGATATTATATAACTTAATTCCTTTTATAGCTGGACACTTTTTTGAATGTATTGATTCTCATCTTCTAGTAATTGCGGTTTTTTTTTTATGTTGAAATAAAACACTTTCCTTGAAACCTATCGATTTTGTAGATGAAACTTAAGAATAGATGTCTTTATTAAAATATATATATTTAAATATATAATTTATATTTATATTATAATTATATATTTTCGAGAACGTTATATAAACCCTATTTTATAAATCTAATTCTATATAATTCGAAGCATTTAGAAAATATGTTGAATTAGCATAAAGAATATATATTTCCTCTCATCTATGGTACAATGTGTGAGCACCATTGACCATAAAAACGCCACATAATATATACACTTTCCTATGAAAAGATGGTTTGGTCTACTGAAAAAATCCGGGGTAGAAGGATCTCTTTAGTGAGAAATTAGAGTTCATCTAGGAGAAGGAACACTTATTTCAAACCTAAGACAAATACAACTCTTATATTTGTAGCCGTAACTGGCAATTTATCAAAAAGAAAAAAAAATCGATCATAAACTTGTTTTTGGTTCTAGGAACCTCTATACAATATCAATCTCTAAGTGACATTATGCAAAGTTGTATTACTCTAGTGTGAAATGGATTTCCATGATGGCCGACCTCTGTATCAGTGATGGCCCTAAATGATGACAATTATCATCTCGTGTTGTTATAATCTGGAAATGGTCTATGCTATTAATGGAAGTTGTTGTGGTGCGCGCGCGGTTTCTTTTAAAAGAACTTATTCATGATAAAATTGTGAAAAAAGTATTAAAATTACAAATATATTCTCACAATGAGTTTATTTTTTATTCTAAAAACGCTAGCTTTCAAGCGTTAATCGCTCTTCAACGGGCTTACTATAATATCGACTTTATCCCACCAGAAATATTTACAAAAACAAACGCGCGCAACGTGGATATTTATAACTGAAATTTTTTATAACTGAAAATTTTAAATTGGTTTGTAATTTAACTATTTTGTGGAATATGTCTATTTTAATTTTTAGGGCATCCAGAACCTATAAAAAAATTAAATAAAAAAGATACTCTCTCATTGTGAGAAAAGAACTTTTACAAAGCTCCTTAGTATCTCAACACTACAGTTTTATGCTTCATCCTTGTTTAAGTAGTTTAACCATATGCGCATCATAATTCATATTTTTAGATGGTGCTCTTATTCTTATCAAGTAGTATTCGCTCGCGTGCACGTGTCTTCCTCTGGTGATATCTGAAATATTCTAGGGTTTTGCCAGAGATTACCTCTCCTCAATGGTGCTGTCGGTTCAATATACTGGCTAAAAAGAGGGCTAATCAGCAACAGAGTAATGCCACTTTGCACTTACAAGGAGCCAGTGTCCTTATTTGCTACTTGCACTCATTGGAGAGGTTGGACCCGTGCGACATTGTAGCAATTTTGTTTCACAAACTCTGCTCAGTTTGGATTCGTATTTTTATGTTTAAAGAGTTTTAAAGCAAGTTGAGTAAATATTAGTTAAGTGCTTCCATTTTATGAATTCTCAAGACCGTCAATGTATGGAATCCCACTGCTCTCTCTCCAGTTCTTTACTTCTAAATAAGTAAATATGATCTCCGAGTAGAAAATTCGCTATAATACTAGAATGTCTTTATTGATATGTTCATGTTATCATCAAGGTGTGTTCAATAAAACGTATATGACACTTCCCACCTTAATTACACATTGATGGGTAAATTATAAACAATGTGACGACTTATTTCCCATCCAAATCCCATCCAATTAACGTCCAGAACAGGTTTGGCAGAGCAACAAGCCAAGTCCTTACACGGTTTAACAGATGCAAATTGGAAGATGTGAAGTTTATTGCCCCACTCTGTATACAACCCTGACCTGGGACCTTCATATTTCTTCTGTCTGGCGGATTAACTTTGTTTGGAGGCAGAGGGGATGGCAGAGACATTTGCCATTAAGTGAAGGTCGTTATCAAAATGTGTTAATGTTGAAGTAACATTTAAAAGCTAATGCTTTTTGGCAATTTATGGTTGTTTGTATGAACACAATTCGTCATTTAATTTTTCCAGGGAGTACTTAAATGATTCTCAGATAAAATAAAATAGTGTCACCTACTCTTATATTCTAAAACCAATATCATAGTATAAGCGATTTTCTTTCCCCCTTTTGAAGGGGAAAAATATAGGCATAATTTTTCTCTCTCTCTCTCTCTCTCTTTTCTCTTTAGAAAATTTTAAAATTTCTAACTCAAATTTTATTAACGTACAACAACGTTTTGGGTATGAGTTAAAAACGTACAGATTCTATCACTGAATTAAGGATATCAAAAAGATTTTCGCAACTTGGACGTGCAACTATTTTCTCTGTGTGCATGTAGATATTTAGAACATCTTTCCAAAAGTATAGATAAAATACAATAAATTTCCAGGTTTGAATTGATATGTAAGTTTATAATAAGATAGATCATATAAATGCCCAATGCCTTTCTTTCATGTCCCCCCACCCCCCTTATTCGTCTATTATCACCATTTTAAGTATCTTCCGATAAACTACATGAGAGAATTTTCACCCTGCACTGCTGAGGAGTGTAGTCAGAATCATGTTGATGACTGGATGTCTCAAGTTTTCCTAAAATGGTACAATTTCTGAAAATCCCAATCTTCCTGCTTGCCAAGGCGGCAAAATACGACGTCGCATTTTAAAATATATTGTTTATAGCGGATAGAGAAGATTATTTTAATTGTATCTACATCAGAAAAAAAAAACAAATTATCAAATAATTAAAATATTTTAGATCATAAAAAGTATAGTACGATTTTAATTTGACTCCGCCTGATGATAAAGCCGTGTTTCACTCCTGCACTACGCTCCTTAAATTCAGTATTCGATAAATACTAAATGGATAAACAATTAGAGATATTAATAGAGAAAATTATTGTCTAAAAGGGAATTTATGTAAATAATAACGTAGATTTATGAAATAGTGAATTATTCATCAAATTAGTCTTTTTTTTTTTTTTTTAAGAATAAATATTTTATTGTTTCCTAAACGCTTTTTACAAATTTAGGGGGAAATACCTGAGCGAGTGCTATGAAAACTCTTGCACAATACAATTGGTAGTTACGGTTTGAGGTAAAAAAAAAGGCGGATATCCAACCCGTCCTGGCGCAACCAGCCCCAGGTTTGCCCCATGCGGCGCAACTCGCGCTATCTTCCATGACGCAAAGAGAGACGTGGAACCGGTCGCAGGAACCCCATCAGCTCAAGGTCGACCACGACTATAGATTATTTGTATTAATGTATTTCTGGAATTGAAACATTTACATTTATTACGGGGGAAAAATCTGTTTTTATTATAATTTATTTTCCTTTAATGTGGTAATGTCCTTTTTGAGAATTGACATTTTGAAGATAAGAGATTTGGGGGAAATGAATATCCTCAAAATAATGAAATATTTATTCCTTAAGCAAATCCAACTCTGAAAAAATTTACAACATCAAAGTCCATCTACATATTAATCTCCTTTCTAAATCTATTTTCGAAATAGTGTGACCAAAGAATAAGTAACTTTTTTTTTTTCAAGGAAACAAACTCGGAGTGATGTTAATAAAATCAACCAATTCTCGATGCTTCGATATAAATCAAAGTTAGGAAGAAGAGAAGATCTAGATTTGTGGGGTCGGTCTCTCTGCTTCGTAGGAATTTGCGAGCAGGCCGGACGTGCGATGTTTTTTGTGGTCCAACTTTCCCCCCATCAATCTGACGTGGGGCGGGGAGGCCGCGGGGGACACTCCTGGGCCACGGGATTCCCCACCTCGGCCATCCTCGAGAGGGCAAATATTAAACACGACCCTCACACTCCTACTATGTGAGCGAATCATTATCTCTTTACCTAGAGACAAAGCCATTCTCCTTCGACTTTCAATTTACCTCATCATTCCACACCCTCATGTGCCAATCAATAAATGTAGGTCATTTGGAGATAACAATGATTAAAGATGAAATGGCTGTCCTTTGACCCTCTTAAAATAGCCCAAATAGTTTTACTTCATAGATTTATATTCCGGGAACTCATTTTTACACAATATCAGAGTTTTTTTTCCTTGGGTCTTTTTTAAAATAAAAGCGTCTGTCTCAAATAATAGCTTAGCAAGACTACCTTAATCACTGATTATCTGAAAAATACATCGAGTCTTTTGGCAAAAAAATTGTATCTTCTTACGAGCAATATCATCAATAACAAATACATGATATTGAAATTATTAAAAACGAAAAAAGCAATGTGGCTTTATAGCTTTCCAATTCATACATTATTGGCCGATTCTCTAGATTTGGTGAGTAAATTTGGATCTAATTGAACATAATTACTTTCAAAAACACAAATAATATGAAAGAAGAATTTTTTAAAATAAACGTATATTCTTTTATTTTAACATTTCAAATTCCACCTCAAACATTTGTTGAACGGTATCCGGCAATATAACAAGGAATATTTTACAACCAAAATTCAAATGTAGTTTTCCTTAAAATATACTTAAAACACACTAGTTTAAAGTATAATTGAAAGTATACCCGGGGCTTTGGAGTATTTCGAGGGATTGATCCTTCTTTCTCAGTTCTAATTGATTTCCGCCTCAAAGATTTGTCAGCCTGTCCTTTTATAGCCATAAATGTGGTTGTGGTCTGTATTATTCTTATGGGAATAATATGTTCACAGTACATAGTACATAGTAAAACTATATATTGCTGGAGACATGGAGCAATCCATATGCCATACTTTAATAGAAAAACATATTTTGTATCGAAATGTTTATTAAAACAATATTTTGACTGTCAAAATACTAATAATTGTCAATGTGCAGCGATGTTTTATGTGTTATTTGTTATTTCACCTTAAAATAATTTTCCTATCGAAGGTGTAGGGTCAGGAACAGAAAAGGTTAGCAATAGTGCAGCCTTCTGAATAAATTACTTCTAACTTTTAGGCAAAATTTCCTAGAACCAAAAGCTGTAGAAATTTATCTCAAGATTTGCTCTTGAAATACACTTCCACTCTGGATGCTGCTGCGAGGTATTGCATGAATGGAAAAGCCTGAGCAAGAGTCACATGCAGCGTTCAACCAATGCTCAAACCTTGTTTCGAACTAACTGAGAAGCGTTCTTTATTTAAAACTAGCGGATGTACCCGGCTTCACCCGGGTTTTGTTTTACCCGAGTAAAGGTTTGTCTAACGAACATTTGTTCAAACAATTCTCTATAAACTTATAAAAAAAAAAGATATATTTTGATAATTTGAAACTCATAAATTTGAATCTCTCGATAAAGTGAACATTTTTTCCCGGTCCCTTGAAAAATACTCGATAAGTTGAATAAAATCAATATTAATTGGTTCCCTCGGTAATTGAAAGTTAAAGGAATAGTATCTTGCCTTGGAATTGTATCATTATTCTTGTCTCAAATAAATTTCCGTGTCATCCTGAATTTTGTCTTTCCTAATTTTCTACATTACAAAATCATCATTTTATCTATTCTCCCAATATATATGTTGTAGATAAATGATAAAACTAACTTTGACTTGTGCGCAATTAAAAGGTAGAAAATCTTACTTTTGATTAATAATCTTTAAGATAATAAACTTATTAAAAAAAAGAGATATATTTTGATAATTTGAAACTCGTAAATTTGAATCTCTCGATAAAGTGAACATTTTTTCCCGGTCCCTTGAAAAATACTCGATAAGTTGAATAAAATCAATATTAATTGGTTCCCTCGGTAATTGGAAGTTAAAGGAATAGTATCTTGCCTTGGAATTGTATCATTATTCTTGTCTCAAATAAATTTCCGTGTCATCCTGAATTTTGTCTTTCCTAATTTTCTACATTACAAAATCATCATTTTATCTATTCTCCCAATATATATGTTGTAGATAAATGATAAAACTAACTTTGACTTGTGCGCAATTAATAGGTAGAAAATCTTACTTTTGATTAATAATCTTTAAGATAATAAACTTATAAAAAAAGATATATATTTTGATAATTTGAAACTCGTAAATTTGAATCTCTCGATAAAGAGAACATTTTTTACCGGTCCCTTGAAAAATACTCGATAAGTTGAATAAAATCAATATTAATTGGTTCCCTCGGTAAATTGAAAGTTAAAGGAATAGTATCTGCCTTGGAATTGTATCATTATTCTTGTCTCAAATAAATTTCCGTGTCATCCTGAATTTTGTCTTTCCTAATTTTCTACATTACAAAATCATCATTTTATCTATTCTCCCAATATATATGTTGTAGATAAATGATAAAACTAACTTTGACTTGTGCGCAATTAATAGGTAGAAATCTTGCTTTTGATAAATAATCTTTAAGATAATAATTAGTGATAATAAAACTTATAGATGAAAAAAACTTGTTATCATCGTCGCAATGGGGGCGCTGCTTGCGAGTTAAATCTACAAATCTGCAAATAACTCTAAGGATATTCAAGATATTCAAGAAATTATTTTTCAAAACCCTACCCGGGGATATACCTAATAATATCCCAAAATTTCACGGCGATTGGATGTATGGTTTTTGAATCTATAGAGTACAAACATACAGACATTCAATTTTATATATATATAGATTTCTTTTTTCACGCACACAACACAATAGTGCCCGAGTTAATAAATTTCAATTGAATCATGCCCATATTCATTAGAATATAATTTTTTTATATTTTCTTTGATATTTTTACATATTAAAAATAAAAATGTCAAAAGGTTTTAAAGTAATAAATTGAAAACACACACACAAAAGTAGAGGAGGGAAAAGGAGAATAAATAAATATATATATATATATATATATTTAGGATTTCAAAAAATTATTTTCGAAGAAAAAAAAATGTTTTTTTTTTAACAGCGTTCAAGCATATTCAATAACGGAATTTTATGTAAAAACGCTCAGATATTTTTTTTACGCTTATAGATTTGATGGAATATCTGAAACTTTTATGTCTCGTTTTTAAAAGGAAAAATTGACATGAATTTTTTACTAAGAGATTTAATTGTTTTTCTATTGTTGTTTTTTTTTTGTGTGTGTTTTAATTGTCCTTGGGTGTTTTTAATGGCAAGAGCACTCTCTTATTGTAGATGCCGTAATTACAGCTTGTGTATTTGATAAAAGGGCAGTTGAGGGGCAAGGCCTTTTTTTTATTATTATTATTTTTTTATTTTTTTGTCCTTCAAAATTTAATCTCTAATTATTATTCCTTTGTTTCTTCAGAGATTTGACATTTTAATTTCTTGAATTATACAAATATAATTAAATGATAAAAATTGAAACAATAAAAAATACTTTATATCTAAATTTATAGAGAGAAGAAAAATTAGGGAATACTATTAACAAGTATATATATATATATAACCCCAAGGAGAATCCTCTGTAAGACCTGTGTGTCTTAATAAAGGCTTTTGTGTGTGTGTGTGTATATATATAAATATAGTATGTTAAACTATACACTCGTTAGCGAAACTTAAGGAAGTGGAAAGTATTTAATATCGCCGGTTTTTTTTTTTTTAGGGAGACGTAGGCAATTTTGTTCACACTTGATTATCTTGTGTAACTTCTATAAAAGTCACTGTGTACCAAAAATATCTTTCAGTGATATATTCTGAATCTCAATATATATATACCTTTTAGTATATATATTGGGATTCAGAATATATCACTGAAAGATATTTTTGGTACACAGTGACTTTTATAGAAGATACACAAGATAACCAAGTGTGAACAAAATTGCCTCGGTCTCCCTAAAAAAAAAAAAAAAAAAAACAGGCGATATTAAATACTTTCCACTTCCTTAAGTTTTACTTTCTTAAATTTTGTCCATGAGTGTACATTTACGATTACCAGTGATTTAAAAGCAAATATTTTATTTCAAATACCAAATGCCGTCATTTGAATCTTTCTGAATACCGGAACCTGATTGCAGACGATGGTGTCAGACTGCCTTTGGATAGTTGTTTTTGACCATGTTGTCACACCTGATGACTTTTCTGGATTCTATAATTCTCTATTGTCTTAAACTTGTTTTTCGCTGCCAAATATAGCTTTTGACTAAAATAAACTCTTTGAGTTAAAATAGAAAAATAAAACGGAAATTGAAGAGGAGTATCTTGTGTGAACTTTATTAGCAAGCTTTCGGACGCATGCGTTCTTCTACAGGCTTTTTTAGAAGGACGCATGCGTCCGAAAGCTTGCTAATAAGGTTCACACAAGATAATCCTCATCAATATCCGTTTTATTTTTCTAAATATAGCTTTTCTTTAAAATTCAAACTATAAATATGAATATATACATTATTTAAGAAACAGTGATTCAGGCGTTCCTCAATATATGTTTCTTTATTACTTTATTTATAAGTTGTCCAATTAAATTACTCTTTTACAAGGCGCGCTCTTAGCTAACTATATAGCTGAAGATAGAGGCTGCCTGGCCAACATTCATATTTCTTGAAAATAAGGATACATCGGCCAGTATATCTTTTTATTACCTCTTAGTATTTACTTCCGAAATAGCTTTATTTTCAAGATATAAAGCTGAAAATAGTTTAAAAATATAGATATGAAGTTAGAGAGAAATGTAAAATTTGCATAGACTCGAAAGTTTAGAATTTTCTCAATTTTCTTGTGGAGAAGGTGAATATTACTTTTTATATTGAATTTATGAATTTTACCTCGCCATAAAATATGAACTTCAGAAAAACAGTTCCCCTATAATTATTGATAGTATTTATTTATAAGTTTTTCCTTCTCCTACTTCCCTTCCTAGAAGTGACGGCACTAGGCACCACGCTTTAGGACTTCAACACTCCGGTTTTTTTTTTTGTTTTTTTTTTGTTTTGCTTTTATTTTGCTCTTATAATGAAATCGAGTTATTTTTATTCTATATGGGATATATACTTGTATTATATTGCCTATCGCGATATCAAAATTCAAAATCACAATAGAACGCTAGTTCTTGCCCTTGTTAAGCTCAGCTGTTCTATGTGCATAGAAACACCTGGAGTTGCAGCTAGACTTTACAAAGCGTGTTAGTATGCGCACTTCTATGTATAAATAAAATCTAGATAATCTTGATATTCGTGTGTGCAACATTTCATGATTCATACCGAAATTAAAAAAAATCAAATTGATTAATTTAATTGCTTAAATAAAAACACATAATAAATTGTGAATATTTAAAACGAAAGTTACCTCTTTTTTAAAGTGCTATAACCTTCATTATATTGTTTAATGTTATACACGCGCAAACATATACTTTATTGTTATAGAAGATAGAGAAATAATAATGAAAAGAGCACATCTTGACCCTGTTCAAAACATCAAAAGATTGTAGAGCGTCATCAATCGGAATAAATATCAACTAAACGTTGATTTTATTTCATTCCTGATCATTATTGGCCAAATACCATTTGATGATTCATCATGAAAAGCAAACCACCCAGACATATCAGGCTATTGGTCCATATCAGCGTGGTACAGACTGTGCATTTTCTACCCTCTAAGGAGAGTCTTAATGCTTATATATGAAAGATGGAAAATATATTTTGAGGCCAAATTTGGATAAGTGCGCTTAAAATGTGCAAAAGAGGTGACAGATATAAAAAACATTGTTATTTCAATAAAAAATATTGGGTAAAAATGAGTGAAATCTGGAGAAGCTACTGGCTTATTGTCTAAAAGTGTTTGGTTTGTTGACTGTGGAGTCGACACCTGTAGCAACCTAAATCTCTCCGATTGAGGAAAATGTTTGGAGTAAGGAAAGAAGTCCCATTGTTCGATTTTAACAACGTACATCAATTAATGTGTTGCTGAAACAGGTATCCTTATTCAACTTTTAGAAACTTTCAAGCAGCATGCCTAGGTATCGTCACAACTCCACCATTAATGCCCAACATTTAGCTCGGATAAACTATGAAACCTTTATCGTTGGGAGCTAGCGTTGCCGAGAATGAAAGAGAAGAAATCTCAAATCTCAACCTTTTGGTGCTAACTTGTGAAATTCTTTGAAGGAAAATGTTTTTGAAGAATTTATGTTTCTTAGAAAATTTCCTTAACTATCTTCGGCGTTGAGCCTAATTTATTCTGATCTAGTATCTCTCTGACATGTTGTAATAAACAAGTAGCTTAACAAATGTTTGGAAGTAAATTAAAACAAGTCCAAGGCCTTGTGGTTTCTTCACGTTTTGCCCATTCTATTTTATTGTCACTTGTTAAGCTATATCAACCTGACGAATATAGAAGTAACCACAAAATTTGCACTTTTTCCGGAAATAAAAGTAAACAATCAGTTGATATTTAACCAATAGTGGGCCATCATCAAAATTCAGTTGCACGATCAGAAGTCCTTTCATTATAGCATCCAGAACGTCTTCTCTAAAACTAATTTAAAGCATATTTTAACGTGGTTATGTACATTTGGCCTCCAATACCTTGTTCTGGAATTCAAAAGAAACAGTAAAGACGGTGGGTCTTCTTGGTAGAACCTGCACTACGCTGACTCGGATTAACAGCCCGAAACGCGTACTTTTTTTTAGCTTTTACGTGATAATGGGTATATATTAGCCAATTTTCCTGGGATAATAATATATTCTGACGATATTTTTCCGATAGATGGCAATAGGTTATCAGCAATATTTAGTTCCATTATAAAATAACAGGTGACACCGCATTTATTTTTTTTATTATTTAAATCGAAATGTAATAAATTCTCGGAAATGCCGTTCATCGGATAAATTTAAGCTGAAAATACTGTATTTCAGTTTAATTTTAAAATATGCGGGGGCGTCTGTTCTGTTGTAGTGATCCAAACCCCCGCAATGATCACGATCATGGCTTCAGTTGACTGATCAGGAGGTGCCCGTTCACTCTATATACAACTCATCATGCAGTCGAGCATTTTCTATGATTTTAACGTTAATGATATTTGTTTACTAAGAAGAAAACGTAAATTTAATTTGAGATGAAAAATTCTTTATTTTAAAATATTGTTTTTAATCACGTATTGTTTTAAGTAAAAAAAGGATACTACTATAAATTATATATATATAATTGTAAAATCTTATATTAAAAATTTATTTTTATGAAAATTGTACAAAATAGTACACAAAACAGGTTGTACAAAAGCTATTGAGGCCAAGATAATAGAATTGTCTAAGAAACAGCCAACACACCTCGGGTGTTGAATAACCTTCGACTTTATGTAAGAAGTTTTCATCATCTAAAATGTACGTCACATTATAAGAAATAATTAGCCCAAATTTATGACAGTCACCAGGAATGTGCGCCATAGTTTTAAAAAAAATAGCTTTTGGTTAAGTTTTCATTCAGGTGCTCATTGTAAGACTCCGAATCCTTAGAAAGATTTAGAAAGCACATAGATTAATCTTATACTTAGTTTTCTAAAATTTTCCTTATGATAGCAGGATGTTGTTTTAAAGGAAACTGTCACATCGCCTCAGCACGTTCTCTAGTGATGTTATAGTGCGGTGTGCCAACGTCCGAGACACCAGCCAGGATTGGACATATTGATTTGCATCCATACGATACTTAGATAGACCAATTATCTCGGATCTACCTGAAATACAACTTTAATCCGTTTAAAACTTCAATTTCTTTAATCCATAAAATTTCTCTTAATCAAAGTTTGTGCTAAGACTATGATCTTGTAAAGTGACAACTTTCACAGAGTTTTAATACCCCCATCAAACTGTCTGTTAAATCTTGGGGGACAAATTAAATTTCATCGGTAAGGTAGAGGGAGAAAGTTCTTAAATGTTAATACTTGGCTTCGGGTCGTCGTATTGAGGGAGATACAACTTGTATTAGCACAAGAGAATCAATAAATTAGTTTGGAAATAAATCTTCTTAAATGTGTCTTAATCTCCCTGTTAAATATTCAATCTACTTCAAATAAGGCTCTGCGTGTCTGGATGTTGTTAGAAATAAATTCAACGGATATATTCTGGATTTAAATATATATATAATATGATCCCTACTCATTTTTATTTTCTAATATTTATCAATCTTTTCATTTATTTAATCAAATGGTTATTTAATTGTATACTCTTTTAATTATTATTAAATATAACCATTGTACATATATTTTATATATAGTGAAATTTTCATCAGATAGTTTCTTACTTTGATCTTGTATAGCATGAGTGGATCACATGCCCACGTGATTTTGTTTAAATCAAAAGCCTTGATAAAGAGAGGCGTGTTGCCCCTAGAAATATTGGCCGTTTAATAAATTCAGATCCAATATATGCTTTATATTTATTTATAGATATTATTATGGATTGCTCAATCTTTAAAATATATATATATATATTAAAATATATAATGAGAAAAATGATAGAAATATGAACTTCAAAAGCGTTATTATTATAGATAAGATTTTTAAACTTGTTCTTTTAATTTTTTTCATGTCAGGTTCGTTAACTCAGTTGTTTATTGTTTTCTTGACAAGTATATGACGCCCTAAAAGCCGATATATAAGCTTGGTTCCTTTGCTGTGATACATTTTAAATTTATTATTAAGTTGTTAACGTGATAATCCTGTTAAAGGACTGACAATTCCGAAAGCTTGAAAATAAAAAGTTGCACAATAAACTTAACCTTGGAAGCTTCATTTATTTTATAATCCATTTTAAATATTTATTTCTATTAGGAGGATTCACACCTCAGAAATAAAAATATATAATTTATCTTCTAATTCTTTCTCCTTGTACATATACACCCAATTTGTTATGTGTAAAGAAATGTATTGACGCAAATATCCCTGAGTTTTGGGATATCGCGTTATAGGATGTTAATAAAGTTAAAGTTAATGATATATTTTACTCTTAAACTGTTTCTTCTTAATTTTCAAATTACATATATTTATTATATTATAAAGGACTGCGGCGTATGATTATAAAACAACACTTGAAGTTTCACCGCATAAGTTTCTTTTCTGTGAAAAATCAATATGTATTTCAAAGAGAAATATTTACTATTTCTAACTCTTCATATTTTCACCCTTTCATACTTCATCCAAAAAAGTTAGAAATAGTAAATATTTCTCTTTGAAATACATATTGATTTTTCACAGAAAAGAAACTTATGCGGTGAAACTTTAAGTGTTGTTTTATATATTTATTATATTGATCCATACGCATTATACGCCTGATTTATTCAAAATATGCTTTCTATCAATTACAATATTGACACAATTTGAAAAAGAAAGAATAACATTTCAAGCAAAACAACCATTTTAGATTACATGTTTTATAGGTAATTGTCCGAGAATGAACTCCCATGATTGAAAGAGAGAAGCTTACTTTAATATATTATAATCTATTTGATTTAAATAAAAGAGAGAGAAACATTATTTTGAAAGTGATCCATAACCACAATATAAAAATTTGGCAATTTCAGAGACCATCGAAAAATAATATATCTCCACACGTTATATGTCTATTTCATAGGTGCCATCTAGATGACCGCTCATATCTTGTAAAAAATGTGAATTAAAATTTCGGCTTTACAATTATCAACATTCAGGCCCATTATTTGAAATTGAAATGTAAATGGTTATATATTCATCTTCCGTGTAAAGCGCCCCTTATTTGCTAAATTAAAATTAATTATATATATTGTTATAAAGCTCACGTTGTTTGTATAGATATTGATTTATATGATTGAAAGGTCCGAGATCTGATTGACACAGACCAATCGCATCCTTTTTCCTGTAATATCTAATCATTTACTTTCTTTTTAAAAATATAGAAATAGGTCACACTTTGAGATCTTAGCCAAAAGGCCGTAGAAATAGGTCATTATCAACAATTGCTCAAAGCGGTGAATAAAGTTGCTATATTCTCAGGCAACGCCACGCTGCTTCAGGCTACAAGACAGCCACCATCATTGTAGTTCTTAATATCTAAATTGAAGCTATTTTAGAGCGAAATATTCTTTTTACGAAATAAAACAATCCCCTTCTGTTCTTTCTGCGATGGAAGACATATTGGGAAAGCCTAGTTTACTAGTGTGGCGAACTATCCCAGAGGTTTCATTAGTTTAATCTACCAGACTACTATCAATAAATTTTTCATCGCAAAAAGGACAGTAGAAAATTTCTTTAATTTAATATAAAGAAAATTTCGTGCTAAAACAGTTTCAATTTTCATATACATATGGCATGCTATATCCGTTTATAGTTCTTGATGGCTAAATGATGTATTGAGCTCCAAGCTTTTCCTTAATGAAATCATTCAATAAGAAAAATATATTAACATCTCTAGAGGTTACATTTCTATATTCTATTGTAAACCTTGTGTGTGAGTGAATATTGAATATATACGACTTTAAGTACAAGTATCGTACAAAACTTGTATAAAGCTCTTTTTATTAAAAAAAGAGACTCTTTTTTTATCCTAATAATAAGACTAAAATAAAATGTATTATGAGATAGCTCTCTCTTAAAAGATGAGCTTACGTATTCTCCTCCACTGTATGATGGTGA
>CP092886.1:29743841-29804701 GCA_030710605.1 Cordylochernes scorpioides | reverse complement strand
TCCCCAACCTAAAATTTTACGTGAAATGAAATAAATATATTTATTTTTAAAATAGAAAACATATATATTAATAATCATTTGTGATTTTTATCTTCAAAAGCAAACTTCCTATATATATGTGAAGCATTTTTCATTTTATTTAGATTAGATAACTATATATAATTGTACATAAACCTGATAAATATCATATTTTAAAAATGTCTATATATTACAATCTAAGCTTAGAGCTTGCTCTCAATGTATTTAAAACTATCATAAAATGATAGATGTGTGTTGCAACTCGGAGAAATAAATACATATAAATATGTTTGCCTATTTGTTTTTTATTTAAAAAAAATTCCGTCAAACAATGTTAAGATGTCTAGTTCGCAGAAAGTGGCATGAAATACTGTGTGGCAAGCGGAATGATGGTAAACAGCGTGGTCACAAAGCCTCTAGAAGTCTCTTAACAGGCTAAACTGATTCTTAAAGTTATCAATTTGATTAATTAAAAAAAAACCAGAACGATCAGACATAACATTGTTATTAAAAATTAAAAGTTTTCGGCCAAAAAAGCCCTTCTACGGGAGAAAATATTTTACATCATTAAAACGCCAATAAAATAAGATTTAAAATAAATAAAGTTCTTTTGTTGTTTACATTTGTTTCAATGCATAATCAACGCGGGCTTCTGTTGCGCGTGCTTTCGAGTTTGCTATTCCAAGGCGATATCTTCACTTGGGGGTTATGGGGTGGGTTCAGGGAATATTAAGTTATAAATTCCGGAATGTCTATTCTTCTGTTAATGCTATTGTGCTTTCTGGATATGATGGGTTCTATGATAAGTCTCTGTAGTCTATTGGGGATGTTGGAGTAATGGGTCTTTGGTTCTGATAGGGAAAAGGAATGGCCTGTTTCTCTTATATGTTGGTATACTAAAGATCTACTGTCTTGTTTGTCGATATTTCGTTTATGTTCTGATACTCTTATATTTAAATATTGGCGAAACTGGGGAAACATTTAAATATAAGAGTGTATCAGAACATAATTATTTATTTTATCAAAGATATAACATCGGTTAAGCTAAAAAAATATGTGCCTAATGCTTTCATTTTCTAACTAAAAGTGGAGTAATTGTGCGGGTGAGAATTTTGAAGGTGAAATGGCCAATATATTTCTTTGTTGGGTCTTTTAGCTTTGTATCAATTATTGAATGACTAGAATTTTTATATACACCCTTTGTACTTGCATGTTCAAATTATTTTTATCAAATTAACAAAACACGAGTAAATAGAATAAGTAGGTCTTCTTCTGATGTGTGGGCCCTCTCAATCGATTCAAATAATCTCAAACACATTTTTAAATCAGCGGCAGATAATAAAGATTCTTCTAATTCACCAAAACTTGTTGAGCTTTTTGCATTTTCTCTATTGGTTTGTTGCGCTTTCACTATCCAGCATATTATCGAACCTTTCTTAAAATTTATTCTAGTCAAAAAAAAAATCCTTTTTCAAATTAAATATTTGTTAAATCAAGGGGTGTGTCGAATGCAGCAATCTAAAAACATTGCTTCCTTTGATTTCAGTTTCTTTTTCACACTCAGTATTTCATCATTTACCTGACTTTAAGACCAAAAAAAATGCCAGGGAAGCATTCAGCTTGAACTAGTCTCTTTGCTTCCTTAATCTCCATTTTGCGAAAAGTCATATGTATTATCATTTTGTAATAGACTACTTTGTGAATGAATCTGGTTAGCCACACAATCATTCTCATATTCTTTAGGAACGAGGGGGAAATAACATGCAACGAGGGAAATAATATGCACCAACAATCAGCATCTTCAATTTATGCTACATTTATATAAGAGACTATTCAGAGAGACAGTGTATATCCTCAGCAATGTTCAGTTCCATGATCAGTATTTGCATTTTAAATCATTTTACCACCCAGATCCTCTTCTTTGCTTTATCATTTCTCTATGAGCTCCAGGCTTCAAGATAAAGTCTTCAACCAGGAACTTTGCCGTTTAGATTGCTCTTCCATCTGGGATAGCTTTCGCTATGGCATACCTTGTCATATAATCAGTGTACACAATGATTCAACAGTTTTCATCTTTAGAAACTGGAAATCTTCCAAGGAGATCAACCCCGACCTTATAGAATGGCTTTTCTACAGGTGGTATGGATACAGGTTGTCCAGCCGGACATCAAGGTACGTCTAGGTAATTTCTTCCTCTGTTGACACTCCCGACAATGGTTCACATATTGGCGAACAGTTCTATAAAGGCCAGGCCAATAGAATCATTTCTTTGCTTTGTCATACGGTTAAGCAAATTTCAAATGCCCAGTTGTAGGAGCGTCATGTAAATCTGCCATAACTTCCGACCTTAAGTGCTTAGGAATCATCATAAGCCAGGGTCTTCCAGTTGTGTTATAGTTTTCATGTATAAGATGCCGTTGATAATGCTGTATTTATTTCTGGTGTAAGCCGAGTTTAAACTATCAAATATTTTTAGCTAAATCCAGGTTTTCAGTCTGCTCTATATTGTTACATCATGATTAATGGCGTATTTCTTATATTATTTTTAATATATTTGAAATTTAAATTATATATTTATTTATTTTTATATAAAATATTCTATGATATTTATTTAAAACACAGATTATTTAGATTGTCATCATTTGTATTTAGGTACACGTGTGACTTCACTGCTCTCTTTGATGTGAGAAAAGAAATAGAGGATTCTGGTGGCTACTTAAAGAAGACTTATCTCGTTATTCCCTTTTATAAATTTGTAGGATGGTTGAAACACGCTCTGGTAAGATGCAAGACCCAGCACAGGAGAGAATCCAGGCTGAAGAGTCTGCCAAGCCGCAACCTGGTGCAACAATTGGTAGAGATGCTAGTTCCGACCCAGTTGTCCTGAATCCCAACATCGACATCCCCAAGTATGATGGAACGGAAGACCCTCGCCCATGGATTGAATCTCTTGAAGAAATTGGCTTCTTGTACCATTGGGCAGACTACATTATCTCTCGTTATGCCGCCATGAACATGACGGGAAGCGCTAAAACCTGGTTGAATTTACACAAAGCTAGTTTCACGAGCTGGGAAAATATTAAAATCCGCCTCATTCAGGATTTTTCTTCGGACGCGAATAAAGAAGAACTTAGAATGAAGCTCAACAGAATGCAACACTGGAATGAACCAGCAATCAGGTTCGCGGAAGACATTCTAGTGTTGTGCAACAAGGTTGACCCCGCAATGGAAGAAGAAACAAAAATTGAGCATGTTATTGGAGGACTGAAAAAAGAGTACTCATTCGCGCTCTACCTGAACCCTCCTAAAACGACCAATGACCTTCTTGTCGTGTGCAAGAAAATGGATTCTTTTGAAAAGAAGTATCGGGAACGTGTGGAGAAATCCAGAAACCTATATAACGGTCCACGCTATTCTAGACCCCAACAACAATCGAGGTACGTGCCGACGACTGCCGCACGAAACTACCAGACCACTTCCAGGCCCCAAGCCCCTGTTTCCAATAATTACAAGAACGACTCCCCTCCTACCCCCAGACAGTATCGAAACAACTTTCCCCAGCCCTCTACCCCTAGACGTCCTTATAATCCTAACTTTGTGCCGAAACCAAACCTTCAGAGAAACACTTACAATAAAAGCCAAGAAGTGAGCAAAAATAGGACGGAAGATGGAAGACCAATCTGCTTTAAATGTAACAAGCCAGGGCACGTGGCCCGTTATTGTAGGGTCAAGTTTATAAGAATCCTAGAAGAGGATCCAGCAGATACCCAAGAGAAGGTCGAAGAAAAATGCCAAATGAATGAAATATCAGAGAAATCAGGACCTCGGCTTTATGCTGATGTATGTCATAGCACACAGACAAATATTCCTACCCGGAATAGATATTCCGTGTTGGAAGATTTAAACTAAGCGTCGCGCCTGAATCTGTCAATCAAAGCAAGTCGACCATAAACGGAATCAAGAAGTTGGACCCTAAATACAAATTAAAAATTAATGTGGACAAGATAGGGACTTTTGAAGCTTTGGTTGATACAGGTGCTGACCTCTCAGTGGTCGACCTCAGAACGGCCCTCGATACAGGCCATGGTATAAGTAAACTCGCAAAAATTTGTGCAGGACCCGATGGAAAAAAATTGGACATGGTAGGAAGTATATTTTTAAATATAAAAATTGATGACGAAACATTATCACACAACTTTGTGATATTGAAAACGCATTTACGGACATTAATTCTTGGGAGAGATTTCCTTAAGAAAATGAACGCAAAAATAGATTGTAAGCAAGAAACTATAAAATATGATTTGACGAATAATCATGACGAAATCAATTTTGAAATGTTGAAAATAAAGAGTGCCAAGGATTCCATTGTACCGGAATGTTCCATGAAATTGATCAAGGCATTGGTAGAAACAGAGGATGGAGAATATATTATCGAGGAGAGCAGCAAAATGTTTCAAACAAATGGACTTCGTCTAGCAAGAAGCTTGATCAATGTTATAAATAGGGAAACACACATCTGGATAACTAATCCGTATCCTCGACCGTTAAAAATAATGAAAAACCAAACATTGGCTTTTGGAAGTAGTCCAGCGAAAATAAATGTGAGTCGAGAAAGAGAGGAAGAAAAGAACGAAGAACCTAGATTCCAAATAAACGAAAATCTTTCACCAAAGGAACAGAAGGAGTTAAAACAAGTTTTAGAAAGGTATGGAGATCTTTTTTCATCGAGATTAGGGAGAACCAATTTGGCAAAACATCGGATAGACACAGAAGACGCGAAGCCAATTAAACACAAGCCTTACCGGGTAAGTGCTAAAGAACGAGATATTATAAAAGAGCAAATTGACGAGATGCTTACAGAAGGCATAATTAGGCCATCTTCTAGCCCCTGGTCTTTTCCAGTAATATTGGTCAAGAAGCGAGATGGTAAATACAGATTTTGTGTGGACTACAGAAAACTGAATAATGTGACAGTAAAAGATGTCTATCCGATCCCTAGAATAGACGAAGTTATGGATACTCTCCAAGGATCTACACACTTCTCAGCAATAGACCTCAGATCTGGATATTGGCAAGTTGAAGTCGAAGAAAGAGACAAAGAGAAAACAGCTTTCACTACAGCGCATGGATTATATGAATTCAACGTGATGCCTTTTGGACTTTGTAACGCGCCTGCTACCTTTGAGAGAAATATGGAGAATATGCTTGGAAATCTGAGATGGCAAATTTGTTTGTGTTATCTGGATGATGTTATCATATATAGCCCGGATTTTCCAACGCACCTCAAAAGACTTGAAGCTGTTTTTAGATGTTTTCGTGAATCTAATTTAAGGTTAAACGACAAAAAATGCCGATTTGCTTTTGAAGAATTGGAGATTCTCGGCTATATAACGAGCAAACATGGTATAAAACCCGCGGAACATAACATCAAAGCTGTCAGAAATTTTCCTCGGCCCAAAAAGGTCAAAGAAGTACAATCCTTTTTGGGAATGTGTTCATATTATAGAAAATTTATCAAAGACTTTTCAAAAATTGCTGACCCTTTGACCAACCTTATAAAAAAAAGTGTATCATTTACCTGGACAGAAAGACAAGAGGAAGCGTTTCAAACCCTAAAAACAGCACTATTAAGTCCACCAATTTTAGGTCACTTCAATCCAAATGCACCTACTTATGTTCATACTGATGCGTCCAACATCGGCATAGGTGCAACACTTGTCCAAGACATCGGTGGTGAAGAGAAGGTGATCTCATATTTGAGTCGTACCCTAAGTAAAGCGGAGCAAAATTATTCAACCACTGAAAAAGAATGTCTGGCCGTTGTCTGGTCAATGTCAAAATTACGACCCTACCTTTATGGAAGACACTTTAAAATAGTAACAGACCATCACGCCTTATGCTGGCTCAAAAACTTGAAGGATCCAACAGGTCGATTGGCAAGATGGGCATTGAAAATTCAAGAATATGACTTCGATATAATACATAAATCGGGAAAGAAGCATCTGGACGCCGATGGCTTATCTAGGGGGCCCTTACCAGAAACTGATTGGGATGAGGATTTTGAAAGGCTATTTTTAAATCAAATAACAGACGAAGAGGATAAATTTATCAAAAGTGTTAAGAAAAACCTTAATGGAAGCAGGCGATCAATTGCGCAAAACTTTAAAGAAGAAGATGGATGCCTCTTTAAGAAAAACCCGAACCCTGAAGGCAGGGCGTGGTTGCTTGTGGTTCCAGAGAATAAAAAGAGAGAAATTATGAAAGAATATCACAATCATATGTCGAATGGCCATCTGGGCGTCGCCAGAACCATGTACCGAATAAAGAGTAAATACTTTTGGCCATCCATGCTAAAGGATGTCTCAGAATTCGTTAAGACGTGTCACCTTTGCCAAAGTAGGAAAGGCTCAAACCAATTACCTTCTGGACTACTACAGCCCATCCCCCCAGCCAACTTTCCTTTCGAAAGAATTGGAATTGACTTTGTTGGTCCACTACCATCTACGAAAAACAGGAAAAAATGGATAATCGTGCTGACGGACTACAACACTAGATATGCAGAAACAAGAGCAGTCTCGGAAGCAACAGTGAAAGAAGTTTCTAAATTTCTAGTAGAGGATATTTTTCTTCGGCACGGAGCCCCACAATATCTTATTAGTGACAGAGGCTCTCAATTTACCAGTAATTTAATGAAAGAGGTGATGAAAACGTGCAAGATTAAACATTGCTTCACAACGAGCTATCATCCCCAGACTAATGGATTGACAGAGCGGTTAAATAGAACATTGATCAATATGCTCAGTATGTATGTGAACACTGATCAGAAAAATTGGGACGAAATACTCCCATTCATCACTCACGCTTACAATACCACAATTCAGGAAACCACAGGATATTCTCCCTTTTTCCTGATGTTTGGAAGAGAACCCACGTCTCTTTTGGACGACAGGAATATCTCGGTGGACATTGACAAAGATGATTATGATGAATACATAAAACATCACTTAGACAAAATAAACAGAACAAGAAATTTAGTTATTAACAACACAATAAAGACTCAAGAAAGAATGAAAAAGAACTATGACAAGAAACACATGGAAAGAAGCTACGAACCATGAGAATTAGTAACAGTTTGGACACCAATTAGGGAAATAGGAAAGTGTGAGAAACTACTGAGAAAATATTTTGGCCCATATAGAATATTAAAGAAGCTGTCTAACGTAAATTACTTAATTGAGCCAAAAGATAATCCTGGCCAAGACCCATTGATTGTCCATGTCTCAAGACTCAAACCCTATTTTGAGAGAATTGATGAGGTAACTCACGAGGACGTGACGACCTCTGGAGAGGGGGAAGTGTTACATCATGATTAATGGCGTATTTCTTATATTATTTTTAATATATTTGAAATTTAAATTATATATTTATTTATTTTTATATAAAATATTCTATGATATTTATTTAAAACACAGATTATTTAGATTGTCATCATTTGTATTTAGGTACACGTGTGACTTCACTGCTCTCTTTGATGTGAGAAAAGAAATAGAGGATTCTGGTGGCTACTTAAAGAAGACTTATCTCGTTATTCCCTTTTATAAATTTGTAGGATGGTTGAAACACGCTCTGGTAAGATGCAAGACCCAGCACAGGAGAGAATCCAGGCTGAAGAGTCTGCCAAGCCGCAACCTGGTGCAACAATATTGACATTGGTTAAAGACATCACGCTACTTGGTTGGTCGTTCTCAAGCAGGCTCCTTAACAGACAATCAGCATCCTTATGTTTGCATCCGCTCTTGTAGATAACAGACACGTCGAATTTTTGCAACTTCAGCGCCCATATTGCCAAACGGCCAGAAGGATCTTTCTGCCCTACCAACCAACATAGAGAATGATGGTCAGTGACAACTGTTAATGGTCGCCCAAACAAATATGGACGGTATTGCTAACAGCCTAGACTACAGCAAGGCATTATTTTTCTGTTGTAGAATAGTTACTTTTAGCCTTTGTCAAGTTTTTAGATGCATAGGCTATAGGCCTCTCCTTTCCACCTTGTATTTGTAGGAGAACAGTTCCAATACCATGCACGCTTGCATCCGTGTGTAGATAGGTATCAGTGGATTCATCAAAGTGTTCTAAGACAGGCTCTGAATTTAGTGCTATTTTAAGGATTTGTAGGAGAACAGCTCCAATACCATGCACGCTTGCATCCGTGTGTAGATGGGTATCAGTGGATTCATCAAAGTGTCCTAAGACAGGCTCTAAATTTAGTGCTGTTTTAAGGACTTCAAACACTTTCTCTTGAGGTCATTCCAATAGAATTGATTCTCAGTCTTCAGTAGTCATGCAAAAATTTATCTTTGTTGGCAAAGTTCTCATAAATCTTCGGTAATAGGAACATAATCAAAGAAAGCTCCTAAGTTCCGAGATATTCTTGGCCTAGGAAATTTAGAGACGGCTTAACTTTATCTGTATTTGGATGAATTTCATTGACGTCAACAAGGTTTCCTAGAATCTTTATCCTCATAGATCCAAAAAGACACTTTTTGTGGTTTTCAAACTTAGTTCAGCTTTCTGTATGCACCATGTGGTATTTTGCATAACAATAGTTATGTTTAGATAAATTGTCGTGATATGCAAATAAGGTTTTGCATAGTGTTTGTTTGTGTTACTATGTTAATTATTTTTATGTATATATATATATATATATATATCATTAATTTGTAAATAGTTCGTTCAGTCATATTAGTGTTTATGAGGCAATAAAGGTTTTATCTCTCACTTAATGGATCTCGGTGACCTGGAGTAGTTGTAAGAACATAGAGACACAACATTGGCGACGAGGTAAAGTGAGTGAACAATGATGAACATTGAGCAATTCAATCCAAACAACGGAAATGAACTCTCGAGTTATTGCCTGGTCCTATTGCCTGTTCCTATTGCCTGGTCTTGGCTTGTGATGCATCACCCTTTGGAGTAGGAGCAGTGCTTTCGCACGTGGAGGAAGGAATGGAGAGACCCATTGCGTTTGCTTCGAGAACTATGTCTCAGACGGAAAGAAGGTATGCACAAATAGATAAGGAAGCCCTGGCTATAATATTTGGCATCTCAAAATTCTACAAATATTTGTATGGACGTGACTTTAAGATAATCACTGACCATAAGCCTCTACTGGGAATCTTTAATCCGAATAAACCTATCCCTCAAATGCTTTCCCGAGGATGATGAGGTGGAGTCTTACATTGGCATCGTACTCCTATCAGATTGAACATAGACCTGGGAGAATGAACGCAAATGCGGATGCGTTGAGTAGAGCACCCCACGAAAAAACAAGTAAAGAAACACCGGAACCAGTTGACGTTTTTCTTATGGAAACTAATGAAGAGTCACCATTAGAGGCGAAGGAAGTGGCAAAATTAACGCAGGAAGACTCAGTTCTGGGGATAATTGTGGAATGGACTCGAATAGGATGGCCAGCTCACTGTCCAGCAGAAAAATTTAGGCCATACTTCAATAGGAGAAATGAATTATCCCTACATAGAGAGTGTCTCCTGTGGGGAAATAGGGTAGTAATACCGCTCGTTCTACAGAGGAGAACAATAGAACAGCTTCATGAAACTCACCCTGGAATTGTACAAATGAAGGCAATTGCAAGGAGCCATGTGTGGTGGCCAGGAATGGATAAGGCTATAGAGAATAGGGTCGAAAGATGCGAAAATTGCCAACTGGTGCGAAATAATCCTAAACCGAGCCCAGTTCACCCTTGGACGGCACAGTTAAACCATGGTCACGCATTCATATAGACTATGCAGGTCCATTCCATGGGAGAACGTTTCTAATAGTCGTTGATTCAATGTCTAAGTGGCCGGAGGCCATCATCATGGATCACTGCACGGCAGTGTTGGGCATTAAAAAATTATTTTTCAATTAAATTGAAGTGCAATTAACAATTAATTAATTGTTAATTAGAAAAGTGCAATTAACAATTAATTAATTGTTAATTGTGAAAATTACAATTAACAATTAATCAATTGTTAATCTTTAATAAATCATTTTAATTAATATTTGCCCAACACTGCCTGAGATAAAAAAGTGTTTTTATTAAATACAACACACCTTTACCATCGTCAGCTGCAGTTGAACGCCTTTTTTCTTTTGCGACAATGACAAATCTGCCAAAGAGTCACAAATTGTCGGACAGCATGTTCGAGAATAGAGTGGTACTGAAATGCAGTGTTGGGCATTAAAAAATTATTTTTCAATTAAATTGAAGTGCAATTAACAATTAATTAATTGTTAATTGTAAAAATACAATTAACAATTGATTAATTGTTAATTGTGAAAATTACAATTAACAATTAATCAATTGTTAATCTTTAATAAATCAATTTAATTAATATTTGCCCAACACTGCTGCACGGCAACAGCTACAGTGCGAGTATTAAGAAATCTGTTCACTGTTCATGGTTTGCCCGACCAGGTTGTTTCGGATAATGGTCGCATGTTTGTGGGTCATGAGTTCCAGGAATTTTTGATGATGAATGGAATAAGGCATATAACATCGGCTCCCTACCACCCACAGACAAACGGACAGGCAGAAAGAGTGGTACAAACACTCAAACAGCTAATAAGAAAGAATGGATGGGAGAACATATCGGTTACGCTGCCACGCGCTCTGTTTGCAATGCGGACTACACCTCATGGAACAACTGGACTAACACCAGCTGAGCTACTAATGGGTCGCAGACTGACCACAAGAATGAACCGGTTGCACCCTAAAGAAAGTGAAGATAGCGAAAATGGAAAAGAACACTTCCAAAATAGGTTCAAGTCCCAAGAGAATGTGTATGCACGTAAATATAATGGAAAGGGAAAGTGGGAACCGGGGAAGATAAAGACAGTACTTGGACCCAGGAACTATGAGGTAATTATGGAAAACGGAGTGACAGCAAAAAGACACCAGGACCAATTGATGAGAAGTTTCAAGGAAGAAGTATCGGAGGATGTGGAGAAGAAGGAGGAGTGTAACACCGAAAGAAGGGGTGAACAAATGAATGACCCAAACGAATCACAGGAAAGGCTGGAGGAAACACCTGGGCCAAGTAGACCAATAAGAAACCGGAGACTTCCCGAATACTTAGAAGATTGTGTAACAAATTGGGGGTGAGAAGATGTGGTATTTTGCATAACAATAGTTATGTTTAGATAAATTGTCGTGATATGAAAATAAGGTTTTGCATAGTGTTTGTTTGTGTTACTATGTTAATTATTTTTATGTATATATATATATATCATTAATTTGTAAATAGTTTGTTCAGTCATATTAGTGTTTATGAGGCAATAAAGGTTTTATCTCTCACTTAATGGATCTCGGTGACCTAGAGTAGTTGTAAGAACATAGAGACACAACACACCATAATACAAATTGTAGATGACATAGGTTTCTCAAAGGTAGATGTGTAAACCACAATGTCGTCCAGGTAGCAAAGGTACATGTTCCATTTAAGATTGCCCATATCACTTTCAAACGTTGCAGGAGAATTGCAGAGTCCGAAAGGCATCACTCTGAATTCATACAGGCCATCTGGAGTGATGAAGGCAGTTTTCTCCCTGTCTTTTCCCCACTTCAATCTACCAATACCTGGACCGAAGATCCATCGTGGAGAAGTAACTAGAACCGGCTAAATAGCCACATCAATGCATGAAGTGGGGAAACATTTTTTTTTATCTCATTTAATTGATGGTAAACTATGTAGAATCTCCAGGTCACATCTTTCTTTCGAACTAGAATAACTGGAGATGACCAAAAGGACTTTCAGATGTTATTCTCAATCATCTTGTTCACTTCATCTTGATTTAGGCATTGTCACTTAGTGCTACTCTATAGGGCCACTGTTTAATAGGAGAGCGGTCTCCTGTGTTTATCTTGTGCTTCACAGCATTGGTGGGCTTAATAGGAGTACTCCCAAAGTCAAATATGTTAATGAATTCGTCAAGGCATGACCCAAGCTGTAACCTATGAATTTCAGTCAGTCCTGGATCCAGAGTAAGGATTATCTTATGTATTGGAATTTTTCCAATTTATACGTTTTCCCTTTCATTAATTATTTAAAACAATTTGAAATATTTGCTATAACGGAAACTTAGTGCCAATTTGATCTAAAACTCGAGATCGAGAATTTCCAGGTTTACCAATCACTTGCCAGAAAAATCTCGGGGCAGGGAAGAAGCTCTGAAGACATCATTGTGGGAATTTATATCAAAAATAAACACATACTGGACAATGTTGAAGAGAAAACTAATTGGATTTCGGTTACTTAAAATGAACCCAAGCATAGATTCATTGCTGACTTGTATAACCTTCACGTATCTACCTCCTAACGAACTCCAACTAGAGAATATATATATCACGATCAAGATACACAATGGACTGGAGATAATTTATATGGTGAACTAAACATTCGCATCAACCACCTTGGAGACTTTCTTAACCTGCTGGATATCTCAACTTTATTGTCGCGAGATCTTTCCTCAAGAGATATAATAACATCTACCCATGATAATATTCTAGTTCCCCAGCAACCACTTTTTTGCTTCTCTCTTCCTTGACACGTTGTAAATAGCATTATTGTAACTATTGTATATACCCTCTTCTACTTGGAGAAGTTGTATAAGACCAAAGGGTCATAACAGGTACTTTTGTTGTTGTTAATACTGCTATTCTTGTATGTACCCTACATTTCTGTGCTTGGAGAATCCGTGTAAGACTGAATTGTCTTAATAAAGCTTTTTGTTGTTGTTGTTGTTGAGTAAGGATTATCTTCGGTGACCATTCACATGACTTTAGCTGTGTTTCTGCAGATGCAGAATGCAGATATTGCATTCTCACAACTTTCCATGGTGCACAATTTCCTTCCTGATGGAATCAGTTGCAGCTAAGATGCTCCATTCGGCACCCAAATGCTTCCTTGGCCGTGTCAAAATGTAACCAGAAAGTTTGCTATAAGTACTTCCTTTCTTAATAACAAGTCCTTAGAAGCTGAGACTAAAACATCTGACTCTACCTATTTCTTCGTTTATCAGTTGATTTATTTATTGATTTGGGCGGGATGACAAAGTTATTGGAAGCAATGTGTTTCTTTGCAATGAAGCAATCTTTGTTTTTCTCCTCTTGAGATTCCAGTGCAGAAGTTACTCTGAGATGGAGTTCATTTCTGCCATAATCAATGACAGCCTCAGTGGCCTTGAAGAAGTCCCATCCAAATATGATGTCATGGCTGCCTTCCAGCATAACAATGAATTCAAAGGAAATGCCCAGACCATTAACTTCTATGTTCAGGACACATTTCCCCAGGACCTCTATTAAATTCTTGCTAGCAGCTTTAAGAATGGGACCTGGTTCCCTGAAGTGAGGTATCTTTAGTTCAAGTCGAAAGTTTTCAGATGACAGAATAGTCTGCTCCTGAATCCACTAATGCTTTGTCATTCGTCCATTAATTTGAACCATAACAAAATTTTATTTTAATTCAGCGGCGATATACCTTGGAGGATTTTCCTCAATGGTGACCTCACCTCTGTTAGAAGCTGCCGCACTTAGTTTTTCTCATTCTGAGGATTGGGAGAATGGCTGAAACGCAAGGCTGGAGAATGGGATTGTCTTCAAGCTGACAACCTTGCACGGCTTGGATGTGGTGAAGAGCTCAGGTAGAAGTATGAGGTTTGAGGCGTTACATAGTCGTCTTCGGCATCATATCTCAGGGATCGACTTGAAAATCCATGATTTCTTCCTTTTCCATCAATCCTTTACCCGGCTTCAATTAACAACATGTCCAGGTTGTTCCCAGTGGAAGAAAATGGGTATGTTCTTGTAGGCTCTCCATTGCTCTGTTTTCCTCTGTTGGGCTGGTCGGTCGAGATTATAAGGCATGCGTGGTTGTTGTACAAGGTTAATTTGTGGTCTTATAGGTTGGAGGAACAGTTAACTTCTCTTGGTCTGTTCCATGGCGTTCACCTTTTGGATCGACTACTTCTACTGACTAGGAAGACTTTTTGAATTTCTTCTCTATCGATGCGGTGAATTAAGCTGGCCAAGTCATTGAAGTTGTCAACACATGAAATGGCCATCACATTCAACAACCTGGCAAATTTCGTACGGCTGATCCTGCGCTGCTTGATGGTTGCCAGATGATGGCAAAACTTCAGGATCTCATCTACTATCTGTGTCTTTTGCCACCAATACCTGGTATGTGTCCTCATAAATGCCCTTAATAATCTGAGCAACTATCTCACCTTACTTTATGGGTCTGGAATATATGCCTAAGGTTTTGTAAAATCTTATTGGAGACATGTAGAGTATTCTACTTTTTAAGAATGCTAATCTTAGGACATAGTGCAATAGATATTTGACAAAAGGTTGATATTCATTCATTAAAGAAAACACTTCTACCCTCAAAATTGAACATAATAATGGATTTTCTCGATCATTTTGTACCTATGACGGGTTCAAATAGAATAACACTAAACCGCTTCAAATCTGTTGAAAGATTTTTTCTGAAAAAATTGAAAAAATACGCCTGTATCTTGTGTTGACCCATTAAAATTGATATTTGACTTTTTAGATTGTATTGTCAAGTATTGTATGTCATTTATATTGGCGTAATTAATACAGTATCATATGTTTGTGTGAAATAATTGCTTGATTCAGAATTTTTTTACACATATATAATATAATTTATTCAACACGGTTATAACACATTGAGGAATATATCAGTAAATATCAGTATATAGGACATGCATTACACAATAATATTTGAAACTTTGGTTCCAATATCAATAGAATATGTTATATATATAGGGGGGGATATTATATATATATCATAAATCACTATATACAAACTTGGGAGACTATCTGCATAGCACTTTGAAAATGCTTGCAAAGGTTGAAGGCAGGTTGGACAAAGACAAAAAGCATCATTTTAAAAATTTTTTAAATATTTTTTTATATCAAACATTGAATAATGAATGCAAATTCTAATAGTTCACATAACAACATCTTCATAAGATTTTTTTCTGTTAAAATATATATATAAGCACACAAACTCCTTTATATAAGATTATTATGACAACACTTCAAAACACTATAGGTTTTAAAGCGGGAATACATAGGATTTTGGGTTATATATTTATACCATATGGGGGGGATAAAGTTTTTTCTCAAAACATCTTCATTTTACAAATTTTTATATACAAACTTATAACATGTGATGGGCTATAATGGCACAGCAATTCAATAATGCAGGTAGATTTAAAAGAGTTGGGTTTAACACAACAAAAATCCTTTATCAAAACTGTCAAAATTGAGTAATTCACATTCGTAAACAAAAAATCCCTATTAATATTTCAAGATTTTCTAGGGGACAAGGCTATTTTTCGAATTAAACAATGTTGCAAAAATATCTTCTTTTTGATATGATCAAAGAAATATTTTATAAAAAATTATCAGTTACGTAAAAAATATTTCTAATGTTCATAGGAGAGTAAAATGAGAAATGGGCTACTAATAAAAATTATAAAAGACTAGATTAAAATGAATGAAAAAAATGCAATATGCAACATTCAGGGAATTCCAGATAAACCCCCAGTTCCCCCAGTATTCAAATCCAATAATTAATGTATGATATATGACGTTTGAAAGGTTTGTAATATAGCCTATTTTATTTATGACCATACATGCCATTGACATTATTTTAATACAAATTAGTTTTGAGAGAAACAAAAAATGGGAAATTAAGGTTGAAATTTGTTAATAAAATAAGGGTGTGTTGATAAAGGCAATTGAATGAATTAGTTGGAAAACGACAAATTAGCAATAAACAAAAAGCTTAATTCAATTAGAAATAGCAACTTGAAATTTTTTGAAATGGGAGATATTTAGAAAATATATGAGTATCAAAAAGTATGTGAAGGATTGAACAAAAAATATTTTGAAAATTATTTGAATTTCCTTTTACATAATTCATAAATGAAATAGCTACAAGAAAATAAGACCTAATCGGACATTTCGGTAACAATATTGCAACGACTCAAATGAAAAAAAAAATAAATTAAAAAAATAATAAATTATTTTTAAATTTATAAATAAGAAAAAACAAAAATATATTTTTTAATTGATGTTATAAATTAAACACAAATAGAAACATTACATTATAAATAAATAAAACAAATATAAAAATGAAATTGTTTTCTTTAAAATAATCACGTTTTATTGAACACAACACACTATATATTTAAAAAACCTTTATCCCACAGAGCATTTTTTTTATTTTGAAGCCAATAATTTATAATATGGAACATATTTATAAAAGTATAAAACATTCTCTTTCTAGCCAAACATTTAAAGTTATATATTGCAACTTTAAAATATACCATTTATTAAAATTTAAATATTTAATGACTAATTATTATAAATGATAATATATTCCTAAGAAATTTCTGTAAAATGAATGGCTCAGAGTAGAGAACTTTGTCTTGAGACATATACAGTAAAACCTCCATAAATGACTATCTGATGAAATAACACCTTTTTTTAATTCGAAGATGATGTGGATTAACAAACCCCATTATACAGCCACTCCAAAATAGACCCTAAGTATAACATTTTTTAGGTAATTTCTTATGATAGGGGTTGTACTGTACTTATGTGTGTGAGGGAAGGGGGAGTAAAAAATATGATAAGTAATTACACTTGGGATTGGCCAAAATGGAGCTTCAAGTGATACTGTGTATTTATGAAGCTATTCTAAAAAATAACCAAAATGGAAGATATTGAAATAGCTATTTTTTTAAATGATTAAATGAAGAATTTACAATATTTTAACATTAATAATATGTATGAGTGTAATATTACTGTTAAGAATATTTTTAAAAGATAAGAAATATTACAAAGGGTAGTAGCTTTTTGAAACGATTTCAAAGAGAAAACATAATTAATCTGTATATATTTATAATTAAAGTTATAACTTTAGAGAATGAAGGAAGAAAGAATGAAGAAAGCATTATTTGATTATCTAAAATAATGATCTGAAATTAAAACAGAAGACATGAAGAGGACAGATGTGAAAAAATTATTCCGAATAGTGTGAAAATGTTCCATGATGGCTAACTGCTGTATCAGAAATGGCACCACAGGATGATTATTCAATTTAATAAATACCACTAGTGATTAAAAACAGGAAAATTCAAGCATCATCTATTAGAGGTAAAATTATAAGAAAATACATTTATAGTCAAGAAAAAAAGGCAGCTTAACAAAGATGAGAGGAAGGTTAAGAGAGGTTAATTCCAAAAAAAAAAAAAAGATTAGATTTAGGAGGCATAAAGAAGAATAGGTGCTTATGGGAGGTTCTACTGTATATATATTAATGTATTGTTTAAATTTGTTCATGAAATTTGACCAGTGCATGGCTTTAAACTCTTTTAAAAATTGACATCAAATCAAAACTAATTAACACAAATGATTTTACACATATCTATGTATAGCCATACATAGATATTTGTGTGAAACACTTTGGTATTAATTTTTTTTTCAAACAAATGGTCATTTTAAATATCAGGAAATTAATATTTAAAATGAGAATCCTAAAATTTGTCATTATAATAGAATTTTAACCTCAAATTAAAGTTTAATTTTCTTTAAGAGAGAATTTATAAATAATAAATTACAGTCTAATCTCTTCATAACAGCTTCTCCAAAATAATTTTTTGCTGAAACAGATAAATCTAATTGTTAATCATTGTATTTGTGCAAAATTTTAATTATAGAATCACTTTTTTTAAAATTTGTAACCGTAATATCAATAATTTGCTGAGCTTTCAAATCCTTGATGAAAATGCCTTTATTGAAAGGAAATAAATTATTCACCTTTTCATTAAAGTATAATCATAATTTGTCAGAAGTGAGATAGTTAAAAAAACTGCTTTTAAAAAATATTCTTTAATCATGGTGTAATATTATCATGACAATGATATTACACTTAATTTCTTCTATAGGATATTAGTAGTAAATTATATATTTCTATAGTAAATTATAAATTTTATTATTTGTGCCTCTTTGTTGCTTTCACACACATCAAGGATTTTCTGTTATTTGCTCAAAGAGAATTGTCATTATAATATGGAAAACATAGTAACATGATCTCTATATTATAACAATAAACAACTTGAGAAAATACCAGGGATATTTATTTAGGTGTCAGAGCTGCCAAAACAATTACAAAAAAATATTTATGATTGATGCAACATATTCATTATATAATATAAAATCAGAAAAAAATATTTTTCAATTAATTTCTTGCTTCTCTTCAATTTATTTTAATAAATTTGAGAGTTATAATTATTGTAAAAGCTCAATACATGCATATAATTATTAATATTTCAAACCTGGTGTGTGTTTACATATTAAGATTTTGTAGGTTTTAAGATTCTCTATGCATCTATTTACATTGATATTTAATATTAATCTAATTAATCATGTATGAGTGTGTGTTTGTGTGTGACAATTGTTTTTAGAAGCTTTAAATAGTATCAAAAGTATATTCACTAAATAACAATATACCAAAAACTATTCCAATTTTCCAAAAGGGTAATTTTTGAAGCCTTTGAGCAAATTTTATTTAGAGTTACAAATTTTATAAATGTGTGTGACAGCTTGATGTTTTTGTTAAGATAAAATATATTATAAATTGAGCTTTTAGTGCTTAAGTGCATGTCTTTATTTGAAGTAGAAAATTTCATTCAATTCTCTTATTACAAGAGTGAATGATGCAACTAACCGCTCAAGGCTTTTATATGTGATTATTACAAAAATTAAGCTCGCTAATAAATTTTAAAAAATACTTGAGCATATTTATGTGACATCTATTTTTTTTTTATATATATAATGACAAAATCTATTTAAACTAGGTATAATTATAATTTTATAGAATTTTTGTGACATATGCCTAAAGCAAAAAAGACAAGGTTTGTGAATGTGATGAAAAGGTTTTTCCTCTGATTGTGCTAATAATATTATTGATATGGTTCCTGCTATCTGTCAAAAGCAGGTCTGAATACTTTTATTATAAATAGCTTTGTGTGTAGAGTTAGAGCTAAAAATATTTGTGAATGAATTTTAGTTTTTTCTAATTGTAATTGCGCAGTGACAGAATCAAATTTTTACTTTTATGATCAGAAGAGGAAACCTTTCATCATATTAAAAAAAAACTTTTATTACAAAAAGATTAAATATTTTAAAGTAACAATACATTAAAGATTTAGAGTTATGATTTTAGGGGCATATGAAATATTCCATAATGTGATGCATGAGCGCCCAATCTGTATAAGAAATTGAAACAATTCTAGATGAGTATGATTCTTTTTAAAATTAAACAAGTTTCATTACAGCAAGGGCAGTTAAGAAGTGTTCAATTTTAAGAAGAATCATGAGCCTCTAGAATAGTTTTAATTTCTTATACCAGAATGTACTAATAATATTTTTACAGTTATATATTTTTTATATATAAATAGAGTAGAGAAGTCATTTAGATAAAAATAATAAATAAAAGCAAGTAGAAGAATGTTAGCCTAAAATATATACAAAAAGGGGATTATGGCACAAAAAAGATTTAATTTTACTCCCCATCCAAATATTATTTTCTTCATATTTCGATATAAAAAGTCATAAAGTATATATTTGATCGGGCTTTTTTTAATTTAGTGTATATCATTTCTAGTTGGAAAAATTCCATTTTTTGAAAAGATGAATATTTATAAAGGTCAAATTTGAAATATTTCAGAAATTTGATCATCATAGCAAATAATAGCACATAGAAGAGAGCTGATATATTGAGATTAGACTGTATTAAAAAAAATTTAGTTATGAGACTTGATCCATTCCTCAATCAAATATTTAGCTCTAATCAAATTTCTCTCCAGCTGGTCCAAGGTGTTGCTCTGAAAGGCATGGACTATATCTGCTTTATAAGATTCCTTAGCTTCATCCAATGGAATCTGAAATATTTCACACTCAACATTTGAGGTGATCTTTGAAGGGGGGTAATGCCTGTAACAAAATACTTTATATTAGAACTTATTATAAATATATAAAAACATGTAGGTGCACCTTGACAAATATTAGCTTTTATCCTTTTTAAATAATGGGTTTGTAAATTTAATGATCCTATTTAGAAAAATATACATACATAAAAATATACATAGGCCATTAACATGGCATATGCTAATGATAAGGTACAATTTGTATAAGCAACATTCTATCTGAATATTGTATTTTCAAAGTGTCCCCTTTGAATTGAGGCATTTGGCCAAACATGTAGGCAATTCATAGAAGACATGTTGAAAACCACTTTTTGAAGAATCAAAATGTTGACCCTAAAGAGCTTGGATTTCAAGTGAGATAACAGGTGAAAATCACACACATAAGGGGCAAGGTTATTAATATAGGGGGGGTTAGCCTAAGTTTTTTTTTTTTTGGCAGAATATTTGACAACAACCTTTGAGATATGAAGGCAAGCATTGTCATGGCGTAACTTCCAATTCAATGCAGTTCAGGACATTTTTGTCAAATGCCCTTACCAGTGTCTTCAAAAAATTGTTACATAATGGTTCCCATTACTTTTGTTTGAGAGGGGGAGGGGGCACCCCACCATATTGAAAATCATTCCTTGGCAATAAATATAAGGAACTCGCACACACAATTACCTTTCGTGATGACTATAGAACCTTGGCTTTCTGGGACAAGGGATTCAGATATTTTCTAGGCTGTTCATGCTTGTTTGTTCTAAAGATATAGTGGTATATCAATCTCTATCACTATAGGTGATGGAGTTAAGATAGACCTGGCCATGTTACACCATCATTGAAGTTAAAGAGGTGCTTCTAATTGTGTTTTTGATTTTGTTCCAGTTTTAACAATCTTGGTATCCATTTCATACAGCCACACAACCAAATCCAACACAATGAATGAATTAAACTCTCTTCTATGCTAGCCCACAAAAACCAGTAAAACAAAACTATAAAATCTGCTATTATACTTCAATCAAGATATACCATTTTTCAAGAAGTCAAATAGCATAAAGGACAATTCTGGAAATCCCCTTTCACACATAATGTTGCAAATCTCTTTGCCCATCACAAAAAAACTAAATTTTGATTTAAAATATAAGAAATCAGGTAGAAAACCTACATTTATCAGAAGCCTTGAAAAGTCCATAACCAACCACAATGTGTTATGCAAATAATTTCAAAAGTTGGACTTTGGGAAGCCATAAACACCTTGACCCCACAAGAGCCCCTGGTCTTATTATCTTAAGTTGAACCATAATAAACATATTTAATATAAGCTGAAACTCCTTCACCATACCTAAAGAATGAAAAATGTCACAATTATTCCCATCGGTAAGCCAGGGAAATGCTGAGAACTATTTTGCCAACTATATATATAGGCCTGTCTCTTTTACTTCAATTCTGTGTAAGATCATGGAATGCATGGTCCTCGATAGATTAATATTTGCTCAATCTCAATAATTTGCTGAATTCTCATACAGAGATCTTTTTTTAAATATTGAAGTACAAAATATTCAATTTTTTACTTAGCAAGTTCTGGTCTATTTTCACCATAAATCAGCGCAATTAAGCCAAATTCCTCATTGATTTTTGCCAGCTTTAACAAAGCTTGGAAAAAAATTATTCTTAGACTAGAAAACTTTAAAAAGAAGCATGTTGGTATAACATTTGTAAATGACCAGACTTGATACTCATTCCTAGTTTCTTTGATCTGTGCCAGAGATGGGCTGCATACAATACCTGTTGACATTGGGTCTTGATGGAAAGGTCATCTTCATCTTGGATTGTTTGACTTCAAGATGGCAAAAAGCTTCACATTTGAATAATCTGCTAGTCATTTTCAAGAATTCCAACATAAGCTAGGAACTATTGTACAGAAACAGCTACTGTCTAATGATCATAATTGAAAGGTTTATATTTCTGCTCTCTTTAATCAAAAATAGATTATTATTTTACCTGGTGATTTGATATCAATGTTTTTTGCAGCATCTTGTTTATATTGCTGAGAGTTCTAATTTGTAAAGAGAGATGTTAGAAAAGCTATGAAATATCTTCAGAAAGCATCACAAGAACTGAAACTATCTTGCTAATCATTAAGTCTGAAATTACCCTTTTCATTATCACCTTCATCTTTGGACTTCAAATATCAACTCCGCCTTTGCCGGTCCCAAGCCCAGATGAAAAAGGAGGAGGGGGAGCAGTAACAAGCTCGCTAAAAAACCTGGGTTCCGCTGGCCTGGCTGATAGCACCCTGTAAGGGCTCCTAATCCAGGGATACAGGATGAGCAGCATTTGTACTCCATGTTAGGGGCAGCTGCACATGGCGTCTGTTCTTCATGTCAGAGGCGGTCATTTCTTTTGAAGCTAAGTCGGCCTGCCACTGATTAGTGCTCCCAGTCTTAATGACAAAGGCAGACGCATTCTACTTCACCCAGTCATGATGGATGTCAAACAGACACCATCAAGGGTCACAACTTGATACCCTAATATGTTTGAGTGGAGGTAAGGAAGAAGAGAAGACTCCAAATATCAATCTCAATAAGAGCACTTGAATGTACAGATTTTTTAAGATACTTTATATTAGAATTTAACCTGCTCTCACTTTTAAAAAATCATATTACCACAATGATAAATTAAAACGAAAATATCAGGCTTAGACACAAGAGTGAAAATTCCAATATCTTACACTCTACATATTTCATACTAATAAAACTATTTCAAAATATGCTGCCCTGGTCTAGTTTAACCCTTACCGGTCCGCAAACCACTGTCAGTGGCTTTGTGTTAGGGTTCACTAGCTGGCCGAAAGCCACTATCAATGGCTTCAGTGCAAATAAGAGGTGGGGGAGGCTAGCACTTGTGACAGGTTTCCTGAAATCGCATGAGAATCATGTTGAATGATCTTTGATTCCTTTTCGCCTCAATTAGTTACATGTAGTTTTGCATTTTTTTTACTTTTAAAATTATTACTACTTCATCAGTTTGCTCAGAATCTGCTTTTTTGGTTGATTATTCAACTAAAAGTCAAGGTTATAAAACCAATCCAAATAAAGAGTGAGTGACGTTTCAGTAACAGCATTGTTACCAAAATGTCACACACTATTTATTTATTTGGATTCGGTCTTATAACCTTGTGTTTTTAATCTATAATCCAAATTGTTCTTTAACATTCCACTGAAAGTGAAATTCCAACTCTTATGTTCATATTAATTCCCAAGCTACTGATATTTACGAAAATGAAAAGTCAGGGGAATATCTTGAAGAGCCAAGACATTTTCATATTTTCACAGGTAGATTCTACACAAATTTCACCCTTATTTAAAATTTTTCTAAATTGCAGAGTTACCTAGGGGATTATTATTCAAAACTGACAAGGAATGCCACAGGAACTGAAAACAGGACTTTTGGTGTGGCAAACTCTTTCCTTCAGGAATAAAAATTATTTCCACCCTGTTAGAAGGACAAGCATGTGGTCCATATTACCTCTTCATTCCACACAGCTTCAACACAGCTAGTCACCAGGAAAACTAGACATAGTTCAGAAGAAATTCAAAAGTCAATTGCCATTATAGACTACTTTGAATATGGGAGGTGAGGATGTTCCTGACCACTATTATTGTACAACATAAACTTTTTCAGAAAAACTAAAATGGCGGAGAAAATTATTATCATGGGGCTTAGAAGTGGCTACTCTCTACTCATACATCATTACACCCAGAAGATGAAAAAAAGGGCTACGGTTAATCAGATTTGAAAAATATCTTGAACATTTGGTGGAAGAGCTTGTGGAACCATTGGCAGAGTGAATATCCAAAACATATGAAAGCTTCAACTTTAGCAATCTTGGAAAAAATCCACACTGCCGAAGAGTTCAAAGTCTTTTCTTCCTAATCCACACCTGGTGGATAGAAAAAAAAAAAACAGATTTTTATTGTGAAACCTGTAGCAACAAACCAGCTCCTCATTTTAGAGATTGTTTCTGGAAATTCCATACTTTAGTGAAATCTAGACAAAAAATCTATTTTTTTTGTGCTTTTTTTATTATTGTTTGAACTTATAAATATATTACCAAAGGTAAAACATGTTGCTTTTCATTATATTTGATAATATGGGGAAATAAGGGAAGATGCACAAGTTGATCATATTATGTGTGCAGTAGATGGCTGCTTCTACACCTACCATAAAGGCTTGTGTGGACCGGAAAGAGTTAGGTCTTGCTCCTCCTTGTTGATGCTGTTGGATGATTCTATCTGTCTGCTACTTGCCTATTCTATTTAATGCATGAAGGTAAATAAAATATGTAATTGGGATCCTTCTTGATCCCACATGCTCATATGCCATTCAAAGCCAAATCAAATGTTTAAACATTCCACTATTTTCAGTATATATTCATGATTCTATTCTTTGATATGCCAATCATAGAACAAATATGTGTACCCTAACAAAAATCTTGCAAACTCAGCAATAGATATTGCCCTCAAAACCTCAGCATCAAATTAATCCAATTAAAACTATTGTTTCAGCCAAGACCCCGTTCTTAAGAGAATTTCCAAATCTATATAAATTAACTCTCAGCCAATAGTACGGTCACTGTACAATTGCTCCCTTCCAGCTTATGTTGATTTTCCCTGAAATGAACTGGCAGACTCTCTATAACCAAGTCTAAAGCTTTTAGATAACTTGAAGCCAGACAATCAACCACTTGACATGATGAAAGTGGTGTCTCTGTTCTTTCACAAGGCCAGATGTCAATTTAAATGAGCATCAGCCCTAACCCATTACTCGTTCAGAGCATAGAAACCTGGAGCCAAAAGAACTGCATCCTGATCATTTACTGGCAATGATCTTCATGAGCATATAAAACCATTAAACAAGATTGTTTATTTTCCAAATAGAACAAACTTTCTACTGCCCTTAATGTGATGAAAAATATTGGGAGGACTTGGCTCATTAGTAGGGAACACTCCCAAGAGTTTAGCCAATTTAATCCACCAGGCCACTTTTAGATTCTAATACTGTATTGGACTATTCTGCTTACATATACAACAATGAAGGGTGGAATCTTAGTTATGGTATTTAAGCAAACTATGGGGGATATAAGTTTTTATTAGGGCTCTAAAAGCAGTCTGGTGGATTAAATTGGCAAACCACTGGGAGGATTCCCCACAGCTGTGTCAAGCCCTCCCTATATTTTTTTTTATCACAGTCAGGACAGTAGAAAGCTTGTGTTTTATTTGGAAAGAAACATTTATGCTTAACGATTTTATTTCTTATATATATGGCATGTTATTGTCTTAAGTTTTATTTATGCCTAATTGGTCTTGTCTTTATTGTTTGTGGAAGTGCAATGCCCACTGCAAATATGTATATGTAATTCCACTGTCCTGAAAACTTGCACCCTTCATTGTGGAATATATAAGCGGAATCACCCAATAACGTATTAGATTCCTAAAATACAGTAGAACTCCTCAAATTCGGAAAGCTTGGGGCGCAAGGTATTCCGAATTTGAGGATTTTCCGAATTTGAGAGAGTTAGATTTGTGAATATTTATGTGGCATAAATAGGCATTTAGATGACTGAGACAAAGATTTTGAAGCATATGAACAATTTTAGGTTGAATATTATATGTACATTACATAATTTTAATTACGATTTTTAATCAAATGTTCCTTGACTTTTATGAGTTTTGAGCATGAAACCGATGAAAAATAGTAAAATATTTTATTATGTATGTAATGCAATTGATGGCCAAGTAAGTTATGGCTTGGCAAAGAAGTTGCTGATTGTTGTCTGTTTCTTTGGCTTGTTTAACAAAGCTTCTTCTTCTCTCATAAGCATAGTTCGAAGACTATTGATGGTGTTGTAGCTTGCAAGCATTTCTGGTTCAGTGCGCTTTTCCAAATATTTTAATGCAACATCCAAACTTTTCAACGCTTCGCATCTGGGAACATCCGGCTCCAAACTGTCTTCAGAAGTTGAGGAACTATCATCAGAACTGCTGATCTCCATTTTTTCACTCAAAACAGCTTCAACTATATCATCATTGCTAAGAACATTGTGACCTGGATCATCAAGGTCTATATCGATCCATTCATTAATGCTTTCTTGATTTACTTCAATTCTAGCTCTTTGAAATAATTGCTCCAGCCGTCTAATTTCTTGTTCATCTTCATCAGATTCATCCTCGGATAATTGTAATGCATCACCTGCTGTTTCCAAATCTGAATTATTTTTGTGTTCAAGCAAAATCTTCCATCCATTTCTTATTGTAGAAGATTTTAATTCATCCCAAGAATTTCCAAAATTGAATATCGCTTTCTTGATGTCGTACTTTTTTAAATTAGAAAAAGTTTGTTCACCCACAGAGTTATTTGGCTGATCTGCATCACTTGAAAATACTAAACAACTTTCTAACTGTCTTCGTTTATACAACCTTTTAAAGGCAACAATAACTCCCTGGTCCATAGGCTGCAATACAGATGTTGTATTAGGTGGTAAAAACTTGCATTTAATGTTGCCGTCATTACTGATCAGCTCTGTTGGATGAGCAGGAGAATTGTTAACTAGTAGTAACGCTTTTACTTGATCTGGAGCAACTCTTAACTTATTTTCTTGAAAATTGCGAACTTCGTTTATGAACCGTTTAAAAAACCATTCACTAAAAATGCTTTGATTAAACCAAGCCTTGTGTGAAGAATAGTAATGGACAGGCAATCGATCAATGATGTTTTTGATTGCTCTTGGACATTTTGATTTTCCAACAACAGCCAAAACATTTTTATGTGAAGCGTCTGCATTTGCACAAAGTAAAACAGAGAGTCGATCTTTGGATTGCTTATGACCACTAGCGCTGTTTGCATTTTTGACTTGAGAATTATCGGTTAATGACTTCCAGTAAACTCCTGTTTCGTCAGCATTATAAATTTGGAACTGTTCATACTTTTCGTCAGTCATTAGTTTGTGAAAATCATCTTTAAAGCGATTAGCTGCATCTTCGTCAGCACTCAATGCTTCCCCGACAACTTTTTTATTTTTCAAATTATGTCTGGCTCTGTATCGTGACAACCATCCACCACTAGCTTTAAAAGTGGGATTATTCAATTTTGATGCAAAATGACTGGCAGCTGTTTGGAGTTCAATACCACGAATAGGAACCCCTGATAATCTCTGACTTTCGTACCAGATGTTAACTGCTTTATCAACATTTTCGTATAACGGATTTTTTACTTGAGAAAACTTTTTGACATCTTTTTCGGTAGAATCAACAAACTTTGTAAGTTTAAGCTCAGACTTTTTTATATCATAAACAGTTGTCTTAGAAATTTTATACTTTTCCATTATCGTTGTATAGCTTAATCCTTTTTTAATGTCACTAAGAACATCTAACTTTTCACCAAGCTTAAGAATTCGGTACTTGCCTCGTTTTTGCCGCTCCTCTTTGGATGCCATTTTGTTGAAGAACAAACTTGTAAATGCAAAAAATTGAGAGTTGAATAAAAGAATTTGAAACTTACAATGTCTGAAAATGTTTGATAATTTGAACTTTAGGTGAATCAACTTTGCAATAAAAAATGTGTGAATGGCTTATGACGTAATAATGCTGCCTTCTTATTGAACAATATCCTAAACTAAGCACAAAGGTCAAATGAAACTGTTGATTTATTTAAGCTTTTAAAAAAGGGGATAAACCCCTAATTAGCGATTATAAATAATCGGTAAAAGTAAATTAATTAAACACTTAAATTAAAAATAAATTACTAATAAAAATTAAATTAAATAAAATAAAAGCAAAGCAAAAGTAAAAGTAAATAAAATAAAATAATGTTGAAATATCAACAAAATAAAAGCATGTGAAAATTGATTTTTTGTATGTAAAAAAAACATTACAATACTTTCCGAATTTGGGAGTTTCTGAATTTCAGAATTTCCGAATTTTTTTGAGTTCTACTGTATATCTGATGGATTAAATTGGCAAAATGGAAGGGCTTCCCATTAATGAGCCAAGTCCCTCAAAATGTTTAATCACAGTGAACACAATAGAAATTTTGTTTGATTTAGAAAAGAAGCATTAACGCTTACAATTTTTTTAACTCTTTGAATACCAGTGCCCCACTTTCAGGCCAGATCATGGGCGAGCGTAAGCCCCCCAATGCCCTGTCTCACAGGCCACAAACAAATCAGCTTATAAATTCTCAGAACTGACTGCGACAGTTCTATTTTTCAGAATGGAAGCCTTGTAATGACATTACTCATTCAGGTTTCGCAGATATTCCTGGTGGCCGTTTAATTTACTACCAATTTTGTGTTTGTAATTTTGTGCTCTTTTTAAGGCAATTTTACCGATCGGGCTAGCGTATCAACATGTTTCACGTTTGATTTTTTGGAATCAGATACTTTTGATTCATTCTTAATTGATTCAGAATACAGATATTTATTCCTTTGATAGAAATAACAATATTTTAGACAATTCTGATTATGAATGGGAGGATGTAACAAGATGATAGAGACCCACTAAATGTATTATTTTTCACTCCGCCAATGAAAAACACCCGATATCAAGTAAATCATTTATAATTTCTTTATATTTTTTACATTGCCTTTTTAAAACAAATAATTAAAGAAACAAATAAATATGCTCGACAAAAATTGCAAAAAAAATCAGAGTTCTCCCCTCATCTTGGCATAAGTGGAATCAAGTTACAATAAATGAGTTCTATGCATTTCTGGCTATAATTTAGAACAGGGGAATAATTTTTAAGCGCAGAATTTTTTATTATTGATCCTAAGATTGGACTGAAAACACACCATTCTTTATAAAAATGTATTTCACAAAATAGTTTTCTCCAAATTGTTTCATGTTGCACCTCTATTCTCCAACAGCGACATCCTCATGGATTGCAAAAAAAAGGTGAAATCACTTATAAAGTAGTAGTTATAATTACTACCTTATTTACAAAATAAATTGTAGAAAATAGCCTTATGGTGATGAAAGGAGTTAATTAGAAAGGAATTATTTTTAAATATAATTAATTATATATCTTCCTTCATTTCTACCAATGAATTTGTGTGGGCTCACAACATTATTGAAGGGACTGATTAATGTGCAGCGACCTTAAAATACAAGTTGGTAGGAAAAAAAACCTTTAGGCTTTGTAGAACCTGTACCATAAGTTGAGACCACCTTCTTGGGAATTGTTTTGAAAAATATCATCCATTGCAAGCATTAAAAAAAAAATCCATTTTGCTGCTTATTTTTGAGTAATATTTGTTATATAATGTTTAATTGAACAATTTCAACCCAAAAGGACTTTGAATTTTAAAGTATTGTGTCTAAATAAGCATGAATGCAAAATCTGTTTTTACTGTTTTCATTGTAATTGTTATTTACACACACTAGGGTTAATACGCACAGTGTTCAAAGGTTTTTTTTTGCTTATCCCTAGTACACGTGGTACAGGCCATGATAATCATGGTGGGTAGTTAGCGACTGCTATTACTGTAAGCGCACCACATGTCTACCTACACGTGAAAAGCAGTTCGACTTTGCACTAACAAATGTGCCAGAGCCCCATTTGGTTACTTGCACTCGCTGGTGGGGTTGGACTTTTGCAAGAATCGGGGGCCATTGAAGCATTTTTTTTTAAACAGAAAAAAGTGTCCAATGCAGGAATCGAACCCGGGTCCTAGTGGTCGAAAACCAAACGGTTTAACCAGCCTTCCACTGACCCCCCTGTTCAAAGGGTTAATATATAGATATGCATTATTGAATTGTTTGACCTTCAAGAGCAGTTTCGAGGTTTCCTGATATGCATAAAGTGTAGCTCTCAACCTGAAAACCATTACCAAACTATCGACTGCATCAGTTCATCCATTTGAGTTCTAGTCATCTCCAGCAAAAAACATCAAAAAGCTCAATATCCAGTTTTGACACCTTTATTTGTTCTAAAGTAATAAGAAAAAAGAATAAAAAAGTATGTTTCTGAATTATTTGCAAAAATTACTTATTTGGATTCAGTCTTGATACCTTGAGATTTTTTCCTTTAATCTAAATTTTATCTCATCAGAACATTATATATATTTAATCTCTCACTTCATACCTTTATAAATTTGTATTTTAGCAGTTTTAATTTTTAAAATATTAAATTCTTATATTTTATTTAATTTTGTTAGTTTATCTCCAAGCTATTTCTATAGAATAATTTACTTCAAAAGGCAAAATCATTTTTATTAAAAGTATATAGGTTCTTAGGATTGATTAAGTTGCCTTTTTTACCTTTCTCACCATTGCATATATTTTATATTTAGATCCTTTGAGCAAGTAATAATGTAAAAATTCTAAATAAAAGAGTATGCAAATATTATAATATTGAGTTAATATATTAATTTGAAAATTTTAAAAATAATATAGTTACCTTTCGACAAGACGGTTATGCAGAATATTATTGTCAGTTTGCAGAACAATAACCAGCTGAAACCATCTTTCTGGGAAAAACTCACTGCTGTGGTACTCAACTATTTTCCCTCCTTGTGCCATTGTAGGCTCCAGAATATGAATGACCTGCACAAACTATTTTCAATTAAAAGCAGTTTGAAACTTATATTAAAAATTAGAATGTTTTAGGCAAATAAATGTATTAAATATATGCTGTATAGAATGGAACCTTGTTATAAAAGCCCCCTTTGTAACAGAAACATAGCTATAACATAATTATAAGGCCCCAAGCTTCAAGTTACAATTGTTTTTACCTTGGCTATAGCAGCACAAAATCTTGGTCCCAAGTAATGTTATAGTAATGTTCAATTTGTATATAAATATAATAGATCCCAAAATGAGGCTTAAGATATTTTTAAATTTTCTAATATTTTAAAACTAGGCTTTTTTTTTTTCATTTTCATATTTTAAAACCTTAGATAATTTTCAATTATATCTATATATTTTGTTTTTAAATTGATTTTCTAATTTAAAGTTCTCAACAGTTCATTGCAAGAGTTACACTTAAGGAGACATTCACATGAATGTCTTTAATTTATTTCAATGTGGAAAAACTGAATGTAAGCTATTAGGAATAAAAACTGTTTCTATTAAATAGTACTTCACTCTTATATTATGGTCTAATTTTATAACAAGGTATGTGTCATGGATTCCAATTTTTGTTACTGCAATGGCAAAATACACAAGTACAAAGACAATGCACAAAGAGAGACCACTGTTGCTATTATTGCACCATGAAAAGATATATTAAAGAATTATAGCAACTGAATAACCTCTCTATCTCTCTTTGTAAATATATATATGTCACATTCTGCTTATAAATTATTAGTAGATGTAAATTTTTACGCTGTTAGGAATTATGTAAATAATTGTAACTATATAAAAGGCGCGTGATTGAAATAAATTCCGTCAGACGGTTGATTGTTCTCTCTTTTTTTATGCAAAACAATATCAGCTGCATATTGGCGTGTTACAGAAGTCGACAGGATCTGACCAGCGATGGGAAGAAAGAGAGCAAACACCTCATCAAAGGAATACTCATTAGAAGAAAGAAGAAATCTGAATCTTCCTTTTGAATTAATCTCGAGATATGATCCTGATGATGGACTTAGCTACGCTAACTGGTCAATTTTATTTAACCATCAGGCACAACAGCAAGGTCTCTCATCAAAAGAATCCTTGTCCATGATGCCAATGTTATTTAAAGGTAAAGCTCTGGAAATGTATGCTTTAATTTGCAAGGATATATCCTCATTAGAAGAACTTCATTCTAGAATGAAATGTTTTTTTCACGAGCCTGAACATGGGTTACATCAAAATTTCTGCCAATTAAGAAAAGGACGAGAACAATCTGTAAAGGAATACTACTTTGCAAAGATGAAGATCGCTACCAAATTGGGACTATCACAGGAACTGATCTTGGAGGGATTAACTTCAGGCAGTGATTCTGAGTGTGAGCACTTATTAATTGCTGCCTCACCGGCAAGTTTGGAACGCTGGCTTGAGATTGCCGAGGCCTTAGAGATATCTCACTGCCGAACCACAAGTGCAGCCTCAAGAATGGAGTTAGGTTATCCTGCCCGACGACGACACTCTAGGAGTAATGGCCACCCAGACCTCGAAGCCCGACGACGACAGTCTACTTCCTGGCATGGAGGACAGGGCTATAGGCCGCGGAACTGGAGAGAGGGAAGGAACGATTGTCCCGGGATCCACCTTCCGCCAACGAGGAGCCAAACCGCGAGCCTTGCCGCCGTTCAGGATCACGAGGGTGAGTCACCAGCCTCTATCAGGAGGCCCGAACGAAGCGATGGACACCTCCCCAGTCTTCACGTATTGTTGAGGGATCGTGTGGACGGGGTGGGCTTTAAGTTACTTAGACTCCGGATCAGAAATAAATATCCTTCCCAGGCATCTATTGCCGGCGGAATTTATGACATTAATTAAGGAACCCAAACTTAAATCTTTAAAATCGGTTAGCCATTGTATAGACATTGTTGGCGAGATTGAGTTAAATACTACCATAGGAGCTAAGTCGCTCAATCTTCTGTTTCATATAGTTCAAAGTGGAAGTCTTAATTTTGGTATTTTATCTGCCAAATACTTACCCTATTTTAAGGTGAAAATAGATTTTAATAATAGTTACATCAAACAGAATAATAGAAAATTAGGCCAGTTTAATTACAGTTTTTCAGACAGAATTAGAAGCCATACAGAAATTTTATAAAATTCAAAACTATTATGCTAAAATTAGTAGAACCAAATATTGCAATCATCATGTAAATTGTTTAAAGGTAAATAGAAAATGTCTTGGGATTAGAGATTCTTTATTCTATAGAAATGTTGCAAACTTGCTTGAAGATGATGTTTGTAATTTTGTTTGTTCTGTGCCAGACAGTGGAGCAGTTCCTTATGTATTAAAATCTAAACCAGATGCAAAACCTCTACCACTGCCTGACACGAATGATTGTTATTTACATGATAATATAGAACTTTTCACTATGGTAAAAATATTATTAGATAATTATTCAGAGATCTTTGGGGAAAACAAATTTAATATAAAACCATTGAACATCCAGCCTCCAAGACTGAGACTGAGTGACAAAAAGCCTGTCTGTGTTAGACCGTATCGTCATAGCTTGAGAGATCGGGATTTAATAAAACAACAAATTGAGCAATTGTTAAAGTACGGCTTAATCAAACCTGCGTCTTCCCCATACAGCGCACCTGTGATGCTCGCACCCAAGAAGGGTGAGGGAAGGGTTAGGCTTTGTATCGACTATAGACAACTAAACAGGAAAATAATTTCGGATTCGTTCCCTATTCCATTAATGGAGGATATAGTTCAGAAGGTACAGGGCGCCAGAGTATTTTCATGCCTAGATATCTTGAGCGCTTACTGGACAATCCCTCTTCATCCAAAAGATCGGGAGGTGACATGTTTCACAACTTCTGAGTGCTCTTATGTATGGTGTAGATTGCCATTTGGATTAAAGACCGCCCCTGCAATATTTAATAGAAAGCTCTCTGTCATTCTGCAGAAATATAAACTTGATAATGTAACATCTTATTTTGATGATATTTTAGTATTTTCAGAAAATGAGGAATCCCATTTAAAACACCTCAGACAAATATTCGAGATTTAAAAAAAAGAAGGCATACAGTTAAGGAGAGATAAATGTCTACTATTTATGAAAAGGATAACTTACCTCGGCTATGAAATTTCGGAGAACCAGATCTCGCCTTCGGGCGTTAATGTCGATGTCATCAAATCATTGCCCCCACCTTGTGATTTGCGATGTTTTAGATCCTTTTTGGGAAGCGTGACACATTACGCGAAATTTATAAAGAATTTTAACAACCTAAGAGCCCCTTTGAATGAGCTTCTCAAGAAAAACTCCCGGTTTATCTGGACGGAGGAATGTCAGAGAAGCTTTGAGGATTTAAAGGAAGCGCTATGCTCCAAACCAATACTTCAACTTTTTAACCCTTCTTTGGCTACACATATTTATTGTGATGCCAGTATCTCGGGAATAGGAGCAATGCTTAAACAGGAATATCCTGATGGCACGCAAAAGCCGTTCACCTATTTCAGTAGAGCTTTGCGAGGTGCCGAGTCTAAATATACAATAACAGAACTAGAACTGCTCGCGGTGGTCGAGACTTGTAAGCGCTACCACCCTTACATATCCGGCAGTCACGTCATAGTTCACATGGATCATAAGGTGCTGATATGGCTGAATAGCTTCAAACACACCAATGGGAGACTGTTCCGATGGTCTTTGAAGTTGTCCTAGTATGACTTGGATTTTAATTATAACAAGGGTTGTGAAAATCACGAAGCCGATATATGCTCTCCAGACTTCCATACTCTTATTTTTTGTCAGCTCAAGCCTTGAAACAAAACCAGGGTGATTTATCGATACCACCTTCAAAATTATACTCTATGGTGGATGGTATTACTTATATAAGACTTAATAACAAGGATAGGATAGTTGTTCCCCTGGAGCTCCAAGATAACCTGATTCAGAAAGCCCATGAATCTTTGGGACACCCAGGCATCAGTGCTATGATCAGAGCACTTTCCGTTCAATACTATTTTAAGGGGATGATAGGGAAGATAAAGAATTATGTTAAGAACTGCAAGGAGTGTCAAACAATAAAGAGTAGCAACCAGCCCTCTTATGGACTGATGGGATCATTGCCTAGGGCGGCAAAACCCTTTGATGTCGTGGCTTTAGATACGGTTTTGGGTCTAGGAGGTTATAATAGTGCTAAAAATTGTATCCATACCGTTATCGACCATCATTCACGATATATCTGGGGTTATGCTTCCAAAGGCACATCCATCGCAACCTACATAAATATCATCAACCAATTATTAAATATAGGAAAACCTAGAATCTTAGTCACGGATAGACATCCCTTGTTTGTCTCGAAGAGATTTAATAAATTTCTTCAGGAGAAGGGTATAAAGCACGTAATGACCTCTCCGTCCCATCCAGAGTGTAATGGACTATTAGAACGGGCTAATGCAACGTTGATTGGAAGGTTAAAAATACAATATCAAGGTAACCCTAGGGCCCCTTGGCCTAAATTGTTACAAAAGACGCTGGAAGAATATCGAAACACACCCCACTCTACGACTGCATTCCCTCCTATATACTTGCTGTACGGAACCCTCCCTTCCTACATCTCTGATCTTACGAATCCGTATCCGCCAGTAGAAAAAGCCCGAACCATTGCCAATGAAAAAACCGAGGAATTACATAAAAGGTTAGTTAAAAGATACAATAGTTCTCATAGATTCCCGAATTTAAAAATTGGAGATAAAGTTTTGTATCGAATCCCTCATCAGGTAGGCCATGGCAAACTGTCGCCAGTTTATTATCCAGATCCATACACCGTTCTTTCTACACCATCACCTCACATAGTCAAAATAAATAAACCATGCCAGCCTGAAAATATGCCCAGCACAATAGTTAATGTATCTAAATTAAAACTATGGGACCCTATTTCAACCTTGAAAGAAGGCATGGGGAATTATCCATTTCCCTTCCAAGATATGGAGGATTTGAATGGATGTCTTTAATCCGACCATAACCAAACGTTAGAAAGGAGTTTCCACCTTCTAAGGGGGCTGCTTAATATCGCAATATGTTTTTTCTTTACGTCCATGTGGTTTTCTACTTCAATGGTAAAGCTTGAATTCTCTCTACAAACATTGAAGGACTCTGCTAATGATGGACAGTACAGCCCTGTTGCATATGTTCTAAGTGACACACCTGGAAAAAAACTAACAGGCCGGTCACCCCAAGGACCTCTAGTGAAATGGTCACTATGCGATACAGTGGATTAGGTACGCGCCTGGATACCCCAACTATCAGGTCCGACTGCCCTACTGCCATAGTGGGAATACTTTTATTATTAAAAGATTTTTTTTTTTTTGCTGTTAGGAAATATGTAAATATTTGTAACTATATAAAAGGCGTGTGATTGAAATAAATTTCGTCAGACGGTTGATTGTTCTCTCTTTCTTTACGCAAAACAATATCAGCTGCATATTGGCATGTTACATATATATATATATATGTGATATGATCCTGTCGACTCTTCTGTGATATGATCCTGTCGACTTTCAATGTGGGGAGAGAGAAATAAGGAAACCACAAGTTTGGGAGAGGAATCCCAGGCAACCAGCGAGAGAGAGGTAGCGCGAGGGGTTTCACCGCTGAACGACCGTTCATGTCGCACACCACCCCCCAACTGTCCAAAAATAGTCCTGAGGGTTCCAAGAAAAGGTCCCCCTCCGGAATGTGGCCAGTGGCCCAAAATGGCCGTACTTTAGCTACCTTTTATCTACGTCTCTCTCTGATTGACTGTAGGTTTACTTTATTATTCTTGGAAGAGCATACATTATGACATATGGCCCCCGTTGAAGAAGGCTGAACATGGTTTGAGTATACTTAAAGCTGGTGAAGCCAGGAATAGAGAAAATAATTTTACAGTTGAAATTAATTAAGGTTATGGTGACATAGTTTTATGTAAATAAAATATTGTATAGTACACAAGTAAATATTATTTACAAGCAATTTTACAATACCAGAGAGTTTGAGATTTAAGGGAATTTTTTATAATATCAAAGTTATAAAAGGCTATATACAATAACATTTAATGTATTATAAGAGAAATGCTATGGAGGAGTGTGAACAACGAGAAGGGGAGTCACATACACATGATGAAATTCTGAAGGTCATTAAGACTGGGGAACTCTACACTTTAAGATATTTTTCAGGCGGACATGGCAAGGGGAAACTTGGCATGGGCTTTCTATGCTATAGGTGTAGAGTACGAGAAATGAGGTTGAGGTTGGCAATTGTGTGAGCTCAGGACTGAGGTAAATATAAAACTACATACAATGTTAGAACCTTGGCGAACAGAGCGAGGGGAAACTTGCCCTGGGCCATTCTACCTTATCTATGCAGTTACTTGTGTAGCGAGTCCGAGGGGAAAAGTCCCGTGTGTAGGTGAGGAAGTCGAATGGACTTATAGTTAATTGGAGAAAAGTATGCGCGCACAGTGCCAAAAATTGGGACGAGGACGGCGTTGTCCGTTACAAGTGACAAGCTGCTCGGACACGAGGTGTTTGAACCTTCGTGGGAGCTTGTGCAAGGCAATGATTTCGCGGTGGGTTGTACGTAAGACCCATGTCTGCGCGAAATGATGACGGATCGGACAGAATCAGCGACGATGTTTAACGTACCTCCGTGGGAAATATCGAAGGTAGGCTATATCGTGCTGGTTTGGACAATGAACAAACATAGATTTGAAGACAGGGTCCGTGTGGCGAACGTGTGGCGCGAGAAGAAGGGGCGAACTGTGTCGCTCGATGCAGATTGTTCAAGTGCGAACAAAAAGGAGTTGATAAATATCTAGCAGTTAGTCAATCTGCATCCTGTGACGAACACACCATTGGCTAGATGGTGTGGGTCGGTGGATAGGTTAGAGATGAACTACGAAATATATTATCATAAATGAAGGGCAAAGGTTAGGATTTTGAAATGACAATATAGAAGTTCGATAATTGATTAATCAATAATTCTCTATAAAAGGTCCTGAGCTGGTATAAGGTTGACAAGGTTGTAAGAATGAGTGGGACATTAAGGGGAAGATAGATGAGTCACCAAAGGTTGGTTGTAAGCAAGGCTCACGTGGAGGTTGGAATTCTTCGACACCTGAATTACTGGGTGAATTTTGAGTCGTTTAGGGAAAGAAATTATTTTTCGTGAGCCGTGCTTACAAGTAGGAGAGGTCATATACAAATAGGTATACAAAAGTTTAGGTGCTGGAGGCATATTTTTATAAATAAATTGGAAAAATCTATTGTTAATAGTAAAAATCGTAAATCATTAATAGGTAGAATTCCTTTTTTTTTTTTAAAGTTACGTTAAAATGGAAATTATTTAATTAAAATGACGATTGTTAAATTCTACTGGTAAGGTAACTAATTAAATGAGTTACAAATATCTAGATAAATAATATGGAGAATAAAATCATTGTTAATAGGCGTGGAGAGAATAAATGGAGCTAATTATGTAAATATTGGGACAATTTACAAGGAATGACTTATTTAAAGAATGAATGGTAGGAGTTAAAACAATTACACTCACGAGTTATGTTGGTTTAGGGCGCAGGTAAGTTCATTGAGTTTCGGGAGAGTTCTGTCTGTGACACTGTGCGTACCAGTGTTGTACATCACAGTAGCGGCAGGGATATGGCGGAGTCTTGTCCATGATGGAGGAAGGTGTCCTGCCCTGGCACGGTGGTCGTTCTTGGGCAGATCTAGTGCTGGAAGAAGTGTGTGGCAGCTCCATCTCCGTCGTAGGTGAATACTTCTTCGGGATCACGGTTCAAAGGTTAGCGAAGAAGGGGTTGAGGGCTCGAAGAGGAGTGGTTACAGTTGAGTTGGGTTTGGTCGATCATCGTGGCTTGGCTTCTTGTTTCTTCATACTCCGGTATATGAGGGATTTGCTTCCCGGCCAGGTCTTATCCTGTCGACTTTTCTGTGATATGATCCTGTCAACTTTCAATGTGGCAATATGATAATAATGTGGGGAGAGAGAAATAAGGAAACCACAAGTTTGGGAGAGGAATCCCAGGCAACCAGCGAGAGAGAGGTAGCGCGAGGGGCTGTCACCGCTGAACGACCGTTCGTGTCGCACACCACCCCCCAATTGTCCAAAAATAGTCCTGAGGGTTCCAAGAAAAGGTCCCCCTCCGGAATGTGGCCAGTGGCCCAAAATGGCCGTACTTTAGCTACCTTTTATCTACGTCTCTCTCTGATTGACTGTAGGTATACTTTATTATTCCTGGAAGAGCATACATTATGACATATGTATATATAATATATAACTTTAAAATATAAACAATTCACAAGTGAACCTAATTAAAATTTCAGCAATGTCTCTGACTAGCAAAAAATAAAAAGATACAGTTGATTGAATTTTTAAGATGCTATAAATCTAAGGTAACAAGACCAAATCCAAATAAACTCTATGTGATATTTTGGCAAATGCATTGTTATCATCCATTGTCTAAAGATATTAAATGCAGTTACCAAAATGACATCTATTTGGTTTTGGTCTGGTTGCCGCCTAATATTTTTAGTCTGTAATTCAAATTATATCTTATCATGGTGTTAATAAGTTTGTTCATGCACACACGCAACACACATCTCTTAGAAAAGCATTCACGAACCAAAATACAGCTGATTCTCAATGTGAGGCCCCAGGCTAGAGGACCAGAACTTTCCATCTGATTTGGCCTCTATCTCCTATTTGTTGATTATCTATAAAATTGAACAATATCTTAGTACAATTTGGCTTTAAATTGAGAATCTAGGGTATCTATCTTATTTTTTCAGTTTTTATTTTAGTTTTTCCTTTTAAAAATATTCTACATTTTGAGTTTAGAGTATTAGGCCATCACATGCACAACAGAGAAAACCATTTAAGGTGAAAACATGAGTCTTCTGGGATGTTTTTTTTTTTTTATATTTAATATTACTTTAGCTTTCAGGTCTGTAAGCCCTTTCAGAGAGGAACATGATGAGATGATATAAAAATTTGTTATCTTATTATGTATTAATACATACTAAACATATTATATTATAAAATAATTACCCTGTCCTCATTCAATATGTGGGAGTTGAGTTGAGCATCATATCCACTGATGAATCCATTTCTTATTGCCACTTCGGAAATATTGATGCATTGCATCCCGGTCCGATTACTTAATTCATGGCTGAATGTCGACTTTCCTGTTCCAGGTGTCCCTAAAACAACACATATTTAGTATATATATTTTTTAAATACATAAAATAAGAAAAATTGTAAAATATGTAAATTTAAAATTTTATATTGTTTAGTAATAATGTTCAGAAAAATATTAGTAACTTTTGTATAAAATTATTTTTGCATTTTAATTAAGAATCAATTTAGGGTCATTTAAAACATGTGAGAGGGAAAGGAATAATTTAAACATATATAATTGGTTTTAGAAGGGAGTGTTTGAACAGTAGGGTGCATAAAAATTAAATTAGGTTTTGGAGAATAAACTAACTTCTAAACAGTAGTTGAAAAAACTAGTTCTATTTAATCAATCTCTTACATCAACTACTAACAAATTACTATTCTTTTCTCTAAGGCTTTGCTATCCTTATACTTTGTGGGCAGATGGATTCAGGCCAAATAATTCATCCAGGGACAATAAAACAATTATAATTAATAGGATATTTTCTCTGCCCTCCATTATTAGCATCTATATTTGTAGCTCTGTAGTTACAGTATGATTATTAACTACTGTCTTTAAAATTGCCACATCTGGAAAGCAATATGCTTCTTCTTCTTTCTTATCTCCACTCAATAATATTAGGGTATCAAGTTGTGACCCTTGATGGTGTCTGTTTGACAACCATCATGACTGAGTGAAATAGAATGTGTCTGCCTTTGTCATTAAGACTGGAAGCATTACTCAGTGGCAGGTCGACTTAGCTCCAAAAGAAATGGCCGCCTCTGACATGAGGAACAGACGCCATGTGCAGCTGCACCTAACAATGGAGTACAAATGCTGCTCATCCTGTATCCCTGGATTAGGAGCCCTTACAGGGTACTATCAGCTGGGCCAGGTTTTTTAGCGAGCTTGTTACTGCTCCCCCTCCTCCTTTTTTATCTGGGCTTGGGACCGGCAAAGGCGGGGTTACAATATGCTAAATATATTGAATTTACATGTAAGGAAGAGGCTTTGATATGCAATGAATTATTCATTTTCAAATTAATTTCAACACATTTAAGCAAACTAGACATCAGAAGAAACACCTAAAATGTGTTGAAAGAAATTTTACAGCAGGTTTCTCATTCATAAATTGTCTTTGAAATGTTGCCTTGTGGTGAAAAGTTATTGTGATGTCTTGTGCAAGAGAGAAAAATGCTTGCCAACACATTTCTGAGTTTGATATAGGTTGAATTGTAGCCTGCTGATATGGCAGTTTATCAAATTCCAGTATTGCTGCTCATGTCTGTAGATATTTCATCAATGTCTGAATATAGAATTGATAGATTCAGGACAATCATACAGAACGATGTAATGGTTCTCAGCGGCCCACTATTACAACAACCGAGAAGACAAACATGTCACTTGAAAGGCTTTGATAGATCATACTGCCATATCAAAAGCCCTGAGACAAGAAATGGAGTTGTTTGCAGGTCTAAAAGTCTGCATGACCTGATCGATGATGTATGCAGCAGCATGGAATGTCATCTCAACAACTATGGCTTTGGATACCCTTGACTACATCACAGACAGAAATATCTTCAACGACAAACCTGGATGCGGGAATGGCAGGACATCATGTTCTGGTTTCAGCACCATGATGGTCGCATCCATGTTTGGCGCCATTTTAGGAAAAGCACATTGCCAACGATCATTCGACATCATACTGGCTCATCACCTGGAGTGATGGGATGAAGTGCCTTGGATATACATGTCTCGGTCAACTCTTAGTTGCATTCCCAGCACTTTGAACAGTACCCATTACATTTCGGATGTGTCAAAGCCAGTGGCAGTACCTGTTATTTGAGGTGTTTCAGCAGGAAAATGCATGACCGCATGTTGCTGGTACTGTACGGACCTTCCTACATACTGGCCAGCACATTCTCCATCTGCATCTGGTCAAAGGTTGCTGAGCGACTGGCTTGTCAACACACCCCAGTCACTACTGTCGATGAACTGTAGCATTTTGTGGAAGCTGCATGGAAAGCTGTACCTGTACATTCCATCCAATCTGTTTGATCCAATACCCAGGCGTATAAGTGCTTATTAGGTGCTTTTTTTTCTGGGTACTAATTTCTCAGTAATCATACCACCAAATTTCTTGAAAATTTAATCACTTGTTCTTCCCAGTATAATGTATGATAACTAGAACTTTGTTATTTACATATTTCTTCCTGGTATAATAATTTTATCGGCTTTGAGATGAAGACTATCCATTATAGAAAGGTGTCCTCTAACATGAGTGTCCTCTCATGGAGGATCTACTGTATCATTAAATGGGAATGGAAGAAGCAAAAAACAAGTTGAGCCCAGAATTACAATGGGAAAAGTATATGTTTGAAAAATTATGAGCTTTTATGAATAAATTTAAACAAACTGAAAAAAAGAATGCTTAAATGATTCATGGAAGCTTCAATGACCAACTTTTTTTTTTTTTTGGTTTGGTCATTGAGGTACAGCCTGCACAAAATTAATGAGGTCCAACAGCCTGAAACACATACATGGTTGGCTTTTCTTGATTAATCAAAAAAGGGCATTTGGCCAATCAATGATTAGTTTATATTTATTCGAACTGAAATATGAATATCTTTTAGACCTTTATCTGTTAGCCTGATTTAAATACCTTGAATATAGACCTTTGTAAATGGCAATATGGAATTTATCTGTAATAGAAAATTGTGGCATTAACCTATACCAAAGTTACCTTAAAATCCTCCTTATTGGCCGATATCACTGGAGCAATTTTATCGGGTATTCATCATTTCTCAAGCCACTCTGTTTCCAAAACTTGGAATTTGGTTCGAGTTCCAGCTCCCTGTGCCTTTTAATGAGGAACTCAGTGGGGATACCCTCAGGGTAACATGACTCCCTTTTCAGATCTCCCAAACTCAAGGAGCTCTGTGGAATGGATAGTAATGAAATAATTGAAAACCTTGCAGCAGATCTCACTGCAGGGAGTCAAACATAGGGCTTCGCTCCTTGTTATAGAAGGTGGTTTCATAGAACTCTAGCTCCTTTCTCACCTGCTTGGCCTTTAGTTTCATCTTCCTTTTTGCCTTTACCTCAAGGGGGTATCTAGCCCTCTTGCTTGTACATCATCTCATCTTGAGCCTCATTTGGTTCCTCCAGTTTTACCTTGACTACTTCTTCCTTGACAAGATCCAGTAGATTCCTCCCTCATACTTAAGCAAACTTTAGACTTCACCAGGTCCAACTTGGACTGCCTTTGGAAATGCTGATCTTGAACTTTGACAAGTTTCAGTAAAACCATTTGTCCACCCTATACTCTAGGAGTGTCAGAAACCTATCTTTTGATGTTTCTGAATTCTTAAATTGCCCACTTTAACCAAATTCAAGCCTTAGGTTTTCTAAATGAGCCTTCTAATGGGTCTCATGGGCATTAAAATGGGCCACTTACTGTGCGAGCCTCAGATTTAACAGTATAAATTCTAGAGTGAAGAGCCTAACTTCTCTCTATCCTATAGAGTCAGATTGCAAATTCATTACTCTGTATAGGTCTTTGGGCAGTCTATGGACTGTCCCCCAACTTGGCTATACTCCTGCATTGACTGTACTCTGGCATGGACAATATTCTATATTGGGCTATACTCTGGCTTGGATTGTACTTTAGCTTGAACTTGACTCCTGCCTAGAATGTACTCCAACATGATTTTATACTCCTGCTTGAGTGTACACCAGCCTGGACTGTACTCTAGCCTAGACTATACTCTGTCTAGGATTGTATCACACCTTGACTTTTTGTGTCCTCCTAATGAGGCAATGACAAGTTCAAATGTTGTGCAGTGTCCATCCTCATGACTTTCAAAGCCAACTTACTAAATATTTATTATGAAATAAACAAATTTATTTTGTTTCACTTAATCTTCAGTCAATAATCAAATTACCAAAATAGTATTTCATAAACTTCTTTCAGTAAAGCTTTTCCCTATTTTTTTATGCAAATGCATAAAGTAACAAGACGAACTTCCTCTCCACAAAAAAATATCTGTTTAAAATAAAATAGTAGTCTTGCATAAAAGATTAAAAGGCAACAAGAGAGAAAATCCAGATAAATAAATATTGTGATATTTATGTAGGAGCATTGTTACCAACATCAGATCAGATTAATATAATTGATTTCCAATGGATGCATTTAGAGTGAGTACTTTGGTCTGAGGAGAATGACAATGCTCCTATTACTATTTATTGTGTACCTTTAATTTTCGCTAAATTCAAATGGTTCTATATTTAATACTGTATAAGAGACTTCACAAGCACTAAATTTGTTGAGAAGATTACATGCATCATTTTGAATATATATATTAATATATATGTTCTGAAAATAGAGCAATCCATACTTAAATCATTAGATAATAAAGAGGCAGCATATATTGGATTGAATAAAAGATTTATTTGCCAATATTTTGGTTGGCTGAAGGCCAACCTTTATCAAGGCATTACATTTTTGTATAAACAAACTCAGCGCCGCATAGTGTTATCTAACAATATATAATATATAACAATATAAATAACACTATGCTGTGCTGAGTTTGTTTATACAAAAATGTAATGCCTTTATAAAGGTTAACGTTCAGCCAACCGAAATATTGGCAAATAAATATTTTAATCAATCCAATATATGCCTTTTTATTATCTAATATATATATATGTTATTAAATATATCAAAAATTTAAAAGATATTAATATCTAAAATCAAAATAATTTCTTATTGATGAATTTTCATTTGATTGATCAATTTTGTGAAATCAAAATGACTTGTACCACTGATCTAATCCAATGAACAATCACCTTTATGATTGACCAGGAGTGACATTTTTGAGCAGTCTCTCAAAGGGAATGTCATTTAAATATTCAAAATTAATAATATTTTCTAAAGTAAATAAAAATGCACTAATTTATTATCAAAGATACTTTATTATATAAATTTATATACAACATAAAGTTGAGGAAGGATGCATTGAAATAATGCATATTTAAAGGGAGAAGTGCCTCTTGGTACATAAATTTATATTATATTAAAAAAAAAACAGAAGTAGATGTAATAAGGCACAACTTGGTTTATAGATTATTACTTTGTGCGCACAAAAGATGTATTTAAATTTATATTCTATAAATTATATAATAAAAACACTAAAATATGAGAAATAATAAGTGAGTATAGTTTACTTTTTGAAAATATAATTTTTAACATACAAAAATTTTGACTAGAGAAGAACCTTCCTTTAGAGATTGCTCAAAAATTCTAGCTCTCCTGAATAGGTACAATTTGGATTATACATTGGAATCATAAAGTAATAAGACCAAGTCAATAAATTATGTGTCACATTTCAGTAACAGAGTTGTTACCATCTTCAGACAAAAGGGCTGATGCATTGTACTTTTGTCTAAAGTTGGTAACAATGCTGTTACTAATAATGTCATGCACAATTTATTGATTATTGACCTTATCTTTCTAATCTCTTCTAAAAATGTTTTTTCATATAAATTTATATGAAAATATTTTATATCTATATATTCAATATCTTCATGTATATATTTCAAAATTTAAAGTACACAGAGTAGAACCTCTTTGTAAAGGATACCTAATTGCAGAACCAAAGTATCCTTTAGAGAGAGGTGTAAAAGGACACTTTTGGAAAGTTGCAAAACAGTAAAAATGTTAATTTTGCAAATAAAAAGTGTCCTTTATAGAGAGGTGCCCTCTCATGGAGGTTCTACTGTATAATGAATCTAAATTGAAAATAAAATATTTATATTATTGTGGTTCATGTGTTACCTATTTCAATTATGAGTAATTATTTTTTGAGAAAATACATTCAAATTAAAAATATATATAACTTTTGTGCATCTCTTTTTATATAAATATTCAATATAATATTAGAAACAATAAAGAATATTAATAGAAAAAAATAATGTCAAAATATAAACTAATTGAAAGATATATTTGATAATACTTTTTTTTTTCAAAGTTATAAATGTTGTGTTGCCATTCTCTCTCTCTTGTATCTAATATTGTTAAAAGGCATGGTTTCAATATATATTAAATATTTTTAAACTTCATTTTAAATATAATAAACTAATAATATTTTTTAATTAAATATTGTAAAAATGGACTAAAATTTCTCAATACAATGTTTTTTAAAAAAATTTCTTGAGATGATTTTTAAAAAGAAAAGAAAAAAGAATATATACGCTTATAAATGTATATATTTATAAATCATAAAGGCCATATGGCGTATTGATTTTTGTAAAATATTGAGTTTACCAAGTTAAAATTTGATTAATGTTATTTTTATGGTTAAGAAATGCCGAAAAATAGATGCATCAAGTATAGAAATGGTTTGAAAGGTTTATAATTTATATGTTCATAGATATTAATTAATTATTTGAAACTGTCAAAATTATTTTTTAATTTTAAACGAAAAACAAAATGTTGTATTGTGTGTTAAAACTATTCATTTATCTTATTTAATTCCTGTTTTATTTGGTTTTGAAATATCGTTTTTCAAAATTATTTCAGACAAGTGTAAAAGTGTAAATTGTACGTAAAATATATATTTATATATATATTGAAAATAAGAATAATTATATATAAAGTAAATATATATATGTATACTTGTGAAAGGTAAAATGACAGCAACATCTAAAACGCGCTGCACGTTTAAATCTTAGCATTATTTGAAGTCTCTATAAGTGTCAAGAAAAAGGCGAATTTTGGGAAAAAAATATATTTAAATATGGCTAACTGAATAGTACATTAATATAGATTTTAAAGTAATTACCTGTCACCAGCACGTTTGGCATCTTTTTTAAGCTCTGCATTTCAACTTGAGCTACGAGATGGAGCAAAATTTAGCTCAGGATCACGGCAAAAGAGCAGTTGCGTAAGGGGTGTTTGTTTTTGTTAAGACAAAATATTGACTTTCTGGGTCTTGGGTCAAATTCCTTCACAAAGTAGGTATTGCAGCGCCCCCAATCTTATGTGATTAATAAATATAAATATTTTATTCTAATTATATAAAAAAATAAATATATCATCGCTGTCATTTGTTAATAAAATGGTAGGAATATATTTTTCCACGAAAAACAAACCCTGTTTAGCCAGTTTTTGTATTAAAAATGGATAAAGTTACAAAAATATATAATAAATCTGTCTGTTATGTTCCAAATCTGTTAATATTTATTAATATTTTTAAATATCATATCGTGCATATATTTTCTTTATCATTTGAAAAATTTTGTAAGTTAATATAACTGTAATGAAGATTTATATAAATATAGGATCTATATAATTAGAATAAAATTAAATGTTTGTCTGCACGTTTCCAGAGTAAAACATAAGAGAATAAAGTTTTTTTTTAAGCAGAATGAATTGAATAAACTATTTTTCGCACACATGCATTATTTCTCTCGATACAATATTCTATTTTGCAGAAAATTGGAATCCGTTTTATATATTCAATAGGGGCTGGTTTCAGTTGCAATTAGAGTTTAAGAACGTCAATTTTCATATTTATTTTGTTTTTATCTTGTTAGAGGTCCAGCTTTCAAGAAAAGCCTTGCTTGTTTGTCCTCTGGATATTGTTAAAGATTATTTTTGCATTATCGAGTCCTAGTCTAAGGCCCTGTTTAACTATATGGCCAACAATGAGTCATAGGGAAATATGATTCTAAATGGCTGCTCTGTGTTGGTTGATTCGTTTTTCTAAAGGTTTTAATGGAAGAGACTGTACAAGATTGACATGGAATTTTTATAAGGTTGGATTTCATTTCTTCTCTGTGATTAGAGTGTGTCCCATGGTTGTGGATGTTTTTAAAAAATGGTGAAACAATATTTATTTTAGAGAAGAAGATTATCATTTTCATCTTTTGGTAAATACATTGAATTATTATTTTTAAATAACATGGATTTTTTTTTCAAAATTTGCTTATAAACCACAAAAAATAAACTTATCGTTTCTTTTCTTTAAAGTTTTTGGATATAATCAGAAACCCCAATATTTCAGCAACCCTCTTCCTTTTTTTTTTTCAAATCAAGATCCTACCTTTTTCTTTTTCTAAAAATCAAAAATAATCTAAAAGAAGGAAACTTTGACTAAATAGTAGGCAACGATGCTAAATGAGAAAGGGTTCTGAAGAGCATCTCAATAGAAGTATTTTTTTAGAAAAATAAAAGAAACATGGAAACTATGTATAGACGCAGGAGAGGAGCATTTTTAAAATAAATATATACTTTTTATTGGTGTATTTGTTTTTTAAACCTTTTTGACCATTCAGCGTTTGCCTATATAATATAGTCTCCACACCGTATCATTCTGAAAAATACTTGGAAGCTCTTCACTGCCCATATCAGAAATGAATGGCTTCACAAAGCCAATCATCAATACTGTGAATAAATCAACTTAGATAGCAGTTGGACCTATCAATTTAAACATAATTCTCGTCTACATTTTCGAATATTATTTCCTTCTACAGCCAGAATGGGGGGGGGGGGGGGGGGGGAAAGAGGACGTCATAGAAAAAAAAAGTTTCAAGAATACAAAAGTGAACTTTTCTATTTGTGATTTTGTCCTAATAAAGGGGGATGATGATTGCTGGACGAGCAGGAGATGACCATTTGGTTCACGACCATATAGTCTTCTCAAAAAGGGAACTGAAGAGAATTGGTCCAATAGTTGTCGAGTGAGCATTCAGAGACAAATTAAAGAAACTATCTCTTATGATGTAAATTTTAATGACTTACGATCCTAAATTAACAATTAGTTTATCCTGCGATTCAAACATCTATGGAATCGGTTCTGTTTTATCGCGCCATTGATATATAAAGAAATGAACGACCAATTTATTTCATCTCTCGGACTTTATCGCAAGCTGAAAAGAAATATTCGCAAATTGACGAGGGTTGTTTAAGTTTAATTTGAGCATTGAAGAAACTAAATAATTATTTATCCAGAAGAGAATTTACACTAATAACAGATAATAAGCCCTTGAAATGTATCTCAAGTCCCAAGCAAGAAATATCATAAAATATGTCTGCACGCTTGCTACGATGGTCTTTAATTTTGTTTTCGTACAACTTCAAAATTGAATGCATAAAGTCGGCTGACCACTATAACGCAGATAGACTTTCGAGACATCCCCTTAAGAAATATGAAGAATTAGAATTAGATGATGGACTTAATTCAGTTCATATTGTTGCGTTGTTGGTTGACAAAGAATAACCTCGCTGACGTCCCTCATTAGGATTAACTTTAACTTGGGGTAAGTTGTACATTTTCCCTCTCCCTATAAATACCCCTTATAATAAATTAATTATCCCCAAACTTGCCCTTGCTTTATTTATCTCCGCGACAATATTCTCTCTCCATTCTGGAATGTGCCTTTCTTTCTACGTAACACTGCCCCCTCCTTAGGATTGATCGCCCCGAACAGTCCATTGTTCTGGAACAGTACCCCTGAAGGGTGATAACCGGTTGTAGTGCACCACTTTGGGCTTAGACGTCGGGGTTTTCTGAATCCGATAGATAACATCATTGAGGCACTTGGAGATCTTGTAGGGTCCTTCCCATTGATACTGATGTTTAGGAGAAAGTTCATTTTTCCTTTGAGGATTATGGAGCCAAACCATTTCACCCTCTTTGAAAGTCTTGTTGGAAGTCTTGACTTTGCACCTGTTTTTCATTTTCTCACTGGAAAAGTGAAGCCTTTCTCCCGCCTTCTGGTGAACGGTCAGCATCCTTTCAAATGGGGCACCTACATTGTAGATCTTCACCTTTCCTTTGGATATTGTTGTCGGTCCCTTTCTCACTGAACATCGTGTACAGTTTTTGCGCCATTTTTCAACATCAGTTCGACTTCCTAGCCAACAAAATCTTTCTCTAACTTTGGCCAATGTTTGTCTGATGCCGAAGTGATCTCCCGTGGGACTGCTATGCATCTCCTGGAGAGCCAAAGGTACATGAGATCTGGGTAACACCAACTTCCAGATTTCATGCTTTCCATCCTCGCTCTCCCATTTCCTGTATAAGACTCTATCTCGCAGGGTCAAAGAATTCCAGAGGCGCCAGAGACTTTTAGTTTTAGGACTGTGCGAGGCCACATCTTCCCAGGATGGTCTTTCACCTGATTCCTTCCAATTTATCACTGGCAAGAGATCTCGGTCTTCACGTTGAGCTTTTCTTAAAGCTTGGCCAGTCCAGTGTTGCTCTTCCACTTCTTTGTTTTCTTGCACTGTAACTTGCCTTACGCAAAATCTGTCTTCAGCACGAGCGCAATGTCCACTTTGTGGAACACATGACCTTCTTGATAAGGCATCAGTATTATCATTCCGTCTCCCATGGTTCTTTCTAGGGGCTGTGGTAGTTTTAGAATTTTCCGGACAGTTTCTTCTCATGTGGCCATATTGTCCACATCTCCAGCAGTCGCTATCACTGCGTGGTTTTACTTTTCTGGGGCAAGTTGGAGAAATGTGATCAAGGGATCTACAAGTCCAGCATCGACCCCTTTTTCTTTCAGGCTTATCCTTAGAGTTATCCGGACAGTTTTTCCTTATGTGGCCATTTTTTCCACATTTCCAGCAACCAGTATCACTGCGCTGTTTTACTCTTCGGGGGCAAGTTGGAAACATGTGATCATGGGCTCCACAGGTCCAACAGCGACCCATTTTTCTTTCTGGATCATCCCATTTTACTTGTCTAGCCACGCGATAACTTTCTATTGAGGCTTTTTGGGCAGCTTCATACTTCATATGGCTTGGACTAGGGTTTCTTGAAGAGTAGTGGCACTTGAAAGTCTGGCAAACTTCTGGATTTCAGGGTCTCTGATGGCATCAATAAACTGGTGTTGGGCTATGAAATCTTGTATTTCAGGAGGGCATGTTGGAAAGGCTAATCTTGCCAGGCATCGGATGTCGTGGGCCAAATCCTGCAAACTTTCTTTCTTATCTGGTAGTATATTCTTGAACTTTACTACATAAAGCTGTTTGTAGTGTTCTTCTCCATATCGGGACTCCAACCCATCAATCAGGGCGTTGAAGTCTAGACGAAGTTGTTCCGGAATCATCTGGAGAACTTCCACTGCAGGTCCACGAAGTGCAGCAGCCAAAAAGCTTGCCTTATCTCGAACGTTCCATCCGTTCGCTTGGGCAACCACTTTGAACTGGGTTTTGAAAGAGGTCCATGATGATTGTCCATCAAAGGTAGGAACTTTGACAAGAGGCCTACCCGAATTGTTATTTTCTTGCTGGAAAACCGGAGTTCTTGGATTGCTCGTTTCCACAGAAGCAAGTCTCTCTTCTAAAGCAGATATTTTATCTTTCATTTCCACTTTTACAGAGGATATTTCATCTTCTAAGCATTTAAATTTAAGCCCCAAGCCTTCTTTCAGCTCTTGATGTTGAGCTTGAAAAGCCTCGCGAGTTTCTTGATTTTGAGCTTGAAGAGCCTGGTTTAGAACTTCACGAGTTTCTTTATTTTGAGCTCGAAGAGCTTCACGAGTTTCCTGATTTTGAGCTTGCAAAGCCTGGTTTTGAACTTGCATAGCTTGGATCGCTTTCAAAATTTCTTCCATTTTTCGGGTAAGTACCATAAATTATTCAGGCTTCACCTAAAGATTCTACTTCTGACACCAAATTGTTGCGTTGTTGGTTGACAAAGAATAACTTCCGTGGGTACAAAGGATCTTTAGGACTTTATTTAAGCCTAATCGATAAAATAATTACAGAAGAGTGCAAAAATAAAACAACAATAAAGAAAACAGCAGTTACAAACTCACCAACTGCAGCACGGTGAGGGAAAGCAGGAGCAGAACAAGAGACAGAAGTTCGTAGAACCTACTAGAATCTTCCAGGAAGTACACCGGCTCCGGCGGTAAGCAGCAGTCCGACCTCTTGAGATAGCAGCTTGCTTGGAGTACACCACGTAGCTTCGTTCTTCTACCTCCACTTCTTATCGTTCTTCCCCTTGGCATGAGTTTCTCCTCTCTATATATGCCGGAGTAGATCTTTCCAGAACGGTCACGGTTGGTCAGCCAATCAGAAAGCCGCCAGCACCGAGCGTTGCGCAATAGCTTTAGATTGGCCAATCAGTTGTCTTCCGCTTTTTCCACATTATTCTTAAATGTTCTAGAATATTCTCTCTCCATTCTGGAATGTGCTTTTCTTTCTACGTAACAATATAATTAAACAGTGTGAAGATCTGCCGCTTATGTATAGACACATCAAGCAAGAGTCTTACAAGGCTTTCATCATGAAAGTAGTGTGTTTGGAAATAAAAGACATCTCATCCGGAATATCTCTCATTTTACTTAATAAAATATTATTTAACTATTGAATAGGGAATTCTACTTCTAGGCATTCGAGTGATCATTCCAAAGAAATATAAAACTAAAATCAAAATTGAATTACATCAAGGACACATGGGTGTAGTCAAAATGAAAACTTTGGTCCAAAATTTAATTTTCTGGCCTGGAATAGATCAATAAATAGAAGAAATCCATAGAACTTGTAGAGAATACGAACTGCATAAGCATATCATAAAACATGAAAGTGTTCATAAATGGGAAACACTGCTCCTTCACCTTCGTATCGCATCCATATGGATTTGGCTGGCCCATTCATGAATAAGATGTTTTTGATAGTGGTGGAGTGCTATTCTAAATAACCAGAGGTTTTAATGATGAATTCTGCGACAGCTCAAAATACCAACCAAATTTTAAGAGATATTTTCCACGTTATGGAATTCCAGAACAAGTGGCTACTGATAATGGACTACAATTCATTTCAAATGAAATGCAATTTTTCTTTAAATCAAATATAGAATCCAACATCTTAAGTCTGCTCCATATTTTCCAGCTGCTAATTGTTTGGCTGAGCGCTTTTTACAGACTCTAAAAATATCATTGAAGAATATTTAAAATGTTCATTTTTAATATTAAATGTGATTATCTTTTACTTTTTTTCTTCTTTCTTTTTCATTACAGAGACTCCGTGGTAAATTCATGTATAAGAAATTTATTTTCCTCCAATTTACCCAGACTAAATCTATTTATTAGCTTTATTGTCTTAAATGGGTTTTCCTGTATATAAATTTCATATTACCATTAAGGTACTATTACTGTTTTTCCTGCATGTATCCTGCATTTCTGCTTGGAGAATCTTTATAAGACTAAAAGGTCTTAATACAGCATTTTGTTGTTGTTGTTGAATATAAAAAATGAAGGACTTGATAAGAGCCTGGAAAATTTCTTATTCACGTATAGAACAGTGCCACATTCGAGCACGAAAGAAGCGCCAGCAGTTTTACTTTAAAATAGATGCCGAAAAAAAAAAAGTCGATGGAACCTCTTGCAACTAAATTTTGATAGTAAGCCTAAAAATTACACTTTACAATTTACTTGTAAATAGGAAATATTCTCCAAAATATTAGAGTATGGAGACACGACATGCACACAGGTCGATTAATGAAATTTTAGATTTTGTCAAATTCTGCTCTTATGTATTCCTACCGAGGTCAATAAATCCTCAAGAGCGTACTGAGGAGATTTGCTTCAGATAAGGCTGCTTCCCCTAGTGAAGGAGACCCCCAGTGTTCCATCTTATGCCTGGGACCTCTGCGACAGAGGAGCCAGGTCCAGTGCCTCTCCCAGCTAAGGAGCACAAGACATCAAGGCGGTATCCTGTCAGAGAATGAAGAACACTTGACAGATTCAGTTTTTAAAATGAAGGAAGGATTGCTATATACTTGGTAATGAAATTCTATATTGTTGTTGTCGTGTCCAATGAAGAGCCTCAGATGTCACCGTACATCTCTATCACAGAAGTCGCAATGTCCACTACCTTGGGTGTATAAAGCTGCTGCTCTATGATTATAATATATTAAATATCATCTGTAAATATTAACTTTTCATCATAGTTTTGTTTGCATTATTTTTATTCCTGCATGTCTAAATATGAAAATGTAAGTAGTATTTGTGGCTAATAAATAATATTTTATATATAAAACCGTAAATTGAAACTTAATAACCCAAATACATCACAGTATACTCATACCTTTTATCCTTTCGAAAAGAATCTAGGCATTTATAAAAATACGCCTTCAGTGCACCATCTATCTCTTTATAAGATAAAAATGCCTTCCTTCTAAACCAAATTCAAATTAGAGGAGAGTAAGGATACACTAGAGGTCAATCTGTAAATAAGTTAGACGAGTCATCAATTTGAAACCAAATTCGTGTAATTTGGCCAGTGAAATAGTAGATCAATATGATGGAGCATTGTAATGGCTTGATAGACGTTTTAAACGTTAACCTTGGCTGATTAATGTGTGCGCAGTTCCTTTTTCAAGGTATCCAAAAGTGTTGCATAATATATACCGTTTTTGGTTTTCATTTAAAGACTGTATATTGTAGCTTAGAAAATTAGCAGAAAAATTATATGTATAAGCGACAATATTATATTTAAAACCGGAATATCAAATCAAATTGAAAATAAAAACAAAATAAAATTTATAATAAGATTTACTCTGTTTTTTATATATAATTAATATTTCAATAATATATTTTAACAAAATTAATTAGATTATGACACAGAATATGCTATATGACTACTCTTATAAAAGATGTGTCCCATAGCTTGTTGAACTCAAAGTCCTTAAAACAAATCTGGCGTTTCCATCTAAGAAATCCGTTGCCTATTGTCATATCTCATTAATATTGCAATCATTTTCGCCTTAGTCAGCGTAAGGACTGGTGTCTTATCTGGAGGGAAATCATCAACTTGACCACGTTGGACCAACTTCTTGAGTTGAATCAGTAAAATGGGAAACACAAGAAAGGAAACTCCTATTGATAACTATTCCTTATAATCGTGTCCCTATTATTCTATCCAGCATCTTCATCTAAATGTGGCGTAGAAAATAAAGGACAAACAATTAGCGAAGTGACACAACAGTAATTTATTTGGGGTCGGAATATTAAATCACATTTAAAACATAAAACATAACATCAAACGTGATGCATAATCATATGCTTTTTCTGCTTAATTTATATTTTAAAATAATGTTATAAAGGAAATGTAAATGTTCTTCAACGGGGAGAAATAGTATTTTCAAGCTTCGTCCAACTTGGTCGTGATCTGTGCAGTCGCCTAATATTGAATGAAAATGAAGAAACATCGCATTTAATTTTTATTTTCCCGCTTCAGCTAGAATTGCTACATTTCAATGGTTTGTCAGAAACCTATTACTGACTGCTACAGACCGGAACTAGGTAAGATGTAACGTGAAGGACCGTACTTTTACCCGTCGTCTAGAAGATTAGTAAATATAGGGAGGTACTTTTAAAATCGAGACACGTGTGTATTAATCAAATAAGCCAAAACATAGTAGGTGCTCCAAACATCTGTAACCTTCCGTTAACTCCAATTAAAAATAAGATATCAAGGCTAGTATATGGTGAATATCTATTTGATCATCTTTCCTATATGTGGAGCTTACTATCTGGTTATGCTTTCTCAGGGCATCAGGATAGCTACTGCCTTAGATTCACCGTGGCCATCTTGCATTGTCTACATTACCTTCCCCTACCACGATGTCACAACCCTCGAGTCTTCAGGATTATCCTACCCACAACTACTTTATTGATTTAATATCAGTCGTTATTATTTTAAAGTAATTGACAACACACAAAGAAATTTCTGGCGTATAATGCTCTGTTATTAAATATATAAGCATTTAAAAATATGAATAAATGCTAATATATTTATGAAAATAAAGGGCGCCTCTCCCGTCAAAAAAGACGCTAAAACTAACCATCTTCGCAAACTAGCGAACCCACAACACCAGTTTTGGCAAACTGAGAAGCGTCCATCTTTTTACGGGAGGGAGGCCATCTTTATTATTATTATTTTTTATAGATTAAAATTTTCCCTGGCAAAAAAATTTCAAATATATTTGGTGGCTTCGATTTCATAATATCCTACGAGGGGAGTTAAGAAATTGGTTTTTTCCGAGGTTGAAGCCAAATTAGCTATATATTTCTTGTCATCTGAGGAGGATTTCCATTCACCGATTTCATATATATTCACATCCTTTCGAAAAAATTGCGATGTTATTCCTAGTGTTTCTTCTTGTAGACTCTAAATATCTCATATCTGTTTTCTTACTGTTTTTTTTTTTCGCACAGTCTTTTGTTAAACGATAAATGGATACCAAACATGTCTATACATTGCTTTCGAAAACATTCTAACCAGTTAGGGAAGTTTGAGGAGGTAGAATTTACCGAATGAGAGGAGTAATATCTCCATATAGGGGGGAATAAAAATCTGCCATCTATTAATATTAATATTAAATATATGGTTATATATTTTACTTTATTCCACTCGCAGAGACTCCGAGGTAAATTCAGGTATATGAAATTTATTTTCCTCCAATTTACCCTGATTAATCTATTTATTAGCTTGATTAACTTAATTAAGTTTTTCTGTATATACATTTCATATTACCTTTATGTGATTAGCTTCAAAAATAATAATAATAACATTGATTATTACTGGTATTATTATTCCTGCATGACCCCTACATTTCTACTCGGAGAATCTGCATAAGACTGAAAGGTCTTAATAAAGCTTTTTGTTGTTGTTTATAAAAGAGTCTGCCATCTTGTCCCCTCTTACTAAGCTCTGAGGTGATGATTAGAGAAGTGAATACAAAGAGGCGTCTAAATGCACTGGATAGGTTATCATTCGAGGGAGAGGTTAATAAATAAGACATAAGAGAGAGACTTTTTTGCGTTTTAAGAGTTTAAAGTCATTTAAAAATAACATCGGTATACGCTTTTATTTTTTAAAGATCCAGGAGCTTTCCGAATACACTACTTCTTTTTTTTTTCTGCCCAGGCATGTATTGTAAAAAAAGGTTACATTATTAATCGATAAATCTATCAATATAATCGGAAATTATATATGATTCTATAAGAAATAATGAAATGGCTTATAAAAATTATTGATCAGTGTAATATACACATTTAGATGGGCTGCTCCGACGACAAAATGAGAATATCTCATGGTTAATTTATCTGATTTCAAAGCCAGATGATTAAAGATATCTGACTTTTCATATAAAAGAAATATATTTGATTTAACTCTTCCTTTTATTTGCCTCCTACCATCAATAAAAGAGAATTAAAAGAGCTTTTATTAGCAGTAGTGTCGGGAGAGAGAAACTTGTACTGCTCTTGACGCTTACCTTATGGTTCTGGCAATGAAACCGAGGATTGTTTGAAAATGGCGGTGTTCGAGTATGAATACCCTGTTGTTAGCATTTTAATTGAATCTTTGTTTTAAAGTAATTCTCTCTCTCTTTCGACGTTTCTGGTGTGATGACTTGGTGAGCCATCATTGGATCTTTGGGACTCGCCTGGTGGACGACGAGCTGGCCATCCTCGCATCGGCGAAATCAAGAATCAACCGATACTTCGTCCAGGTCGGGCTGGGCCAGGACATCGACGACCCCGTCATCGCCTGGAGGAGAACACTATCGCGGTGAGGAAGAACACCTGGCTGATTGTATATAATTATCTCGATCTTTTTCATGTAAATATTGACTAAGAAGTCAATAAAAGTGTTATAATTGTCAATTGTCATACGATAGATCAGTGATTCTCAACCAATGTGCCGCGGTAATTTTGTGTGCCGCGAAATTCTAAAAATGTGCCGCCGAATTTTAGTCATATGATTATGTTCACGTTTGTATTGGTTTTTCTTTTTTTCTTTTTCATTTTTTTACTTTTTAAAATAACGAAATTAGCAAATTGAATGTTAGAGATGTATATTACTTATATTTTGCATAGAAATATTGATACATAATTTGAATTTTCTTGCATTCAGGTTAGCAAAAGTGTGCCGCGAAATTCTAAAATTGTGCCGCCAAATTTTCAAATCTTTAAAATAATGCCGCAACAAAAAAAAGGTTGAGAATCACTGCGATAGATCGTCATCCCCGGCGTCTTAAGGAACACTAAGAGTTCATATATATATTCAGAAATTTTAGAGTCCTCATTTTTTGGTCTCATACGACCAATTGAAATGTTTAGCATGCTAACACATTTACGCACAGAGGAATGTTAGATATAATGGATTAAGGTAATCTGTAGATTTTAAGCGATATTTTTCATTGAAGTAAGAATAGTAGGAAGTGTGTGTGTGTTTAATTTATAAACAACTAAAGAATTTTTAAAATGGAGCTAAATAGTTCCAATATTTTATACGGAGCAATGCCTCACTAATGTTTCACCACTTCCTTGGCTTGCCAGGTTTTCTGATTTCTTGAGAGTTGAGCATTTATGGAACCATCTGGAACGTCAGTTTCTGCTTCAAACATCCAATAGAAACACATGGGACCTAGAACCTTAAATTTGAAATCTTTTGAAACAATTTTATTCCACCCAGTAAATTTGTGTATTGAGATGTTAAAATAATATGACATCTATTTTATATCACAGTACAATAATATATGTCATATTGTCGTGCAAGAGAAAGCCCGTGATGCCATTTTACTTGTTAAAATCATGGATATTTTACTTTATTTTAATTCTCTACCCATTTTAAGTCACAAGTGTGAAAGCCTACCTTGATTTTATTCCAACAATTATTTCTAGATGCACTACTATTTTCATTTCCCTTTTTTTTTTTGAAGGGGGAGGGGCAATAGGAGATGAGAGTAAAATAAAATTCTGATATTTCCAAGCTAATGTTGTTTTTATATCTCACCACCCCCAAACATAACAATTCTAGATGATTACACTAAATATAGAATTTTTTCACTGGATCATTAACTAATTATGAGTTAAATGACGATACACATGAGAAATTATCAGCTAGAAAAAAATAAATACATGGCTAAGCATATAGAGATTGTAAACATAAGCAGTTGATATCCCTACCAGGATTATTATGCTGATTCTAGGCGGCTGAATGACATATCTAGGGTGAAAGGTGATCTGAAGAGGGATGGGCTGCCCTCGGAAAGGTCAAAATTCGTCGTTGCCCTCTCTTGGTACCCCTTGACCTCTCAGCCCAGGGGCCAGCACTTCCTTTTGTATCTCTGAGAATGTTATACAGATTCTTTTTGAATATTTGGAATTTTTCGAAATGAGGAAGGTAAGAAAATCGAGTTATCTCTCTCAAATTAATTTTTTCCCCAAGCTACATATCACTAATCTCTTTTTCAGGTTAGAAAAAAAATTATCAATAATAAAAACTTAGATTTTTTTAATAAATAAAGGTTCAACTTAGATTTGAAAGCGAGAGATGGTCGGAATAAATTAATTCGATATATTCCTGTAGAAGGGCAGCTTGCGCCCGAAAGCTCGAATTGATTTTTCAAATAAAGAAACTTATCCTTTTTGAATCTATTCGGTATTATATTTTCTTACTGTTTTCCCATTTCATTCTCTCTAGTTTTATATTTGTTTTCCAAAGCAAGCTCATTACATTAAACCAATCAGGTTACTCCCCACAGTTCGTATATAATGCACAATAATTTTCGCATATGATGAATGACGAAAGCTTTGCTGATGTATGCTTATAGAATAAATGTTTGAGGGGTGAATTGGGGGATTATAATATCCAGTGCCCTCATTAGACTATTTTTATTTTCTAAAAAACGAATACTTCCATGAGGTCGCCTCCTGTACAAATCCAAATTCTTTAGTGAGTGAAAGTAACTAAGGGTTCTGACACCTGATAAATTCAAAGTCGAGCTGCTTTTGCCATATGTAGGTATGTGGTGTCACACTTACAGTAAAAGGTAGTCGCTATCCATCTATGTTTATCATGGACTATTATAGGTGTATATATTTGGAATAAGTAAAAAAGGCTTCTATAAAATTTAGGTATAGAGTTGACGGCAAATAACCTTTGAGCAACGAAGAAATTGTTTATCATGCGATATATATATAAAAGAAAATACCAAATTTTGATAAAGTTTATAAACCCGTGACCATAGCTACTAGTGTTACCACAATATAACTCTCCCGAGAATACTGCAAAGGGTATAAGGGAAGCGCGCATTAAAAAACCCGGGACACAACGTAGAGAAGATAATAGAGAAAATAATGTTTTAAATATATATTCACTTGTGCCTATAAATATAGCCTAAGCACTTGTAATTTTCAATATTAAAAGACAAATTTAAGATCACAGTGTTAAATCCCTGCAAATGTACATTTTATGCTCCTGTTATACAGCATTCCTAAGAAGATCATTTACTTTTATAGGAATATTTAAATGTAATTTTATTTTTTAGAATTTTTTTTTTTTTTCGGTCAAAACTCTTCTCATTTATATATCATAAAAATCTAGCTAATGGTATCTGGCTTTAGAATAATTTAATCCCAAGCATTCAATAAAATCAGTTAGCTTGTAGTCTGTAATAAGATGGATAAGGTAACCTTGAGTCGGATACCAATCAAACGGAAGCAGCTTTCTACTTAGAGCTTGGTCCTCTCGCCTGCTCTATTCTGGCCTCAGCTTAGCTCCACCAAGAGTAGATAAGCCAAAGGGAGAACTAGCATCTTATAAGTCGCACTACGTATGAAGATATTCGATGCGCTCAGAATATAAGTAGTAGCACCATTGTCTAACCACCATGATTCCCCATCATATCCCTTACTATGCTGCTTACTATTAAGGATAAGTAAAAACGATCACAATTAAGCGCTTTCAAATAGTTTGATGCAAATGTCTTGGTAGAAGAAGATTTTGGCGAGTTATAGGAGAAGTATCCTATGTAGTTCTGACACTGATATTTTTTCACCTCTTTACATTACACAACAATCAAATTAAGCACTTTTTTGGTTGAAAATATTATTTTCATATATTTATTT
>CP092886.1:29722418-29743741 GCA_030710605.1 Cordylochernes scorpioides | reverse complement strand
TTCTTACTATTTTGTTTTCAATTTTTTTCATTTTAATATATTTATACAAAATTATATCTTCATTTTGAGTTTTTCAATTGACAGTTTTACTATTTTAATTTAATAATTCGTTTTTTTTTTATTTATTTATATGCATTAACTGTTTTTTTTTTTAAATATAAATTTATGTTTTGTTGGATTATTTGCAGGTCAAAAAAAAAGTGTATTTTTCTGTATTTAAATGGTTTAATAATACCACAATTTTAAAGTTTATGAGATTAAAGAAAAGACATTAAATATTTTATTAAAATTTTCAAATTATATTAAGCCATGAAAATTAATTTTCGTGAAATTTAAATGAAAACACTTTATTTAATGATAGTTTGTTATTAAAAAACTAAATATAAAAACAAGATTGGAACTTCACAACTTTAAGATTTATTTATAATTTATTTGCCATGATATATATAGAAAATTTATAAATGAAAAATACATGCAAAATGTTTATGTACATTATTTATATTTTATGAGAAAATTAAAGAATACTAACCATTATGAAAGAGAAAGAGAAAATGTTATGTTTAATCAAAGCTATGCCATTTTCATTTTGACTAGAAGCATATATATATTTTGCTTATGTTATCTTCAGATTTGTTGTGCCCTTATGTTTGAGAGGCATTTCTTGAAGTTGATACGTTCTTTCTTTTTCGTTTGCTTTTAAAAGTAGATATATATGATCTTGAGAAAGCCGGTATTTCATTGACAATTCAATATTTTCTTGACCATAAACGTCGTTCAGTCCATCGGCATTTTTAGGGGATTGCAGTTTACAAAAATAGAAAAAAAATCATGTATTATTCTCTCGCAGAGTATTTTTATGTTGTCAACAATATTTACTATGTATATATATATGTGGTAATTTTTAATTATATAATCATTAAAGACTTGTCAAATATGCTATGTATATATAGAGTGAAATTTTATTTATGTATAAAGTCAACCATATATATTTGAAAACACTATAATGAAATACTTTATTTTTCTTTTACATTTTTCAAAATTCTATTTAACATTCGTGTGTATATTCAACTATTACAACGTATAGATGCATTTGTTATATTGATGCTGAATTCTATTATTACGAATTAAAGCTATATATTTTATTAATTATAGAGTTTGGAAAGGTCGAACAATAAAAACAATAAATTTAGATAGAGGTCAGTTTATGACTTTTTTTTTCATTGCAAAAGTCATCTTAGTTTTCAGAAGTGAATAACTTTAGGGTGAACATCTATATATAGTTTGACGAGAATATTTACAACCGTATATAGAAGCATTAGTGAATCACACAATTAAAGAAAGCTCAAAGTATGGCAATGAAATTATCTCTACTTTTTTAGTTTTTAAATCTATTATTTCTACGCGTTGTTGCGTTTTCGAAATATTCTTTATAACCTGAAAAATAATCTATTATATATTCAATATAGAGAGCTTTTTTTTCAATTTAAAAAGCTTAAAGTTTTTATCCACACGCAGACAAAAAACATTCTAACACATTGAATAACAACATAACAAATCACTGAAATAAAATTCTACAGTTCTGGTACAAGGTAAAAAATAGAATTAAAGAGCCTCTTTTTGACTTACCTTTATAACCCCCGATGATTATTTTTCATCCTTTTTTTCACAGCTAAATTTCTTGACGACTCTCTCTTGTTTTTGTTGATGGTAAAGCAACCAATCTTGCAGATAAATAAAGATTTGATTTTCAACTTCTTCATGCCACAGGATCTTGCGAGGTATTTGAAAAGAAAATTGAATAAATAGTACTTCACTCTGTGTTTCAAAATTTTATTATAAACAAAATAAACAAGGGATAATCAGTCATATACCAAGATGAGGAATGTAGTATTAGGAATAGACAAAATATATTAAGTATTAAATAGAGTGTATGAGGGTAGTCTATATACAGACTATATAGCGCTACATCAACATTACGTAACCTGGGTGGTCAAAGAGCTTGTGTAATCCAGTGCTGCCGGCGGACCCTGACCTTCCAAGCAGGTCAAAAGGTCGCGTGGAACCTTGACACCGATGTGGCCCGTTGCTCCATTCGGGTTTCTCAAGTTGACAATTTTTGGTGGAATAATTTATAATTTTGTAAGAGGTCAAAGGATTGACATTCGTGTTCCATCCATGCTTCCATAATTTCACATAACTACAATCACAACTATTAAATATATATATATATATATATATTGATTGATATATAAAATTATAACTGTCACGTGTTTATTTCGAATTCTAATTTGTAGAAATATATTTTTTAAATTATATATAAAAACGAATATTTTATAATGAAACATTTTAACATTATATTTAGAAAAATTTATAAAAATAATCTAATGATCTCTATTTAGAAATATTTTTAAATATAAAATTACTTTATAAAAGGAAGAAGACAAAAATGGACTTAGCAATAAATATTGATGAGAATTAAGCCTACTCTTATAGAACTCTAGAGAGAAACTAGCCAAAATCCATATAGTCAATATATATATAACAAGGGATAAAGTGGAAAACGTTATAAAAAGCTTTGGTCTTAGTAATGTAAACATGCTCCTACATACCTTCTAGCTCTATAGGAAATTAGAACGACGTTAGTTATAATATGTGGAGATTTCTTCCATAATGTTAAATGATACAAATGATGAGATTTTATGGAATGACAGGATGACTCTCTATATATGTACATTAAAAGAAAAATAGATTTGTATGTGTTATATATTATATCTAATAATACCTGAGGAATATTAAGGTATTTAGGGGAATATATATAAAGAAAATTAGTAATTATATATGTTAACTTTATAATGACAAGAATTCATATGCTATATCCATATAAACTTTTCATCATAAGACTAATTGTAATTTATATTTAAAAGTTTTGATTAGAGAAGGCACATATTCGGTTAGCTAGTGATGTGTGGAATTTCAAGGAGTGATCACTAAAGGCAATCCGAAGACGTCTTAGAGTCTCCGAAACTTATCACAACTGGTGAATGGAAGGAAGAAGACCCGAGGAGATTACTCCGACTTGGCCGCGGCGACAGCAGCCTTGTTGTAGGTGTTGCGGTAGAAGTTGTAGAAGAGAACGAAGAAGAGCACAGCGTGGGCCATGATGAGATAAGCGAAGAACGGCTGGAACCCGCAGTCAACAAAGAGTGGGATGATAGCGTGCACAAGAGCCACCACAAATTGAACCTGGAAAAAAAAGGGAACGCCTTAGCTAATAATTCTTTCATATTTGACAAGTACATCCTAATTGATAAGATGGTATCTAGCACAAAATTATTCTAACTTATAAATAAAAGATAAGGAAACACGTGCTAAAGAGTCTCGTGCTCAGGAGCAAGGAAGAAGGCTTACCATCTGGAAGACCGTGAGGTACTTCTTCCACCAGAGATACTTCTTCATGGCGGGCCCCAGGGCGGCCAGGCAGTAGTAAGAGTACATGATCATGTGGACGAAGCAGTTGATGAAGGGGAAAAACGAGTTGTGGCCACCTAGACACAAACGATTATGGATATTCAAAATTTTGAGCATATTAAAGCTTATCTCTGCTTCTCTCGCGGTTTTATAAAATATGTTTTCGATCTATGCTGAGTATTCACATCATTTCGTATTAAATATAGCACACTATATTTTTCTTTTCCCTTATAGAAAATCGTGTAATTTGACTACAGGAAAAGGTGGGGAATATAAGTGGTTGTGCATATCTAAGGAGATTTGTGCAGCGCACGCACTATACCTATATAAAATGCACTATTTGTTCAATGTGTAGAAACTAATACATGTATTACGGTACTGGTATCACGATATAAACGTTCCTAAAAATTAACATTTCTTCAAATTTTTATAGATATTTTTTGTTCTTATATATATAAGACATACCGGTAATTTATTCGAATATTGATATTTAGATTTTTATGACAAAGAAATTAAATTATTAATTGAGAAACTGCTCACATGTAGGTTAAGATAGTTTTTTGATAAATAAATGATCATATATGAATAACAAACTAAATAAAATTTAGAAAGACGGCCTACAAGGAAAACACCCTACACCTGTAGCTAAAGTAAATTTACTTGTCGAAGAGGATCTGAAGAGTCTCAAGGAAAGGCTCTATATGTTTGGAGAGCAACAGAGTACAAATGAAATGAACTTCTAAGAAATTTATACGAAAGAGGGAGTTGTTATTCATTTGTAAAACCTTATTTAAAAAAATAGATACTAGATAAATACAGGCGAACGATCTCGCAAAAGAAAATATGCATGAGAAAAGTTTCATGTATATTAATTTATAAATTGAATAAGGGATGAGATAACTGCGAGGAATTTTCTGAACCGTCGTCCTTGACACCACATAAACATCACTAGTTCAAATTTTTTATTTATTTATATTCAAAGAGAATAAAGAGCAACATGTGAGAAATTGTTTATACCATAACATGTGTTTTTCTAAAGCGTTAATCCATTGTGTTCTGTGACCGGTGTTTAGTATTGTAAATACCTCTACATGTCACTAGGTTGCATTCGCGATATATCTACAGAGAAATGCTATTAGAATTTAGAGTATTTTCGGATAAATGGCAGAAGATCGTGTTGACTTAGTGTGCAGAGTCACACAATCAGACCTAAAAGCATTTTCTCCTAATATTCACTCAATAAAGGCTTGGTGATGCTTACCTCCGCCGAACTTGAGCCCGATCCAGACTCCCCAAGCCACGGTGGAGTGATGGACCACATGGAGTGCACTGATGTGGGTGAACTTCTTGGTTAGAACGAAGAAGATCTGTGAAAAAACCGCTCGGTATAGTATTGGTTTAATGAATTTCAAAAACGTATCTGTAATAATATTTTTTGGCAATGTGTGTCTTTCCATATATATCATCAAATATTATCTCTACAGACCATATTACAATGATATAAGTTTTTAAATTAGAGGGCTTGACTTATCTAACGTTTATTAAACAATTTCACATTATTTTAGTTTAAATAGAACGTTTTTAGTTTAATGAATTTTCAATTATTTACAATTTGTGTTCGCACATATCTAAACCATTTCTAATTACGTATCTATATGATTTTATAAATATTTTACCAGAGCTATATATATATATAAGAATTTAAATTTTATTATCTTCAAACTAATTTTAATAATATTTCTTCTTTACCATTCGTATTAAATATAAAATATATTGATATTTTTCGCCAAGGTGATTTAAAAAAAAATTCAAAATTAATATTTAAAAAAGCACTACACACTCTTGTCGTAAATGAAAAAAGAGTCAAGACGCGCGATGACGGCATTGAAGTTCAGCTGTGCCGGTGACATAATCCGAGTTCCCAATTTGACGGATGGGCCAAGGTATAACGGCGATGGAACTGGGCCACGTTTACGTCAGCTTGTTTCACCATCCTTCCTTCAATATGCTTTATGGAGACGGCTTTAAATCTGACCGCCTAGCTCAGTACATCGAGCATGTTAATGGGATTAGAGAGATATTTGTGTTCATACCACAGATTTAGTAATCCTGGACACAACTGGCGATGATAAAACGTGTTGGTTTCGGTTTGCTTTTTTTAAAATGTACTTTTATAAAAAACAGAAGCCATTTTCGATGGAAAATGAATAAACGCGAATTTAAAAATATAATACATATTATATAATTATAATTTTGGTAACGTTTTATATATAAGAAAAACTTAATGAAATAAATCAGAATACACTTTAAAATAATAATCCATTTGTCTACTCTAAATATAGAAAATAACAACTCTATCGAGTACTTTTACTATATTCTTTCGAAAAGCTTGGGCTTTATTTTAAATTCTTTCGTATTTCCGTTGCTCAAGCACTGTTCAAATTTTAATAATATGTAAAAAAGAAATACCATTAATTATGAAGAACTCGATGGAAAAATCCATCCAAAGAGAAAGAGTGACCAATTAAAAAATAACAATTTCAAAGATAAGAAATCACTAATGAATTAGACAAGCTATGTAAATATACATATTTTAAAATATTTCCTCTCCATTAATTTTCTCTTATCTTGTTATTTTTTTTTAGGGAAACCCAGTATAGGCGTCAATAAAAGGTTATAACATGATGCATTAGCGCGCCATCTATGTTATTTCAATCCTAATTAGACGGTAACTCTTTTTTTTTATGTGAAATTTGAAAGATCTTGATATTCGAATATTATTTTTTTATAAGCGAATTCATCGATGGCTAAAAATACGTCAAATTGCCGCATACTATACGATTTAGAATCATCATTATTATCTTTAATCAGATAAATTTGGCAATTTGCAGGTGGCTTATCTCAATCTAAGAGGATTTAACTTTAGACGCAGAACGATGAAAAGCGGACTCATTCGCTAAAATAATTTTCGGTAAGAGTTTTATTTCGAATGAAAACATATGTATATATACAAAAAGAGGAACCTCTCCCTTTAATTATGCTTCAGAACGGTGCATTATGTTTATCACCCCAGTAAAAAAAACTTTACTGGTGATGTTAAGAATTGAGCCACACCAGTTTTGGCAAATTGAGACAAAAAGCCAACATGTATACCATGGTTTCGGGCTAAGGCCCTCATCAGTACAGGGGCGGTTTCGACCACCAAGAAAAAAATGGAGAATAAGCTTCCCCTGGAGGTGTCGTTCATTGGAGGTTGGATAAAGTTAGGTTATTTTTTAATGGCTAAAAGTGGTTGCTAATCAAAAGGATCGCTAATGAGAGATATCATTGTAGTTGCTTAAAAGGGCAGAAATAATAACAATTTTGGAATTTTTATTTATTAATTTTGTAAATATAAATTTTGCGACAAGATTTATACGCCTATAAAAGTGTGTGGAATCTGTGCGGTAAAGTCACCCAGTGGCGCCGGGCGTGTTATCGGTCAAGCCCCCGGAGGTATGCCGCTGACCTTCTGACCTTGCCCCATTTCAGTACCACTCGAAACTATTTTAAACTATCGCGGGGTGGGCTCTATCCCATTGGCTAGCTTTTTGAAACCTATTTGTGAGGAGCTCGTTCTATTTTTTCCAAAGTTAAAAATTTATACAAATAAATAAATTTTTGCAATAAAATAATCTCTTGTTTCAATATCAAAGTGAAAATATCAGGCTTCCGGGAATACGTTTTTTATAAAGAAAGAAATCTTAAATTAAAAGAAACTTATGGAAATTATCAGCTTAATTGGGCATTGTGTAGTGAGCGAAAACTCGACAAATATTTGACTCATGCGGACAGAGAAATTTAAATAAGGGCGCGTATAAAGGAACTTAGCGTATAAATAAAGGAAGCTAGCTTACCGTGTCGAGGAATTCAACGATCTTGAGCAGCAGATACCACCATCCAATTGAGAGGAGCTGGAAGCAAACAGAAGGTTGTAATGGTTTGTTGACGGAAGTAGTGGGTGATCTTACAGTCATGCTGCGGACGCTGGTGGAGTAGTCGATAGGCTCGCATAGCCAGTTGTAGCCACCTCCCAGATACGTGTAGGAGCCACCCTGAGCAATTGAGATTTAGTTGCAGCGATATTCCAGATGGTAGGATCAACAACTACTTACATAGAAAAAGAAAAAGGCACTCAGAATGACCATCAAAATGTTATAAAATACAACGATGGGTTTGATCTGGAAAGGTTTTCTGTCCTTCATCCATGTTGGGCCGAATACTTTGACGAAGTAGACGTAGGAGGCGATGATGGAGAGCATTAGGAAGGGACTTCCCATTAGTGGCCATTTCTCCACGCGGGGATCTGAAGCACACGTCGATATTAGCAAATATATTGACATGATCCATTTTCTTATATCAAAACATCAAATAGCTTCGAAACATCGAACTGATCATTTTAAACATTCCACAAGGATAAAATTATCAAAGCTGTAAATTTGAATACAATACCCTGCCAAGTTACTTCAATTAAAGAAGGAAAGCCGTGATATTTCAATTGGTTTTCAAACATGTCCATTTTTTTAACAACACATTTGAAACTTGTGGGAAAACACTCGTATAAGGAAATATCAACATTTAATGATGAATAGAGAAGAATGAAATTCTAAATAGTTTGCTATTTATGGACTATTCAACATTTTTTATACATCCTATATAGATGTAAGGACTTTTTATCATTAACATTTTATATGTTTAAGACAACAGATAAATCAGGTATAAATAATCTTGAATTTACATTTAAAAATAATTTTGAAGTGTATTTAATTGGTTCTCATTAAAATATTTTATAAATATCGAGTTCTTAATGATTTATGATTTTTTTAAAAACACTCAAAAATTGAACGTCCCGGGAGATTACGTCATACCTGTACTTACGACCTTCAAGTGTTAACGAATTAAAATTTTGCATATATATATATTTGATTTTTTTTTTAAATAATATAAATTATATATGAAATAAATATACGTACAAGTGTAAATAAATACGTATATAATAATATAAATACGTATTTTCATCTTGTAACATACCATAATTTGCTTCGATCAAAGCGGGACAATAAGGAAAGGCAATGCGTGTAAAGAAGAAGAATTGCTACGAGGGGGGAACGAGGCAAAACTTCACCTTACCGGAAGTCGAAGTGACCCCGAGTGTGGCCCCATTACAAACCTTTCAGCTTAATTCTGAGGACACCTTGACCCTGACAAGAATTCGGCGGAACTTCCTGGCCCTAACAAGATCCTCATTAGGATTAGCACAAGTCTAATGATGTCGCACAGACACAGCTCAAACAATAGGAAATATTTGTTATGTAAGAAAAATAGGAGTCGTTGAGCGTTATTTATATCAACATTGACCGCGTTCCCTGAACACACTTAGGTCGTGGTGCTAGCTTATATAAATATCTTAATAATTTCTTCAATTTCAACTATATTTTTTATGAACGTTATAAATTTCAATATAACCATTTAACGTAAAAGTTAATTATGATTGTTTATATTTTAAAAATTTTCGAAAAAAATGCATTATATATTAAATTAATTAGATAAGGAACATAGAGCTAAATCAATAAAATATCTGATTTTTAAAAATATTCGAATTCTATCCCGCATTAAGATACGATTCATTGTTATTTTAAAATTAAGAGGAAACGATTTTTCCAAGTTATCTTCACGAAGTAGTCATTGAACAGGCCACCCAAATAAGAAATTGTGCCTGAAAGTTATGATTATAATCCGATAGACCATTAATAAAATCTATCCTAATATACAATAAGTTATTTGTGTATTAAAATATTCATTTCGTGAACTTGAGATTTTCAATAGCAAAACTTTCCTTATAACATATTCTCTCTTTATGAGTTTCCAGAGGTAAAAAATGGTTCAAAAACAAACAAGAAAATTGTTTTATTTGAATACGATTAACATTATTAAAAAATAATAATAACGACAGACGATGTGCCACATTCTTGCTTTGAAGGAGGGTGAGTCGGCCCCAAAGTTAACTACAAGAAATAAAGGAGTACGACGAAAACCAAAAAGGTGTCAAGGTAACGGCAATTTGTAAGCCAATTAGCTCAGTTGCAAGCGATGAACCAACCCAAAAATGTTTATTTGTTTACCTTCAATATTCTGCTATCTCTATTTGCTTGATGCTACAATATTGAAGTTATATTTCATATAATATTATATTTTATCTTTCACACACAACATAATATATATGGCTTGTATTTTGCATGGCCAATTTTGAAATATCTGCGTATATACATAATTTAATTAGACAAATAGACTTGCCCTCGCCTCAGTATTATCTAGATACATTTCAGCCACGTTTTACTGGGGAACTTATAAAAACCAGTTAGATATTTTGAGTAAAAAAAAACACTACACAAAAATAGAAATCAAGCACATTTAGCTCCACCATTTTCTCTCATAGTGTAGATAAAAAGAAATTTGGTTTTCGATTTATTAAAATCTTCACAGGATATTCAAAAAAATATTTTTAGCCTATATTTTAAGTTACCTTTGTGCGAAAATTTTAACGATTGATTCTGTAGTTTTGGAAGAGAATTGTAAAAAAAAGAAGAAAAAAAAAAACTCGATTAAGCCTTTTATTTTTTTATATATATGGAATTAGTTGCCCCTTTCAATATTTTGTAATTTTATTGTGTCCTTTGCGGCTTGTGTGCGAAAATAAAGGTATTTATTTATATTTTTATGAGTAGAATTTTGTATGTTATGTGTGTGCACGTGTGAAAGATTTTATATATATACAATATATAGAGAGCATACACATATAAATTAATGAAATTTTAAAATGGCAATTTTCCATGTAACCTTCTTCAACTGGTTCGCCCTCTACTGCTTTTCAAACAGCTCAAGGAAAAAAGGAAGGTATCCTCAATAAATTAACCAATTTTACATCTACATTTCCCTAGTCATTCGCAAGCTAGTGCAGGACAGAGGAAGTTGGAGGGGCATCACTCAAGTCAACAAGATCTCCAGAGATTTATTGAATCGTCTGTGAAATAAATTATGAATGCTCCGAGAAGATGAAAACTAAAAGATGCTGATTCGTCAGTAATGAATCCTTTATAACTGTTACTCTTTGAATATATACATGATCCGATTGTCTGATCATATATTTAAAAGTAATTATAGAATATACGGATAGAGTATACGCCTGCGAAGGCAATACATCAAGAGAGAAATACTTATAGCATCCAAAATAGAGAAATAATTTGAATATCTGTCTATATTTTTATATTTTGATTAGGCGAAATTCAATGAAGCTAGTTACATATTTTTTTATACGAGCCTTTCCCACACAGACAAATTCGAAATGTGTGTGTAGAAGCGAATAGATGAAGGCCAGATAAAGATCCTGACAGCCTTGGTGCTACCAGGTTTTTTTTTTTTTACAACTATAAATATATATATTTGTTGAAAGATCCCGAGGGAAGGATATTTTTTATTTTGTAAATAAATAAAACGCACGAGTTGAAACATTATAAACAAAATCCTAAATCATACTAAAAACTAATTACCTAACTATTGTGGTGTTATAATTGATTAAAAATTGTATACAGTAGTCTCCCATGAGAGGCCACCTAAAAACATGCCCAAAGGTATTTTCAATAGCAAAAATTGAAAATTCTTTCTAATATTGATATTTGATTTTCGTATAAATTAATGTAGGCTTTTCTTTTTCTCTCTTTGTTATATCGGTTTAAATTAAGTACATACAGTTCTAAGATCTTTATGTTTACTATTGCAGTAGGATCTCCCGTGACAGACCGCTTAAAAACATGGATATACCCGGTTTCTCCTGGAAGCGTTCTCTCATCAGAAAATTTGCTTCTGTTAAAAGACCACTCATTCTTCGACTTGATACAACAGAGTTTCTGATAAGAGGCTACTTCCAGGAGAGACCAGGTAAAACCATGTTTTTATGCGGTCTGTCATGGGAGATCCTACTGCAATAGTAAAAATAATAAAAAAACAAAGCCAACATTAATTTATACGAAAATCATATATCGATATTTTATAGAGAATTTTCAATTTTAGGTATTGGAATTTTGTATCTATATAAAGTAAACAAAAAGAATAATAATAATGCGATCTTCGTATAAATATTATGTATGACAAAGAGAATATTGAAATTATTTTGGTCGTATAGGTTAGAAAGTTGTTTACAGATCTCTAAAGGTTGTTTTGAAAGGAATGTTGCAAAAATTAAAAGAATTGTGAATTCGTCATAAATTTTAGAAGTGTAGGCTGGATTCTAATAAAAGTTGGAGTTGATGTGTCAACTCCTGACGTGTATCGCGGCTCTAAATCTCTGCCATGGCGAAACAGCTAGGATGATGTGTGTGTCGTACTCAGAGAAAAAGTTATAAACAAAAGACTCAATTTAGAAACATCACCTTTGGAAAACAGACGTTTACCTGTTTTTGCTATTTACATGTTTCAATTGAGTAACTGAAAAGTTTTTTTTTCGAAAAAATATTTTAGAGACGCATAAGTAATTGTAAAGAAATATCCAAATAAACAATAAAATATAATAAATTTCAACAATTAAGAATATCAAGAACACTCCACGTTAGAAAAATTTCCAATTTGAAACCACAGCGGTACGCTAGGGTCATCCAGATTGGCTCTGACGATCAAGGAAAATTTACTCATTTAAACACATAACAAAAACTTGTTTGGCTACGGTGTGTGGATTGCCTGGCTAATAAAACATAATAGCGCCGGAAGATTCCAGACTCTACAAGCACAGCAGCCTTCCAATCAACACATGTTGCGTTTTTTCCCTATTTCTTTTCTATTTGATAACCTTACGAGCAAGATCTAACGTTTCAATTGAGCCAGTAAAATGCCTTTTTTTTAAATTTCATTTTAAATAAGCGCTGAAATATGTATATAAAACTTATTTACAGCTAAACAATTATAGCATAATTTTGTGTTGTTTACATTATAATTTTAAAATCACACAATAAAAAGATAATTTAAATGAATTTTTATTACGAAATTAGTTATCAAACCTAACATAATATTTTATATTTTATTTACAAAAAATGGTAAAAAAATGTTATGTAACTATATATATAAACAAAAATACATAAAAATTAATGGTAACAATAAAAAAAAAAACTACTAAACAAAACATGATATACAAATAAAATCATTTACTGAGAAAGTTAAATAATATTTGTTCAGTTTTTGAGCCCAATTTATGGCGACAGGCGGATTGCCCTATGGACCATCTTCCCGAGACTTAGGGTCGCCACGGTGGAGTAACCAGTTAAGTAACAGCAGCCATAGGAGAGAATGGGCCGTAACTCGACGTTATGGCTCGGCGCGACAGCCGAAACTGTCTACAGCGGCTTGAACTTTATTTGGCTTCTTAAATGGGGTTCTTTACCGCTTAACACTTTAATTGTAATTTATAGAGAATGGATTGTAGAAAGGAAGGAAATCTAATGAGAGGTTCAAGCTTAATAAAAAAAAGTTTGACCGCCATTTTTAAATATGCTTAACGCTTTATGTACTTCGATTTATAGACGCCTATTAAGGATTATTTATAGAGAGAAAATAGAATAGGTTTATCAATGGCACATTAAAGAGCTTATAATATCGATCATAACAATGTAAAATGTTGTATAAGGGGGCACAAATGTGAGGAAGAAAGATAGGGGAAGATATATATTTTTTAATTAAATGCTATACAGAATAAAAATATTGAAAATGTTTTAAGAATCAAGATAATAGATAGAAAAATCGTTATTATTTATATAATTTAAAACTATGAGAATAGAGCCAGAGAATCGTTTACGTTTGATCAATTTTCTATGGATATTTATTTCTAACGGAATCATATTTAAATTACCAAAACCTTTTTTCCCCATTTCAATTGAAAAAAAAATTGACGGCTAATGGAGCGTCCAATGTCAGAAAATAACACCAACTAGCCATCCAAACACGTACTTTGAAGGAATCTGCAGCGTCTGCCAAGTACTAACGTTCCGTGATATTCTCTCCAATCAAACTGCAATTGTTTCTTGTTATCACGGCGCTCTTTTTCCTGCTCCTTCGTACAATGAGGAAAACAAAACAAAAGGCCTTTAAACGGTCGATAAAAGGCTTATTATTATTGACGTTTGGTTCAAGTCATATGACCTCAGCATCAAGAGTCCATTTCTAAGTATCCTTTAATATTCTTCCATATAGGAATTCAATAAGACATAGAGAAGTAAAATCAAATACCTACAATGATAAATGCAGATAGAGTTTTTTTCCGTTGACGTCCAAGATCATCCACGTTTTTTTTTTTTTTTTTTTTTTTACGATGAAAATATTTCATTCAAGACTACGTTACCAAAGATGTTCATCTATAAATCGACTTCATCTAGATTATATTTCTTAACAAAATGTTACATAAAAGGTTTCAGAAAATATTTATTACTTGAAATATTTACCTATAAAATATGTTGGGTTTAAGAAATTCTCAAAGCCATTAACTAAAAAGTGCCTTTCGGCAAATGAGAAAGAATGGCTAGGCGAGACTTGGAACAATTTGAAGTAGGAGTTGCCATCAAGCCTAAAGTGGCAAACTGGAGATTTCTCCCCGAAACAAAACCACTTGGTATAAGTCCATTTTATAATAAGGAAGTGAAATCATAATTTGTAGATTATAACCATTCTGTTGACCAAGAAGCGACCAACTTGATCCCTACTGATTATTATAAATTAACCTCACAGATTCCAACATGTCAACTTCAGAAAAAAAGACGAGCTACGAATTACTCCAAGATGGAAAGTTTGGTAATTCAAGACACCAAAAATCTATCATTATATCGAATATTATTTTGTCAAAATTTACAAAATGAACATGCAAAATTATATATAAAATGTAAACGCCATATATATGTAGGCATTCAACGTGAAATGTGGGACTTTTATTTTTAGATAATTTGCATGAAAGAAGCATTGTTCGAAATTCAAAGTAAGAAGTAGCCTCCTGTCCCTCCATTGTCTCGGGTGACAATAGTCTCTCAGGGCCAGAATAAATAAGGTCAGGACAGGCATGTGAGAAAGAGACACAGGCCTTTAGGTTTCCTGACTCCAATTTGTAGAATAGAAATCAAAATTCGATATTTACAATCGTTTTGAAACACATTTTTGTGCCGAGTCATAATTGAAGGCAATGGCTAATGGGAGCGAAGAACAGGTTTCTTTCCGTCACGAAACCTAAGGGTAGGAAGGACCTTGACCACGCACCCTTAGGGGCCTCCAAAAAAAAAAAAAGCACCCTCATCACATCGTAGAATGAAAGGAATTTTAGGTTCAACTTTATTTGTTTAACTAAAATTTTAATTCGTTTTTATTTATAAAATTTTACTGCAATTTCTGTGGTTATTTTTCTAAGTACCTTATATGCATTTATGCATGGGAGATACGCAAATTTTAAAATATGTTTTCCTTTTTTTTAGGAAAAAATGTTTGTAGTTAATTTGTATTTTTAATAATGTGAGTCAATACATATATATTTTTTAAAAAAATATTTTAAATGAAAAATCCATATAATTAATATATATTTAACGATTTTGTTTAAATCTTGAAATTATCGGAATTCTCTAAATACAGAGTTGCTTTACAAATTCCCCAGATTTCAAGATTATCTTGATATTCTGAGACTATATTATTAAAAATTTACAAAATGGTATATCCATATTAAAATATCTTTATATTTCAAAATATCTATATAATTTTATTTTTATTTTGAAAAAAATATGAATTTTTGAAACCTCTAAGTGATGATTGTATCACATTGAGGGACACATTGACATCCTTGTCTTCAACTTTATAGCTAGAGATTTTTAAAATATCAATATATGAAATTTTATGAGAATTATTGTAAAAATTTATCAATCCATTCAGTGATAATTTCAAATTATTGATAAGTTGGATCAGCTTTCAACAGCAGATTTCCTCAATGTGCGACACATTCATAAGACGATCTCAATAATTTTCTCTTTAAAGACTATGCAAACATGAATTTCTTTCCTAAATGTTCATATACAATACAAAATATATTCATTCATTTGTTACAACAAGACGTTATGAAGGAATCTTAGATTAATAAGAAACACTTTTCGACAAGTGTATTTTGTGGTGGTGATCTTGCTACTACTTTTTAGAGAGATTCATATCGAAGTTGTTAGGATGATTGTTAGAAAGAAAGAGCCGAATAAACGTATTTCCAAAAGAATATATATATAGCTTCTAAAAATGTTATATAAAAAATTCTATCTGTCAAAATGGTGTTCCATTGACCTGAATAGACTTGTTAATTTGCCAATTTTAGCAAAAGAGGGAACATTTTAAGCTCCACGTCGATTCAAAAGAAAAAAAAAGCCAAGGTCGTCGCAGGCCAAACATTGGGGAGAATTAAACGTAATGGCCACGGAGTGAAGTAGACCATGGAGGAGGTCGTTATGGAAGGCTGGCTCCTCTCTCGCGCGGCCGTCAATCCCGTCTTAGCCTTGGTAGTTCGTTAGCCTGGGTGCCTGACCTCACCGGCTAGTTAGCGCTTGGTTTCATCAGTTGGTTAGCTTCATCGCTCAAATTGGCTTCTTCCGTTGATTATCTTGGCCTTCTGAATCAGTTTAATTATTTGGTTAGCTCAACTACCTGAGTCAGTGCCTTGATTTGGTTAGCTTAGCGACCTGAGTCAACCTTATCATTTGATTAGTTTGGATACCTAAGTCAACTTTATCAGTTGGTTAGCTTAGCTACCTGAGTCAACTTTATCATTTAGTTTGACTACCTGAGTCAACCTTATCAATTGGTTAGTTTGGCAACCTGAATAAACTTTTTTTATTTTAGTTTGGCTACCTGAGTCAGCCTTATTATTTGGTAAGTTTGTCAACCTAAGTCAATTTTTTTTCATTTGGTTAGATTGGCTACCTAAGTTACCTTTATCGTTTCGTTCGAGTTTGGCTATCAGAGTCAGCATTTCATTTGGTAAGTTTGGCTACCTGAGTCAACTTTATCAAATGGTTAGCATGACCTTCTGAGTTAATTTTATCATTTGGTTAGTTTGGCTATCCAAGGCAGTTGCATTATTTGGTTAGTTTGGCTACCTGAGTTAACTTTATAATTTGGTTAGCTTGGCTACCTGAGTCAACTTTATAATTTGGTTAGCTTGGCTACCTGAGTCAACTTTATCAGTTGGTTAGCTTGGCTACCTGAGTCAACTTTATAATTTGGTTAGCTTGGCTACCTGAGTCAACTTTATAATTTGGTTAGCTTGGCTACCTGAGTCAACTTTATAATTTGGTTAGCTTGGCTACCTGAGTCAACTTTATAATTTGGTTAGCTTGGCTATCTGAGTCAACTTTATAATTTGGTTAGCTTGGCTACCTAAGTCAACTTTATAATTTGGTTAGCTTGGCTACCTGAGTCAACTTTATCAGTTGGTTAGTTTGGCTACCTAAGTCAGTTTTATAATTTGGTTAATTTGGCTACCTGAGTCAACTTTATCAGTTGGTTAGCTTGGCTACCTGAGTCAGTTTTATAATTTGGTTAATTTGGCTATATGAGTCAACTTTATCATTTGGTTAGTTTGGCTACCTGAGTCAACTTATCATTTGGTTAATTTGGCTACCTGAGTCAACTTATCATTTGGTCAGTTTGGCTACCTGAGTCAACTTATCATTTGGTTAGTTTGGCTACCTGAGTCAACTTATCATTTGGTTAGTTTGGCTACCTGAGTCAACTTTATCATTTGGTTAGTTTGGCTACCTGAGTCAACTTTATCATTTGGTTAGTTTGGCTACCTGAGTCAACTTATCATTTGGTTAGCGTGACGTTCTGAGTTAATTTTATCATTTGGCTACTTTGGCTATCTAAAGCAGTTGCATTATTTGGTTAGCTTGGCTACCTGAGTCAACTTTATAATTTGATTAGCTTGACCTTCTAAATTCATTTTAAAATTTGATTGGCTCACAAAATTACTTAAAAAGAGCACCTCGACATCAATTTTATAATTTTTGAAGAAAAGAAAACATACAAGAAGAGGAGTATAACAAAATTAAAGTTAATATAGAAAATAATTTCAATGACCTCTAAAAAAGGTTTTTAAGAATAAAAATTTATAAACATAAAGTTAAATACATATTCACATATATAACCAAAAATTAAAAAAAAAAGGTATACATATAAGGTAAAAATATTTTGAAAAAATATTTTAGAATATATTTTAAGATAAAAATTGTTTAAGAGAATTGATAATTTTATAAAATAGTAAGTAGTTGATAGAATAATTAACGCCCAAATCTTCATTTTCATAGAAAAATATTAATCGCTGATTTTTTTCAATTCTGTACGTAGAATTAAAAAAAAAGAAGGTTTTGAGATTTGGTTTACTAAGTCATATATTTTCCAAAATTGTTCATTATAAAGATTCTGAATACAAAATTGAGAATTGTCAGATCTGTGGCCAAACAAGGGGGTTTTACATCCCACGTAGACTCCGCAGTCATCCTGAATGAAAGTCTGTTTTGTGAAAACTTGTCGCCACTTGTGACACAATACTTATATGAATATATTCAAACAGCATTTTTATGCCATATTTAGCTGAACATTTTTTTTTAATTTTAAAATTCTGAGAGAGAGAGAGAGGGATTTAACTGCCAATCTTGGTTCGTTCAAAAATTTGATTAAATAGTGTACATTAGTTTATGAAAAACATAGGAGAATGATGCTGAGATTAAGTCTAGAAAGTGAAGAAATCTGTTGAAAACTCAGCTAGTTCCTTTGGTACAGGATATAGCAGACAACCAACGTGGCTCTAGCTCGGGCAGACGCGTCTACCCCAGACAGCCCTAGAGTCTATCCATCTATTTTCCTCAACCCATAGGTTAGTGGGCAGTTTTGTTCTCTTCTTAGAGTTTCCTTTCAATGGCTATTCTTTTGAAAGTCTGAGGAAAATATTTTCGCCAAAATTTCTAAATTTCTTTTAGAATTCTCTCTTTAAGCAATATTTGCAATTGTACCAAAAAAAGTCACTCTGAAACAATTTAAAATTGATATAATGAGTTGATAATATAAAATAGAATACAGGATTAATAACTAATTGTACTCAATTTGGAAATTTTTTCTTTACACCTTTAAGTTTTTATAAATTCTATATTGAATTACATTTCTCTTTGAAAAATCCCTCTAAGGGGTTCTCTAGCTATAGAAAATTCGTTCAGTCTCCGATTGCATTTAAATACCTATACCTTTTAGGTATTCTTTAAGAATATTTTAAAATTTAAAGTTGAGGGTAAATAAATGAGATACCAATGGTCGGGAAAGTAAGAAAACATGAAGAAGTTTGAGAGAAAGAGAGAGAAGGAGAGTGGAGTTAGAGCCCACCTGTCCTCTCCATGAGCCCCTTGTAGAGGGCTAGCGTGGAGTTGAAGGAGCTGTGTGTTTCCGCCATGACTCTGCTCGACCACACTGTCCGCGACCGCCGACGTGTGCCCACTTTAGGGTCACTAGCTCGCCCGGCGCATGCGCGAACTACACTAACCCTTGACTACATTTCCTCTCAACCGCCAGGATATCCTTCTTCATATTTCCAAAATCACCTAAAATTCGCCTGAACAATGGTCTAATTGAAATTTCTTTGATCTTTTGTCTTGAAGAAGCAAAAGGAAGTCGGGCCCTCATTACCATTCTCTTCAAATCAGCATTCCAATTTATGCTACCCATTTGTAGATTTTGGAAGGGAGCTTTTCTACGTTTGTTTTGTATTGATTTTTTTTTTCAAACCAATTATCAAAATCTTATTTTGATGTGAAATTTTCCAATAAAAATATTGACTAGAGCAAATCCTGTATCCACTATTTGACAAAACCAGCTAACTGGATGCCGCGCCAAGAAGATTCCTAGAAGACGAAACAAACGGGCTGAGCCTCTCTCATCCAATAAAGTTCAGAGAATTTATTTCTGGATCTTTTTTTCGACTTTAACAATGTAATTTTCACCTTTATTATTACAGTCCCAAGAAGCATGAAATGTAAATATTGTGGCAAAATGTTTTTGCCGATTTTACTAGTTTGCCGTAAAAAAAGTTTTAAATGTCTAAATATATTATTCGAAATAGAAAAAAAAATATTTATGCATTTTCCATAGTTTATAGGTATAAAAAAAAATCTTAAAATAATTCTTAAAAATTTAAATCTTATATATTCATTCAAATATGAAGAATTTTACGTTTGAAGATAATTTTTGTGCGCGTGTGTGTTTTAATTATATATTTTTTAATACATCAACTTCTCTTCTTTTCAAATATTAAAATCTGTTACTTTATCCTAAGTTGACATGGTAAAGGCCATATCCATCACCATATTCATGCTGGATAGAGATTTATCGCTTGCTTATATTTTGAAAATATGTCACTTCTCTGCACACGTATAGAGCAGTTAGATTTTCTATGTGTCAGGATCCTATCTGCATACTGACACAAAATGATGAGCTTGGATGTGACAAGAATCAGGGGTCTCGTCGAGGCAATTCACATTTTGAAAAACTTATTTAATACGGGTTCAAAACTGTGTGTGTGGTATTGGGATCAACTACTAAATATTTTAAACCTATTTCATCGTTTTCTAGAGAAGTTTCCTGTTTGATATCCTGTGCGAAATATACTTTATTCATTTGTTCACCGAATTCCTTTGAAATCTCGTCGAATTTTTTAAAGGAAGAAAATCGTTGGATATCTAACAGAAAGCGAATCCATTCATTTATAAAGTTGATTAATTGCCTATAAACGAACTATAAAAATGATTTACAAAGGCAGGACTCTGGAATATCTAGTGATATGAACTCAAATCACTATATAATCACTCTTAATAACGTCATACTACGAGGAGGGAATAGCAGAACAAATTTCGGAACTCTAAAAACAAGAACCAAATACCAGGAACACTCCGCCTCATTTAAAGCTCTTCTGAGAATTCTGAATGGATCGCACTTCTCAATCTTGTCTTATAATATATTGATTTTTATGAGGATTCGGGTTGAGTGCTGATCCAGGAGAACGTTGATGGATGAAGAATGAGACGTTGACATACTTTGATGCAACAGATCTGACGGTTGTGTGGTGTAAATCAAATTATGTTTATCTGAATTCAGAATACCTGTGAAGTTTAAATAGGATTCAGAAGTGAATATCTAAAGGACTAATTGCTTTTGATGGTTGATTTTAACTAAATGCAAGAATATGTAAGTTCACTCAACAAAGCCTTTATTAAGTCACCAGTTTTATACTATACTAGCCGAATGACCAGGGCAACGCCCGTGTTTTACCCGATTGAATGTTTTGATTCAAATACTATTTGTTACAATTATAAATTGGCGCCTTAAATAAATGCATATGTTAGTTAATAAATATAGCCTATGTGCTTTATCTGTCTATGTACTGTTGGCTTCCGTAGGCGTCTCTTACAGGGAAAAAGAAAGAGAGGATTCCATTTGGTTATTAACTAATATATGCATTTATTTAAGGAGCGACCCGCTCCAACACAATAATTACATAAACGAAAGGGCGAGTGGGGGGGGGCATGATGGGGGGGGGGGGGCAAAGGTGGCGTGACCGTAGCCAACCAATAGGAGGGCACCATTCCAAAAAAAAAAAAAGCAAACGGTGACAGAGATGAAAACTGATGACTGATTGTTGATTAGGAGATGAGGAATGACGCTCGTAACTGTATATAGAATATCTCATTGCCGGCTCGCAATGACAACCCCACGATGATCAA
>CP092886.1:29697878-29722318 GCA_030710605.1 Cordylochernes scorpioides | reverse complement strand
TAATCATTTACTTTCTTTTTAAAAATATAGAAATAGGTCACACTTTGATCTTAGCCAAAAGGCCGTAGAAATAGGTCATTATCAACAATTGCTCAAAGCGGTGAATAAAGTTGCTATATTCTCAGGCAACGCCACGCTGCTTCAGGCTACAAGACAGCCACCATCATTGTAGTTCTTAATATCTAAATTGAAACTATTTTAGAGCGAAATATTCTTTTTACGAAATAAAACAATCCCTTTCTGTTCCTTCTGCGATGGAAGACATATTGGGAAAGCCTAGTTTACTAGTGTGGCGAACTATCCCAGAGGTTTCATTAGTTTAATCTACCAGACTACTATCAATACATTTTTCATCGCAAAAAGGACAGTAGAAAATTTCTTTAATTTAATAAAGAAAATTTCGTGCTGAAACAGTTTCAATTTTCATATACATATGGCATGCTATATCCGTTATAGTTCTTGATGGCTAAATGATGTATTGAGCTCCAAGCTTTTCCTCAATGAAATCATTCAATAAGAAAAATATATTAACATCTCTAGAGGTTACATTTCTATATTCTATTGTAAACCTTGTGTGTGGGTGAATATTGAATATATACGACTTTAAGTACAAGTATCGTACAAAACTTGTATAAAGCTCTTTTTATTAAAAAAAGAGACTCTTTTTTTATCCTAATAATAAGACTAAAATAAAATGTATTATGAGATAGCTCTCTCTTAAAAGATGAGCTTACGTATTCTCCTCCACTGTATGATGGTGATTGATCATCGTGGGTTGTCATTGCGAGCCGGCAATGAGATATTCTATATACAGTTACGAGCGTCATTCCTCATCTCCTAATCAATAATCAGTCATCAGTTTTCATCTCTGTCACCGTTTGCTTTTTTTTTTTTTTGGAATGGTGCCCTCCTATTGATTGGCTACGGTCACGCCACCTTTGCCCCCCCCCCCCACTCGCCTTTTCGTTTATGTAATTATTGTGTTGGAGCGGGTCGCTCCTTAAATAAATGCATATATTAGTTAATAACCAAATGGAATCCTCTCTTTCTTTTTCCCTGTAAGAGACGCCTACGGAAGCCAACAGTACATAGACAGATAAAGCACATAGGCTATATTTATTAACTAACATATGCATTTATTTAAGGCGCCAATTTATAATTGTAACAAATAGTATTTGAATCAAAACATTCAATCGGGTAAAATACGGGCGTTGCCCGGGTCATTCGGCTAGTATAGTATAAAACTGGTGACTTAATAAAGGCTTTGTTGAGTGAACTTACGTATTCTTGCATTTAGTTAAAATCAACCATCAAAAGCAATTAGTCCTTTAGATATTCACTTCTGAATCCTATTTAAACTTCACAGATATTCTGAATTCAGATAAACATAATTTGATTTACACCACACAACCGTCAGATCTGTTGCATCAAAGTATGTCAACGTCTCATTCTTCATCCATCAACGTTCTCCTGGATCAGCACTCAACCCGAATCCTCATAAAAATCAATATATTATAAGACAAGATTAAGAAGTGCGATCCATTCAGAATTCTCAGAAGAGCTTTAAATGAGGCGGAGTGTTCCTGGTATTTGGTTCTTGTTTTTAGAGTTCCGAAATTTGTTCTGCTATTCCCTCCTCGTAGTATGACGTTATTAAGAGTGATTATGTAGTGATTTGAGTTCATATCACTAGTTATTCCAGAGTCCTGCCTTTGTAAATCATTTTTATAGTTCGCTTATAGGCAATTAATCAACTTTATAAATGAATGGATTCGCTTTCTGTTAGATATCCAACGATTTTCTTCCTTTAAAAAATTCGACGAGATTTCAAAGGAATTCGGTGAACAAATGAATAAAGTATATTTCGCACAGGATATCATACAGAAAACTTCTCTAGAAAACGGTTAAATAGGTTTAAAATATTTAGTAGTTGATCCCAATACCACACACACAGTTTTGAACCCGTATTAAATAAGTTTTTCAAAATGTGAATTGCTCCAACGAGACCCCTGATTCTTGTCACATCCAAACTCATCATTTTGTGTCAGTATGCAGATAGGATCCTGACACATAGAAAATCTAACTGCTCTATACGTGTGCAGAGAAGTGACATATTTTCAAAATATAAGCAAGCGATAAATCTCTATCCAGCATGAATATGGTAATGGAATATGGCCTATACCATGTCAACTTAGAATAAAGTAACAGATTTTAATATTTGAAAAGAAGAGAAGTTGATGTATTAAAAATATATAATTAAAACACACACGCGCACAAAAATTATCTTCAAACGTAAAATTCTTCATATTTGAATGAATATATAAGATTTAAATTTTTAAGAATTATTTTAAGATTTTTTTTATACCTATAAACTATGGAAAATGCATAAATATTTTTTTCTATTTCGAATAATATATTTAGACATTTAAAACTTTTTTTACGGCAAACTAGTAAAATCGGCAAAAACATTTTGTCATAATATTTACATTTCATGCTTCTTGGGACTGTAATAATAAAGGTGAAAATTACATTGTTAAATTCGAAAAAAAGATCCAGAAATAAATTCTCTGAACTTTATTGGATGAGAGAGGCTCAGCCCGTTTGTTTCGTCTTCTAGGAATCTTCTTGGCGCGGCATCCAGTTAGCTGGTTTTGTCAAATAGTGGATACAGGATTTGCTCTAGTCAATATTTTTATTGGAAAATTTCACATCAAAATGAGATTTTGATAATTGGTTTGAAAAAAAAAATCAATACAAAACAAACGTAGAAAAGCCCCCTTCCAAAATCTACAAATGGGTAGCATAAATTGGAATGCTGATTTGAAGAGAATGGTAATGAGGGCCCGACTTCCTTTTGCTTCTTCAAGACAAAAGATCAAAGAAATTTCAATTAGACCATTGTTCAGGCGAATTTTAGGTGATTTTGGAAATATGAAGAAGGATATCCTGGCGGTTGAGAGGAAATGTAGTCAAGGGTTAGTGTAGTTCGCGCATGCGCCGGGCGAGCTAGTGACCCTAAAGTGGGCACACGTCGGCGGTCGCGGACAGTGTGGTCGAGCAGAGTCATGGCGGAAACACACAGCTCCTTCAACTCCACGCTAGCCCTCTACAAGGGGCTCATGGAGAGGACAGGTGGGCTCTAACTCCACTCTCCTTCTCTCTCTTTCTCTCAAACTTCTTCATGTTTTCTTACTTTCCCGACCATTGGTATCTCATTTATTTAACCTCAACTTTAAATTTTAAAATATTCTTAAAGAATACCTAAAAGGTATAGGTATTTAAATGCAATCGGAGACTGAACGAATTTTCTATAGCTAGAGAACCCCTTAGAGGGATTTTTCAAAGAGAAATGTAATTCAATATAGAATTTATAAAAACTTAAAGGTGTAAAGGAAAAATTTCCAAATTGAGTACAATTAGTTATTAATCCTGTATTCTATTTTATATTATCAACTCATTATATCAATTTTAAATTGTTTCAGAGTGACTTTTTTTGGTACGATTGCAAATATTGCTTAAAGAGAGAATTCTAAAAGAAATTTAGAAATTTTGGCGAAAATATTTTCCTCAGACTTTCAAAAGAATAGCCATTGAAAGGAAACTCTAAGAAGAGAACAAAACTGCCCACTAACCTATGGGTTGAGGAAAATAGATGGATAGACTCTAGGGCTGTCTGGGGTAGACGCGTCTGCCCGAGCTATAGCCACGTTGGTTGTCTGCTATATCCTGTACCAAAGGAACTAGCTGAGTTTTCAACAGATTTCTTCACTTTCTAGACTTAATCTCAGCATCATTCTCCTATGTTTTTCATAAACTAATGTACACTATTTAATCAAATTTTTGAACGAACCAAGATTGGCAGTTAAATCCCTCTCTCTCTCTCAGAATTTTAAAATTTAAAAAAATTGTTCAGCTAAATATGGCATAAAAATGCTGTTTGAATATATTCATATAAGTATTGTGTCACAAGTGGCGACAAGTTTTCACAAAACAGACTTTCATTCAGGAGGACTGCGGAGTCTACGTGGGATGTAAAACCCCCTTGTTTGGCCACAGATCTGACAATTCTCAATTTTGTATTCAGAATCTTTATAATGAACAATTTTGGAAAATATATGCCTTAGTAAACCAAATCTCAAAACCTTCTTTTTTTTAAATTCTACGTACAGAATTGAAAAAAATCAGCGATTAATATTTTTCTATGAAAATGGAGATTTGGGCGTTAATTATTCTATCAACTACTTACTATTTTATAAAATTATCAATTCTCTTAAACAATTTTTATCTTAAAATATATTCTAAAATATTTTTTCAAATTATTTTTACCTTATATGTACACCTTTTTTTTTTAATTTTTGGTTATATATGTGAATATGTATTTAACTTTATGTTTATAAGTTTTTATTATTAAAAACCTTTTTTAGAGGTCATTGAAATTATTTTCTATATTAACTTTAATTTTGTTATACTCCTCTTCTTGTATGTTTTCTTTTCTTCAAAAATTATAAAATTGATGACGAGGTGCTCGTTTTAAATAATTTTGTGAGCCAATCAAATTTTAAAATGAATTTAGAAGGTCAAGCTAATCAAATTATAAAGTTGACTCAGGTAGCCAAGCTAACCAAATGATGCAACTGCTTTAGATAGCCAAACTAGCCAAATGATAAAATTTACTCAGAACGTCACGCTAACCAAATGATAAGTTGACTCATATAGCCAAACTAACCAAATGATAAGTTGACTCAGGTAGCCAAACTAACAAAATGATAAGTTGACTCAGGTAGCCAAACTAACCAAATGATAAGTTGACTCAGGTAGCCAAACTAACAAAATGATAAGTTGACTCAGGTAGCCAAACTAACCAAATTATAAGTTGACTCAGGTAGCCAAACTAACCAAATGATAAAGTTGACTCATATAGCCAAATTAACCAAATTATAAAATTGACTCAGGTAGCCAAGCTAACCAACTGATAAAGTTGACTCAGGTAGCCAAACTAACCAAATTATAAAACTGACTTAGGTAGCCAAACTAACCAACTGATAAAGTTGACTCAGGTCGCAAAGCTAACCAAATTATAAAGTTGACTTAGGTAGCCAAGCTAACCAAATTATAAAGTTGACTCAGGTAGCCAAGCTAACCAAATTATAAAGTTGACTCAGGTAGCCAAGCTAACCAAGTGATAAAGTTGACTCAGGTAGCCAAGCTAACCAAATTATAAAGTTGACTCAGGTAGCCAAGCTAACCAAATTATAAAGTTAACTCAGGTAGCCAAACTAACCAAATAATGCAACTGCCTTGGATAGCCAAACTAACCAAATGATAAAATTAACTCAGAAGGTCATACTAACCATTTGATAAAGTTGACTCAGGTAGCCAAACTAAATAAATGATAAAGTTTACCCAGGTAGCCAAACTAACTAAATGATAAATTTGACTCAGGTAGCCAACTAACCAAATGGAAAAAAAAAGACTTAGGTTGACAAACTTACCAAATGATAAGGTTGACTCAGGTTGCCAAACTTACCAAATGAAATGCTGACTCTGATAGCCAAACTCGAACGAAACGATAAAGGTAACTTAGGTAGCCAATCTAACCAAATGAAAAAAAATTGACTTAGGTTGACAAACTAACCAAATAATAAGGCTGACTCAGGTAGCCAAACTAAATTTAAAAAGTTTATTCAGGTTGCCAAACTAACCAATTGATAAGGTTGACTCAGGTAGTCAAACTAAATGATAAAGTTGACTCAGGTAGCTAAGCTAACCAACTGATAAAGTTGACTTAGGTATCCAAACTAATCAAATGATAAGGTTGACTCAGGTCGCTAAGCTAACCAAATCAAGACACTGACTCAGGTCGCTAAGCTAACCAAATCAAGACACTGACTCAGGTAGTTGAGCTAACCAAATAATTAAACTGATTCAGAAGGCCAAGATAATCAACGGAAGAAGCCAATTTGAGCGATGAAGCTAACCAACTGATGAAACCAAGCGCTAACTAGCCGGTGAGGTCAGGCACCCAGGCTAACGAACTACCAAGGCTAAGACGGGATTGACGGCCGCGCGAGAGAGGAGCCAGCCTTCCATAACGACCTCCTCCATGGTCTACTTCACTCCGTGGCTATTACGTTTAATTCTCCCCAATGTTTGGCCTGCGACGACCTTGGCTTTTTTTTTTCTTTTGAATCGACGTGGAGCTTAAAATGTTCCCTCTTTTGCTAAAATTGGCAAATTAACAGGTCTATTCAGGTAAATGGAACACCATTTTGACAGATAGCAATTTTTATATAATATTTGTAGAAGCTATATATATATTCTTTTGGAAATACGTTTATTCGGCTCTTTCTTTCTAACAACCATCCTAACAACTCCGATATGAATCTCTCTAAAAAGTAGTAGCAAGATCACCACCCACAAAATACACTTGTCGAAAAGTGTTTCTTATTAATCTAAGATTCCTTTATAACGTCTCGTTGTAACAAATGAATGAATATATTTTGTATTGTATATGAACATTTAGGAAAGAAATTCATGTTTGCATAGTCTTTAAAGAGAAAATTATTGAGATCGTCTTATGAATGTGTCGCACATTGAGGAAATCTGCTGTTGAAAGCAGATCTAATAATTTAAAATTATCACTGAATTGATCGATTACTTTTTACTATAATTTTCATAGCATTTCATATATTGATATTTTAAAAATCTCTAGCTATAAAGTTGAAGACAAGGATGTCAATGTGTCCCTCAATGTGATCCAATCATCACTTAGAGGTTTCAAAAATTCATTTTTTTTCAAAATAAAAATAAAATTATATAGATATTTTGAAATATAAAGATATTTTGATATGGATATACCATTTTGTAAATTTTTAATAATATAGTCTCAGAATATCAAGATAATCTTGAAATCTGGGGAATTTGTAAAGCAACTCTGTATTTAGAGAATTCCGATAATTTCAAGATTTAAACAAAATCGTTAAATATATATTAATTATATGGATTTTTCATTTAAAATATTTAAAAATATATATATATGTATTGACTCACATTATTAAAAATACAAATTAACTACAAACATTTTTTCCTAAAAAAAAGGAAAACATATTTTAAAATTTGCGTATCTCCCATGCATAAATGCATATAAGGCACTTAGAAAATTAACCACAGAAATTGCAGTAAAATTTTATAAATAAAAACGAATTAAAATTTTAGTTAAACAAATAAAGTTGAACCTAAAATTCCTTTAATTCTACGATGTGATGAGGGTGCTTTTTTTTGGAGGCCCCTAAGGGTGCGTGGTCAAGGTCCTTCCTACCCTTAGGTTTCGTGACGGAAAGAAACCTGTTCTTCGCTCCCATTAGCCATTGCCTTCAATTATGACTCGGCACAAAAATGTGTTTCAAAACGATTGTAAATATCGAATTCTGATTTCTATTCTACAAATTGGAGTCAGGAAACCTAAAGGCCTGTGTCTCTTTCTCACATGCCTGTCCTGACCTTATTTATTCTGGCCCTGAGAGACTATTGTCACCCGAGACAATGGAGGGACAGGAGGCTACTTCTTACTTTGAATTTCGAACAATGCTTCTTTCATGCAAATTATCTAAAAATAAAAGTCCCACATTTCACGTTGAATGCCTACATATATATGGCGTTTACATTTTATATATAATTTTGCATGTTCATTTTGTAAATTTTGACAAAATAATATTCGATATAATGATAGAATTTTGGTGTCTTGAATTACCAAACTTTCCATCTTGGAGTAATTCGTAGCTCGTCTTTTTTTCTGAAGTTGACATGTTGGAAGCTGTGAGGTTAATTTATAATAATCAGTAGGGATCAAGTTGGTCGCTTCTTGGTCAACAGAATGGTTAGAATCTATAAATTATGATTTCACTTCCTTATTATAAAAAGGACTTTTACCAAGTGATTTTGTTTCGGGGAGAAATCTCCAGTTTGCCACTTTAGGCTTGATGGCAACTCCTACTTCAAATTGTTCCAAGTCTCGCCTAGCCATTCTTTCTCATTTGCCGAAAGGCACTTTTTAGTTAATGGCTTTGAGAATTTCTTAAACCCAACATATTTTATAGGTAAATATTTCAAGTAATAAATATTTTCTGAAACCTTTTATGTAACATTTTGTTAAGAAATATAATCTAGATGAAGTCGATTTATAGATGAACATCTTTGGTAACGTAGTCTTGAATGAAATATTTTCATCGTAAAAAAAAAAAAAAAAAACGTGGATGATCTTGGACGTCAACGGAAAAAACTCTATCTGCATTTATCATTGTAGGTATTTGATTTTACTTCTCTATGTCTTATTGAATTCCTATATGGAAGAATATTAAAGGATACTTAGAAATGGACTCTTGATGCTGAGGTCATATGACTTGAACCAAACGTCAATAATAATAAGCCTTTTATCGACCGTTTAAAGGCCTTTTGTTTTGTTTTCCTCATTGTACGAAGGAGCAGGAAAAAGAGCGCCGTGATAACAAGAAACAATTGCAGTTTGATTGGAGAGAATATCACGGAACGTTAGTACTTGGCAGACGCTGCAGATTCCTTCAAAGTACGTGTTTAGATGGCTAGTTGGTGTTATTTTCTGACATTGGACGCTCCATTAGCCGTCAATTTTTTTTTCAATTGAAATGGGGAAAAAAGGTTTTGGTAATTTAAATATGATTCCGTTAGAAATAAATATCCATAGAAAATTGATCAAACGTAAACAATGCTTTGGCTCTATTCTCATAGTTTTAAATTATATAAATAATAACGATTTTTCTATCTATTATCTTGATTCTTAAAACATTTTCAATATTTTTATTCTGTATAGCATTTAATTTTTAAAAAATTATCTTCCATATCTTTCTTCCTCACATTTGTGCCCCCTTATACAACATTTCACATTGTTATGATCGATATTATAAGCTCTTTAATGTGCCATTGATAAACCTATTCTATTTTCTCTCTATAAATAATCCTTAATAGGCGTCTATAAATCGAAGTACATAAAGCGTTAAGCATATTTAAAAATGGCGGTCAAACTTTTTTTTATTAAGCTTGAACCTCTCATTAGATTTCCTTCCTTTCTACAATCCATTCTCTATAAATTACAATTAAAGTGTTAAGCGGTAAAGAACCCCATTTAAGAAGCCAAATAAAGTTCAAGCCGCTGTAGACAGTTTCGGCTGTCGCGCCGAGCCATAACGTCAAGTTACGGCCCATTCTCTCCTATGGCTGCTGTTACTTAACTGGTTACTCCACCGTGGCGACCCTAAGTCTCGGGAAGATGGTCCATAGGGCAATCCGCCTGTCGCCATAAATTGGGCTCAAAAACTGAACAAATATTACTTAACTTTCTCAGTAAATGATTTTATTTGTATATCATGTTTTGTTTTGTAGTTTTTTTTATTGTTACCATTAATTTTTATGTATTTTTGTTTATATATATAGTTACATAACATTTTTTTACCATTTTTTGTAAAGAAAATATAAAATATTATGTTAGGTTTGATAACTAATTTCGTAATAAAAATTCATTTAAATTATCTTTTTATTGTGTGATTTTAAAATTATAATGTAAACAACACAAAATTATGCTATAATTGTTTAGCTGTAAATAAGTTTTATATACATATTTCAGCGCTTATTTAAAATGAAATTTAAAAAAAAAAAGGCATTTTACTGGCTCAATTGAAACGTTAGATCTTGCTCGTAAGGTTATCAAATAGAAAATAAATAGGGAAAAAACGCAACATGTGTTGATTGGAAGGCTGCTGTGCTTGTAGAGTCTGGAATCTTCCGGCGCTATTATGTTTTATTAGCCAGGCAATCCACACACCGTAGCCAAACAAGTTTTTGTTATGTGTTTAAATGAGTAAATTTTCCTTGATCGTCAGAGCCAATCTGGATGACCCTAGCGTACCGCTGTGGTTTCAAATTGGAAATTTTTCTAACGTGGAGTGTTCTTGATATTCTCAATTGTTGGAATTTATTATATTTTATTGTTTATTTGGATATTTCTTTACAATTACTTATGCGTCTATAAAATATTTTTTCGAAAAAAAACTTTTCAGTTACTCAATTGAAACATGTAAATAGCAAAAATAGGTAAACGTCTGTTTTCCAAAGGTGATGTTTCTAAATTGAGTCTTTTGTTTATAACTTTTTCTCTGAGTACGACACACACATCATCCTAGCAGTTTCGCCATGGCAGAGATTTAGAGCCGCGATACACGGCAGGAGTTGACACATCAACTCCAACTTTTATTAGAATCCAGCCTACACTTCTAAAATTTATGACGAATTCACAATTCTTAATTTTTGCAACATTCCTTTCAAAACAACCTTTAGAGATCTGTAAACAACTTTCTAACCTATACGACCAAAATAATTTCAATATTCTCTTTGTCATACATAATATTTATACGAAGATCGCATTATTATTATTCTTTTTGTTTACTTTATATAGATACAAAATTCCAATACCTAAAATTGAAAATTCTCTATAAAATATCGATATATGATTTTCGTATAAATTAATGTTGGCTTTGTTTTTTTTTATTATTTTTACTATTGCAGTAGGATCTCCCATGACAGACCGCATAAAAAACATGGTTTTACCTGGTCTCTCCTGGAGGTAGCCTCTTATCAGAAACTCTGTTGTATCAAGCCGAAGAATGAGTGGTCTTTTAACAGAAGCAGCTTTTCTGATGAGAGACCGCTTCCAGGAGAAACCGGGTATATCCATGTTTTTAAGCGGTCTGTCACGGGAGATCCTACTGCAATAGTAAACATAAAGATCTTAGAACTGTATGTACTTAATTTAAACCGATATAACTAAGAGAGAAAAGGAAAAGCCTACATTAATTTATACGAAAATCAAATATCAATATTAGAAAGAATTTTCCATTTTTGGTATTGAAAATACCTTTGGGCATGTTTTTAGGTGGCCTCTCATGGGAGACTACTGTATACAATTTTTAATCAATTATAACACCACAATAGTTAGGTAATTAGTTTTTAGTATGATTTAGGATTTTGTTTATAATGTTTCAACTTGTGCGTTTTATTTATTTATAAAATAAAAATATCCTTCCCTCGGGATCTTTCAACAAATATATATATTTATAGTTGTAAAAAAAAAACCTGGTAGCACCAAGGCTGTCAGGATCTTTATCTGGCCTTCATCTATTCGCTTCTACACACACATTTCGAATTTGTCTGTGGGAAAGGCTCGTATAAAAAATATGTAACTAGCTTCATTGAATTTCGCCTAATCAAAATATAAAAATATAGACAGATATTCAAATTATTTCTCTATTTTGGATGCTATAAGTATTTCTCTCTTGATGTATTGCCTTCGCAGGCGTATACTCTATCCGTATATTCAATAATTACTTTTAAATATATGATCAGACAATCGGATCATGTATATATTCAAAGAGTAACAGTTATAAAGGATTCATTACTGACGAATCAGCATCTTTTAGTTTTCATCTTCTCGGATCATTCATACTTTATTTCACAGACGATTCTATAAATCTCTGGAGATCTTGTTGACTTGAGTGATGCCCCTCCAACTTCCTCTGTCGTGCACTAGCTTGCGAATGACTAGGGAAATGTAGATGTAAAATTGGTTAATTTATTGCGGATACCTTCCTTTTTTCCTTGAGCTGTTTGAAAAGCAGTAGAGGGCGAACCAGTTGAAGAAGGTTACATGGAAAATTGCCATTTTAAAATTTCATTCATTTATATGTGTATGCTCTCTATATATTCTATATATATATAATCTTTCACACGTGCACACACATAACATAAAAAAGCTACTTATAAAAATATAAATAAATACCTTTATTTTCGCACACAAGGCGCAAAGGCCACAATAAAATTACAAAATATTGAAAGGGGCAACTAATTCCATATATATAAAAATAAAAGGCTTAATCGAGTTTTTTTTTTTACAATTCTCTGATAAAACTACCCAATCAATCATTAAAATTTTCGCACTAAGGTAGCTTAAAATATAGACTAAAAATATTTTTTTGAATATCCTGTGAAGATTTTAATAAATCGAAAACCAATTTTTTTTTTATCTGCTTTTTTACCACTATGAGAGATAATAGTGGAGCTAATAAATAAATGTGCGTGGTTTCTATTTTTGAATAGTATTTTTTTTTATTTAAAATATCTAACTGTTTTTTATAGGTTCCCTAGTAAAACGTGGCTGAAATGTATCTAGATAATACTGAGGCGAGGGCAAGTCTATTCGTCTAATTAAATTATGCATATACGCAGATTTCAAAATTGGCTATACAAAATACAAGCTATATATATTATGATCAAATATATTATTATATGAAATATCACTTCAATATTGTAGCATCAAGCAAATAGAGATAGCAGAATATTGAAGGTAAACAAATAAACATTTTTGGGTTGGTTCATCGCTTGCAACTGAGCTAATTGGCTTACAAATTGCCGTTACCTTGACACCTTTTTGGTTTTCGTCGTACTCCTTTATTTCTTGTAGTTAATTTTGGGGCCGACTCACCCTCCTTCAAAGCAAGAATGTGGCACATCGTCTGTCGTTATTATTATTTTTTAATAATGTTAATCGTATTCAAATAAAACAATTTTCTTGTTTATTTTTTAACCATTTTTTACCTATGGAAAATCATAAAGAGAGAATATGTTATAAGGAAAGTTTTGCTATTGAAAATCTCAAGTTCACGAAATGAATATTTTAATACACAAATAACTTATTGTATATTAGGATAGATTTTATTAATGGTCTATATCGGGTTTATCATAACTTTCAGGTACAATTTCTTATTTTTTTGGGTGGCCTGTTCAATGACTACTTCGTGAAGATAACTTGGAAAAATCTTTTCCTCATAATTTTAAAATAACAATGAGTCTCCCCCCCCCCCCCCCCCTCTCTTATATATATCTTAATGCGGGATAGAATTCGAATATTTAAAAAATTCTGATTTTATATTGATTTACCCCTATGTTCTTTCTCTAATTAATTTAATATATAATGCATTTTTTTTCGAATTTTTAAAATATAAACAATCATAATTAACTTTTACGTTATAAATGGTTAAATTGAAATTTATAACGTTCATAAAAAATATAGTTGAAATTGAAGAAATTATTAAGATATTTATATAAGCTAGCACCACGACCTAAGTGTGTTCAGGGAACGCGGTCAATGTTGATATAAATAACGCTCAACGACTCCTATTTTTCTTACATAACAAATATTCCCTATTGTTTGAGCTGTGTCTGTGCGACATCATTAGACTTGTGCTAATCCTAATGAGGATCTTGTTAGGGCCAGGAAGTTCCGCCGAATTCTTGTCAGGGTCAAGGTGTCCTCAGAATTAAGCTGAAAGGTTTGTAATGGGGCCACACTCGGGGTCACTTCGACTTCCGGTAAGGTGAAGTTTTGCCTCGTTCCCCCCTCGTAGCAATTCTTCTTCTTTACACGCATTGCCTTTCCTTATTGTCCCGCTTTGATCGAAGCAAATTATGGTATGTTACAAGATGAAAATACGTATTTATATTATTATATAGGTATTTATTTACACTTGTACGTATATTTATTTCATATATAATTTATATAATAAAAAAAAAATTCAAATATATATATGCAAAATTTTAATTCGTTAACACTTGAAGGTCGTAAGTACAGGTATGACGTAATCTCCCGGGACGTTCAATTTTTGAGTGTTTTTAAAAAAATCATAAATCATTAAGAACTCGATATTTATAAAATATTTTAATGAGAACCAATTAAATATACTTCAAAATTATTTTTAAATGTAAATTTAAGATTATTTATACCTGATTTATCTGTTATCTTAAACATATAAAATGTTAATGATAAAAAGTCCTTACATCTATATAGGATGTCTAAAAAATGTTGAATAGTCCATAAATAGCAAACTATTTAGAATTTCATTCTTCTCTATTCATCATTAAATGTTGATATTTCCTTATACGAGTGTTTTCCCACAAGTTTCAAATGTGTTGTTAAAAAATGGACATGTTTGAAAACCAATTGAAATATCACGGCTTTCCTTCTTTAATTGAAGTAACTTGGCAGGGTATTGTATTCAAATTTACAGCTTTGATAATTTTATCCTTGTGGAATGTTTAAAATGATCAGTTCGATGTTTCGAAGCTATTTGATGTTTTGATATAAGAAAATGGATCATGTCAATATATTTGCTAATATCGACGTGTGCTTCAGATCCCCGCGTGGAGAAATGGCCACTAATGGGAAGTCCCTTCCTAATGCTCTCCATCATCGCCTCCTACGTCTACTTCGTCAAAGTATTCGGCCCAACATGGATGAAGGACAGAAAACCTTTCCAGATCAAACCCATCGTTGTATTTTATAACATTTTGATGGTCATTCTGAGTGCCTTTTTCTTTTTCTATGTAAGTAGTTGTTGATCCTACCATCTGGAATATCGCTGCAACTAAATCTCAATTGCTCAGGGTGGCTCCTACACGTATCTGGGAGGTGGCTACAACTGGCTATGCGAGCCTATCGACTACTCCACCAGCGTCCGCAGCATGACTGTAAGATCACCCACTACTTCCGTCAACAAACCATTACAACCTTCTGTTTGCTTCCAGCTCCTCTCAATTGGATGGTGGTATCTGCTGCTCAAGATCGTTGAATTCCTCGACACGGTAAGCTAGCTTCCTTTATTTATACGCTAAGTTCCTTTATACGCGCCCTTATTTAAATTTCTCTGTCCGCATGAGTCAAATATTTGTCGAGTTTTCGCTCACTACACAATGCCCAATTAAGCTGATGATTTCCATAAGTTTCTTTTAATTTAAAATTTCTTTCTTTATAAAAAACGTATTCCCGGAAGCCTGATATTGTCACTTTGATATTGAAACAAGAGATTATTTTATTGCAAACATTTATTTATTTGTATAAATTTTTAACTTTGGAAAAAAATAGAACGAGCTCCTCACAAATAGGTTTCAAAAAGCTAGCCAATGGGATAGAGCCCACCCCGCGATAGTTTAAAATAGTTTCGAGTGGTACTGAAATGGGGCAAGGTCAGAAGGTCAGCGGCATACCTCCGGGGGCTTGACCGATAACACGCCCGGCGCCACTGGGTGACTTTACCGCACAGATTCCACACACTTTTATAGCCGTATAAATCTTGTCGCAAAATTTATATTTACAAAATTAATAAATAAAAATTCCAAAATTGTTATTATTTCTGCCCTTTTAAGCAACTACAATGATATCTCTCATTAGCGATCCTTTTGATTAGCAACCACTTTTAGCCATTAAAAAATAACCTAACTTTATCCAACCTCCAATGAACGACCTCCTTCAGGGGAAGCTTATTCTCCATTTTTTTCTTGGTGGTCGAAACCACCCTTGTACTGATGAGGGCTTTAGCCCGAAACCATGGTATACATGTTGGCTCTTTGTCTCAATTTGCCAAAACTGGTGTGGCTCAATTCTTAACATCACCAGTAAAGTTTTTTTTACTGGGGTGATAAACATAATGCACCGTTCTGATGCATAATTAAAGGGAGAGGTTCCTCTTTTTGTATATATACATATGTTTTCATTCGAAATAAAACTCTTACCGAAAATTATTTTAGCGAATGAGTCCGCTTTTCATCGTTCTGCGTCTAAAGTTAAATCCTCTTAGATTGAGATAAGCCACCTGCAACTTGCCAAATTTATATGATTAAAGATAATAATGATGATTCTAAATCGTAGAGTATGCGGCAATTTGACGTATTTTTAGCCATCGATGAATTCGTTTATACAAAAAATAATATTAGAATATCAATATCTTTTCAAATTTTATATAAAAAAAGAGTTACCGTCTAATTAGGATTGAAATAACATAGATGGCGCGCAAATGCATCATGTTATAACCTTTTATTGACGCCTATACTGGGTTTCCCTAAAAAAAAATAACAAGATAAGAGAAAATTAATGGAGAGGAAATATTTTAAAATATGTATATTTACATAGCTTGTCTAATTCATTAGTGATTTCTTATCTTTGAAATTGTTATTTTTTAATTGGTCACTCTTTCTCTTTGGATGGATTTTTCCATCGAGTTCTTGATAATTAATGGTATTTCTTTTTCACATATTATTAAAATTTGAACAGTGTTTGAGCAACGGAAATACGGAAGAATTTAAAATAAAAGCCAATCTTTTCGGTAGAATCCAGTAAAAGTACATGATAGAGTTGATATTTTCTATATTTAGAGTAGACAAATAGATTATTATTTTTAAGTGTATTCTGATTTATTTCATTAAGATTTTCTTATATATAAAACGATACCAAAATTATAATTATATCATATGTTTTATATTTTTAATTTCGCGTTCATTCTTTTTCCATCAAGAATGGCTTCTGTTTTTTATAAAAGTGCATTTTAAAAAAGCAAACCGAAACCAACACGTTTTATCATCGCCAGTTGTGTCCAGGATTACTAAATCTGTGGTATGAACACAAATATCTCTCTAATCCCATTAACGTGCTCGATGTACTGAGCTAGGCGGTCAGATTTAAAGCCGTATCCATAAAGCATATTGAAGGAAGGATGGTGAAACAAGCTGACGTAAACGTGGCCCAGTTCCATCGCCGTTAGACCTTGGCCCATCCGTCAAATTGGGAACTCGGATTATGTCACCGGCACAGCTGAACTTCAATGCCGTCATCGCGCGTCTTGGCTCTTTTTTCATTTACGACAAGAGTGTGTAGTGCTTTTTTAAATATATATTTTGAATTGATTTTTGAAATCACCTTAGCGAAAAATTTATCAATATATTTTATATTTAATACGAATGGTAAAGAAGAAATATTATTAAAATTAGTTTGAAGAGAATAAAATTTAAATTTATATATATATATAGCTCTGGTAAAATAATTATCAAATCATATAGATATGTAATTAGAACTGGTTTAGATATATGCGAACACAAATTGTAAATAATTGAAAAACGTTCTATTTAAACTAAAATAACATGAAATCGTTAAATAAACGTTAGATAAGTCAAGCCCTCTCATTCAAAAACTTATATCATTGTAATATGGTCTGTAGAGATAATATTTGATGATATATATATGAAAAGATACACATTGCCAAAAAATATTATTACAGATACGTTTTTGAAATTCATTAAACCAATACTATACCGAGCGGTTTGTTCACAGATCTTCTTCGTTCTAACCAAGAAGTTCACCCACATCAGTGCACTCCATGTGGTCCATCACTCCACCGTGGCTTGGGGAGTCTGGATCGGGCTCAAGTTCGGCGGAGGTAAGCATCACCAAGCCTTTATTGAGTGAATATTAGGGGAAAATGTTCTTAGGTCTGATTGTGTGACTCTGCACACTAAGTCAACACGATCTTCTGCCCCTTATCCGAAAATACTCTAAATTCTAATAGCATTTCTCTATAGATATATCGCGAATGCAACCTAGTGACATGTAGAGGTATTTACATTACTAAACACCGGTCACAGAACACAATGGATTAACGCTTTTGAAAAACACATGTTATGGTATAAACAGTGTCTCACATGTTGCTCTTTATTCTCTTTGAATATAAACAAACCCAGAAATTTGAACCAATGATGTTTATGTGGTGTCAAGGGCGACGGTTCAGAGAATTCCTCGCAGCTATCTCATCCCTTATTCAATTTATAAATTAATATACATGCAACTTTTCTCATGCATATTTTCTTTTACGAGATCGTTCGCCTGTATTTCTCTAGTATCTATTTTTTAAAATAAGGTTTTACAAATGAATAACAACTCCCTCTTTCGTATAAATTTCTTAGAAGTTCATTTCATTTGTACTCTGTTGCTCTCCAAACATATAGAGCCTTTCCTTGAGACTCTTCAGGTCCTCTTCGACAAGTAAATTTACTTTAGCTACAGGTGTAGGGTGTTTTCCTTGTAGGCCGTCTTTCTCAATTTTATTTAGTTTGTTATTCATATATGATCTTTTATTTATCAAAAAACTATCTTAATCTACATGTGAGCAGTTTCTCAATTAATAATTTAATTTCTTTGTCATAAAAATCTAAATATCAATATTCGAATAAATTACCGGCATGTCTTATATATATAAGAACAAAAAATATCTATAAAAATTTGAAGAAATGTTAATTTTTAGGAACGTCTATATCGTGATACCAGTACCGTAATACATGTATTAGTTTCTACACATTGAACAAATAGTGCATTTTATATAGGTATAGTGCGTGCGCCGCACAAATCTCCTTAGATATGCACAACCACTTATATTCCCCACCTTTTCCTGTAGTCAAATTACACGATTTTCTATAAGGGAAAAGAAAAATATAGTGTGCTATATTTAATAAGAAATGATGTGAATACTCAGCATAGATCGAAAACATATTTTATAAAAACCGCGAGAGAAGCAGAGAGAAGCTTTAATATGCTCAAAATTTTGAATATCCATAATCGTTTGTGTCTAGGTGGCCACAACTCGTTTTTCCCCTTCATCAACTGCTTCGTCCACATGATCATGTACTCTTACTACTGCCTGGCCGCCCTGGGGCCCGCCATGAAGAAGTATCTCTGGTGGAAGAAGTACCTCACGGTCTTCCAGATGGTAAGCCTTCTTCCTTGCTCCTGAGCACGAGACTCTTTAGCACGTGTTTCCTTATCTTTTATTTATAAGTTAGAATAATTTTGTGCGAGATTCCATCCTATCAATTAGCATGTACTTGTCAAATATGAAAGAATTATTAGCTAAGGCGTTCCCTTTTTTTTTCAGGTTCAATTTGTGGTGGCTCTTGTGCACGCTATCATCCCACTCTTTGTTGACTGCGGATTCCAGCCGTTCTTCGCTTATCTCATCATGGCCCACGCTGTGCTCTTCTTCGTTCTCTTCTACAACTTCTACCGCAACACCTACAACAAGGCTGCTGTCGCCGCGGCCAAGTCGGAGTAATCTCCTCGGGTCTTCTTCCTTCCATTCACCAGTTGTGATAAGTTTCGGAGACTCTAAGACGTCTTCGGATTGCCTTTAGTGATCACTCCTTGAAATTCCACACATCACTAGCTAACCGAATATGTGCCTTCTCTAATCAAAACTTTTAAATATAAATTACAATTAGTCTTATGATGAAAAGTTTATATGGATATAGCATATGAATTCTTGTCATTATAAAGTTAACATATATAATTACTAATTTTCTTTATATATATTCCCCTAAATACCTTAATATTCCTCAGGTATTATTAGATATAATATATAACACATACAAATCTATTTTTCTTTTAATGTACATATATAGAGAGTCATCCTGTCATTCCATAAAATCTCATCATTTGTATCATTTAACATTATGGAAGAAATCTCCACATATTATAACTAACGTCGTTCTAATTTCCTATAGAGCTAGAAGGTATGTAGGAGCATGTTTACATTACTAAGACCAAAGCTTTTTATAACGTTTTCCACTTTATCCCTTGTTATATATATATTGACTATATGGATTTTGGCTAGTTTCTCTCTAGAGTTCTATAAGAGTAGGCTTAATTCTCATCAATATTTATTGCTAAGTCCATTTTTGTCTTCTTCCTTTTATAAAGTAATTTTATATTTTAAAATATTTCTAAATAGAGACCATTAGATTATTTTTATAAATTTTTCTAAATATAATGTTAAAATGTTTCATTAAAAAATATTCGTTTTTATATATAATTTAAAAAATATATTTCTACAAATTAGAATTCGAAATAAACACGTGACAGTTCTAATTTTATATATCAATCAATATATATATATTTAATAGTTGTGATTGTAGTTATGTGAAATTATGGAAGCATGGATGGAACACGAATGTCAATCCTTTGACCTCTTACAAAATTATAAATTATTCCACCAAAAATTGTCAACTTGAGAAACCCGAATGGAGCAACGGGCCACATCGGTGTCAAGGTTCCACGCGACCTTTTGACCTGCTTGGAAGGTCAGGGTCCGCCGGCAGCACTGGATTACACAAGCTCTTTGACCACCCACGTTACGTAATGTTGATGTAGCGCTATATAGTCTGTATATAGACTACCCTCATACACTCTATTTAATACTTAATATATTTTATCTATTCCTAATACTACATTCCTCATCTTGGTATATGACTGATTATCCCTTGTTTATTTTGTTTATAATAAAATTTTGAAACACAGAGTGAAGTACTATTTATTCAATTTTCTTTTCAAATACCTCGCAAGATCCTGTGGCATGAAGAAGTTGAAAATCAAATCTTTATTTATCTGCAAGATTGGTTGCTTTACCATCAACAAAAACAAAAGAGAGTCGTCAAGAAATTTAGCTGTGAAAAAAAGGATGAAAAATAATCATCGGGGGTTATAAAGGTAAGTCAAAAAGAGGCTCTTTAATTCTATTTTTTACCTTGTACCAGAACTGTAGAATTTTATTTCAGTGATTTGTTATGTTGTTATTCAATGTGTTAGAATGTTTTTTTTTTGTCTGCGTGTGGATAAAAACTTTAAGCTTTTTAAATTGAAGAAAAAAATAAATGATTTTTTAGGTTATAAAGGATATTTCGAAAACGCAACAACGCGTAGAAATAATAGATTTAAAAACTAAAAAAGTAGAGATAATTTCATTGCCATACTTTGAGCTTTCTTTAATTGTGTGATTCACTAATGCTTCTATATACGGTTGTAAATATTATCGTCAAACTATATATAGATGTTCACCCTAAAGTTATTCACTTCTGAAAACTAAGATGACTTTTGCAATGAAAAAAAAAGTCATAAACTGACCTCTATCTAAATTTATTGTTTTTATTGTTCGACCTTTCCAAACTCTATAATTAATAAAATATATAGCTTTAATTCGTAATAATAGAATTCAGCATCAATATAACAACTGCATCTATACGTTGTAATAGTTGAATATACACACGAATGTTAAATAGAATTTTGAAAAATGTAAAAGAAAAATAAAGTATTTCATTATAGTGTTTTCAAATATATATGGTTGACTTTATACATAAATAAAATTTCACTCTATATACATAGCATATTTGACAAGTCTTTAATGATTATATAATTAAAATTACCACATATATATATATACATAGTAAATATTGTTGACAACATAAAAATACTCTGCGAGAGAATAATACATGATTTTTTCTATTTTTGTAAACTGCAATCCCCTAAAAATACCGATGGACTGAACGACGTTTATGGTCAAGAAAATATTAAATTGTCAATGAAATACCGGCTTTCTCAAGATCATATATATCTACTTTTAAAAGCAAACGAAAGAACGCATCAACTTCAAGAAATGCCTCTCAAACATAAGGGCACAACAAATCTGAAGATAACATAAGCAAAATATATATATGCTTCTAGTCAAAATGAAAATGGCATAGCTTTGATTAAACATAACATTTTCTCTTTCTCTTTCATAAGGGTTAGTATTCTTTAATTTTCTCATAAAATATAAATAATGTACATAAACATTTTGCATGTATTTTTCATTTATAAATTTTCTATATATATCATGGCAAATAAATTATAAATAAATCTTAAAGTTGTGAAGTTCCAATCTTGTTTTTATATTTAGTTTTTTAATAACAAACTATCATTAAATAAAGTGTTTTCATTTAAATTTCACGAAAATTAATTTTCATGGCTTAATATAATTTGAAAATTTTAATAAAATATTTAATGTATTCTCTTTAATCTCATAAACTTTAAAATTGTGGTATTATTAAACCATTTAAATACAGAAAAATACACTTTTTTTTTTTACCTGCAAATAATCCAACAAAACATAAATTTATATTTAAAAAAAACAGTTAATGCATATAAATAAAAAAAAAACGAATTATTAAATTAAAATAGTAAAATTGTCAATTGAAAAACTCAAAATGAAGATATAATTTTGTATAAATATATTAAAATGAAAAAAAATGAAAACAAAATAGTAAGAACATATCCCCATGTTGAAGTAAAGAAAATTGTCTTCAAAATTATTGCAATAAGCATTTGAATCGTTGATGTGTATCATTATATTGCCTATGTATTATATTGAGTTTTAACAATACTACCCTCTATTTATAACTATAAATGATACTACTATTTATACTAACATCATTTGAAATTTGTTTCCCAGGAATGCTTGAATTATTGCTGAATATCTTATTTTGTCAAAAGGAAAAATGTTAGCTGATCTCAATCAAGATAAACCAATTTATTTTTAGAGACATCTATCATTATAATTATAAAAGTAAATGATGGAAAGCATAAAATATCTTTTAATATATCATCACTAAGAATGATAAGTCATCTATATGTGAGTAATATTAATTTTATTGAGTAAAATCAATCATTCCTCCAAGGAAAATTGTCTTTTCAAAAACATTTTTATTGTTCTCTAGCTTTCGGGCACGGACGCCCTTCTACAGAAGACAAAATGGTCATACCAGGTTTTCTCCTGTAGGGCGTCTGTGCCCGAAAGCTAGAGAATAATAAAAATGTCTTTGAAATGACAATTTTCCCTGGAGGAATGATTGATTTTACTCAATATTGATGCAAGGGATTATTTTATATATTATTAATTTTATATTTGATTATGTATATAATTTTATTCATATTGTTTTACCAGGTAGAGGTTTGTCGGGTTGCGAAATTTTAATTTCCGCCTTACTCATTTTATAAACAAGAGAGTTTCCATCATTGCAAACAAAGGTAAATTATACGAAGAATACATTTTTATTTGATTTTTAATATAATAATATTTATTTTCCACGCAGTTCTGAGAAAGATGTTTTCCAAAGGTTTTCTCGTTGGCCACTCCTCCAAAAACTACTTCTCCTTAAGTCACCGCTCAAAGAAGTGTTGCGACAATAATGCTAAATATACCAATATTAATAACATGATACTTACTCTCTGACGAAGTATAATAACTAATCAATAAGAAAAATAGATTATCATTTAAAAGAAAATAATATCAGAGTTTCATGTTTTATATATATATATATATATATATATATATATATATATATATATATATATATATAATTTGCGCATAGATCAAGATTCAGCAATATGGACATACACTCATGAACAAAATTTAAGGAAGTTGTACCTTTAAGCACTTATATCGGGATTCAAACAATAACTCTGAAAGATATTTTATACACACTGACCTTTATTGAAGACATACGAGATAACCAAATGTGAACAAAATTGTCTCTCTATCCTTAAAAAAAAAAAAAAAAAACAGACGACCTGGAACATAAAATTTGAAACTTCCTTCAATTTTATCCATGAGTATATATTTAGATTGGTACCAATTACACACGTATAAAATCCTGAAATATTTTCCTTCCTTTCTTAGATTTAAAAAATTTACTTTAATTATTTTCTCATTATAATAGTTTCATATATATTCTTCAATATATATATTATTTAGTATTTTCAATAAACTCTTAGTGTTATAAGACTACATAATTGAGAAAATTGCAGCATGTGAATAGAATAAGCAAAATGGTCCCTGTTTTATACCATTGTATTTATATAGTCAAAATTTTATATTTTTCTATATTTAAAATTACGAGTGTAATGCAAATAACAGTACGCCTCTCTCTCTCTCTTATTTATCATAAAATCAGTTCGATTTCGAGTGATATGCTCTTCATTAGTTCCCTTGTGCAAAATATAACTTATAAGCCTAATATAATAAGAAAATTTATTATGCGATATACTTTTCTATATTATTAATCTCTACAGCTAACCTATTATGCACTTCTATTGTTTTGTTTCTTTAAAAATCAGGATGCGAAGATGAACAATTATTTATATTTATTTTAAGAGAGGGAACTTCCTAACTTATTGCTTATTTATCAATTATATATTTACAGCCTAACTCGAGCTGTCTATATAAACATAAACAAAACATGGTGATAACTATTATTTTTTAAATTCTATGAATTATATTATATATATATATATTTACAGTTACATCACATCTATATTTTTAACTTCATTTTAAAAAAAATCAAAATTCATTTAGTTAGCAAAATTTGAATCTAGAGACCATAAATTTATAATTTTATTTCACCTCTCTTTACCCGTTCCTATTTGATAAATATTACTCAGCGCATCCTATAGAGAAACATTCAAAGGTGTATAAAACTTACAATATTTTTCAAAAAATGCGGATTATATACTAACGTTTCATTGTTTTCATCTCTATTTCAATCACTATGCAACATGAAGAAGTATTCTTGGTAACGAGCTTAATTTAACTTATGAAAAGTGTTTTTAAATTAGCATATTTGAATCAGATAGTTATACAGCATTAATAAATATTTGAGAAGACGAAAAAAAAAAG